>JADRCH010000009.1:2532680-2607839 GCA_019843965.1 Rhynchomys soricoides
CACACACACACACACACACACACACACACACACACACACACACACACGAGACCACCAGCTCACTAGGAGCAGTGGTGTGGAAACTGGAGAGGCCTGGACCACACACTGACTACTATGTGATAGGCAAGCACTCCTTCAAAAGCTAAGTTATAGGACCGGGCCCCACAGATTTGATGGGACCAGTGAGAGGAAGAATAGTCTTAGGGCCCCACTCACCTGAATCCTGGAGCTCACCAGATGCTGGCAACAGATTCAGCAACACAGACAGGCGGTTCCACAAACTTTGAGAGCTCTGAGGAGAAAAAGGAGGAGTCCTCCAGCCACAGACAATGCAGAACATCAGCAAGAGGGCAAGAAACACACCTGAGGCCTTGTGTTATGAGGCCCACAGGGACTTGATAGGCAGATTAACAACAGGAAGAGTTCATGGATGACTGGGAAAATGGGACCTGGTCAGAAAAGACAGTAGGGCCCCAGGAGAGGCTTTCTGGACTGTGAAAGTGAGAGCCAGGGGCTGGCTTCTCTTATCTAATGGAAACTCACAGGAAGGGAACAGGGCCCTTCACAGAGCTAGACTGTAACACTGAGCGCAAGCCTGCAACAAGAAGCTCAAGATTAAGCCTCTGATCCCAAGGTGGTGCAAGCCCCACTCAGCCCCTATGGCAGGCAGCAAGCCTGACAACATTGGTTCCTAAGAGTTGATCTCCTAAGCCTCAGTCTTGGCTGGAAAGCCTCAAATTTGCTCCAAGTTCCCATCTCTGTTGCTGCCCTCTGCTGTGCTCTCTCTCTTTCCTCTGTATTCCTTCACGTTTACTGAGTCTGGTCCCCAGTATTACCCAGAATGTCAGTTATTAAGTCAGCTTTGGGAGAATAAAGCAGAATGAGCAGCTTCTTCTCTGTCCCCTGGCCATAGACTCTTTGAGGGAAAAAGATCATGCCTACTGTTGCCAGGCCAATCAGGTTCTTGTCAGTTCACCACATAGCTGCCTAGGCCCCTTCCTAGCTCATCACTGTTCCAACCTTTCTTTTTAGGACCTGAAGATTAGGATGTGGAATAAACACCTGTGCACACACGATGATGAGGTCAGGGTTGGTTCGCAGCCAGTCTAGGAAGACCTTCACAGCAGGAAGAAGGCCCTCAGCCATCAGGGCCTGCAGCTTCTCCTGAAGGCTGCGCTCGTTGCGACAGGAGCGGCTGCTGGACTCGCTCCCCTCTGACTCAGAGCCATCCTCAGAGGCTGGGTTGGGTAAAGGAGAGAAAGCGGGGTAATAGCATTTGGCAATAGGCTCCAACATTTTCAGAGAACACTACCCACCCACTACAGCCAGCCTAGAATCTGTGTTCTGATTATCACTCATGGTCAAATCTGTGCCCCATTACTCCAGGCCCACTAACTTTTAAACCAAGAGCTTCATGATGGGATTAAAGGCATGTAGCATGATACCTGACTTCACTTAAAATTTCTTAATTTCTTAACACTAGGAACACAAATAGAGGACAGATTAGTTAGTTCTCCTAAAGCTCAGTCTAGCTTCAAGACAAGTAGGCAGTAAGGTCTCAGTGGACAGCAGAGGGTGGAGGCTCCAGTGGGACAGATGGCACAGGTAACGCACAAAGAGATCTCACTGGCCTCAAGCAAATCCCATTTGCAGTCATTATTACTATTATTATTTTTTTTAAAGATTTATGTAGCCAAGCAAGGTGGTACCTGCCTTTAATCCCAGCACATAGGAGACAGAGGCAGGCAGACCTGAGTTTGAATTTGAGGCCTGGCTTACAGGGAGAGTTCAGGACAGTCAGGACTACACAGAAAGACCTTGTCTCAAAAACAAAACAAAAAAAGCAAAGAGTGGGCTTACTATGGCAAGCAGGAGCATGCTCCTACGTGCTTCAGACAAAGGGCATCCTGTACAAAGTCTGAGGCTAAAGACAGCATTTAGAACAGGGATGGCAGCTTTTCTACTACTGATTGCTAAACTGAAGGCAAGACAACACTCTAGCCACTGGGGAGCAGCTCAGTGGTATAATACTTGGCCAGCATGCATGAGTTCCTAGGCTGGCTTCCCCAGTAGTAGCAAAAGACAACACTCCAAAACAGTTTAGCCTAGTGCTCGACATAGAATAGGCTACACAATGATGACACTTGAGTGTCACTCAAATGCACTACTGTGACAGGAACATTATGTCCAGCTTCTGGGAGGCTTGAGGGGAGCTGGATGCCATGAGGGAAGGAGGTACAACCTCCAATATGAGGAGAGAAGAGAGTAAAGCCACAGAGCAGTCTGCAGTGGAAAGCAGCAAGACAACAAATGTGTTAGAGGCTAGAGATGATTACATGCACAGGACAAGGACTCCTGAGTGACAGCAAAACACCAAGGGTGAGGTCACTGAGAGAAGGTGGTCTCTCATGCACTCAAGCAGGAGACAGACAGACCCAGGCACCTGGTTCTAAAGGCTTGTCCACATCCCCGTTGACACAAGGCCTGTGACTGGCCACACCGTGAGGTTCCGTGGTGGGCTGCAGGAGCAGGTTGCTGAAAGTGGGAGCCAGTCGGAAGCAGCGCTTGGTCTGGAACATCTGGGTGGACATGGCTTGTAAATTGCTGGCAATGCTTGCCTCACTGGGGCCCAGGGGGCCATTGAGGGAATCAGGAACCTCTGATCTGGCCTGAGGGGGCTCCTGGGCTGGAGACCGTGTCCCCTCTTCATCCTCCATATCTTCCAGGTCTGACCGGGACTCCTGGCTATTCATTTCTGAGTCTGTCTCTGCATCAAAAGCAGTGCCCCTGCCTTCCAGGCTCTTGTCAGAGCCACTGTCTGAGCCATCACTGGCCTGGGCAGAGTCATGGCTGGAGTCTGATTCAAAACCCTCACTCAGGTCACTGTCATCACCAGCTTTAGGAGGATGGTGGCGGCGGCGGCGACGAAGACAAGAGAGTCGGGAGTGCTTACGGCTCTTTCTACCCTCGTCAGCTTGAGGCACCACAGTGGGAGGCTCAGGCTCTGGCTCCTCTTTCTCTAGTGCTTCTTTTGACTCTGGTTCATCTGTGTAAAGAGAAAAGTCAGAGCAGAGGAATAGAAAAAAAATGTAAGCTGGAACATGCCCTCCCACACCTCCTCCCACTGGGTATGACTTTCCCTCCCAAGTCCCAGGTAAACTTTCCAGTCACAACCTCCCCCAGCCTCGAACCTGTGCCATCACTCTGGAAAGCTGAGACAGGGTTCTCGCCCTCTTCCAGCTCCGCCTGCAGCCGTATGTTGACATGATTAATAAGGTGGGAGAAGAGGGCCAGGGTGAAAGCAATGGCTGCACTATACTGCTTGGATCCTGAAACCAGGAGAGCAGGAGTAAGAATCATCAATTCCAACCTGTCCTGCCTGCTGTCAACTCATCCAATGATCCAATTATTCTTCAAAGCTGGTTCTATAGTAAACAAGGTTTCTCACGTCTCCGTGATAGTATCGACCTTCCTGAAAAGTAGACTGTCCCAGCTCACCCCACACTTTTCATGTAGGTGTATCTTCTCATCCTAGTTTATCTCCCTTGGGCTTGGGACTGTTCCTGGTAACACAAGATCCTTGGGTTACTAGCACTGCCTCTCCTACCTATGCCAGAAAGGGTTCCAGACTGCCTAAGCGCTCCAGTAGCAAGGCCTGGACCCTAAAGACTATGCCTGATTACAGAGGGGGTTTAGGGGAGCGGTAAGAACCCACAGCTGCCTGTTCCTTCACAGGAGGCCCTATCAATAGGCTTCCCTGGCCCTTACTCTACACACCAGGTAGTTATACAGGCAAGGAAAGGATTACTTGTGGAAGTCAGTCTTGTGACTACGATGCAAACAGACAGTGGGAAGCCAAGGGACATGGTAAGGAGTACCTGCTCTCTTTAAACTGTGCACACCCATGAGGCAGATGATGGCCATCTGAAAGGTGAGCAGGTCGGGGAGGAAAGCATATCCACTTTCACACTCCTCCTCATCCTCGTTCGTTAGACCAAGGTTGGGTGAGGAGGGCAGGTAGAAGAGGCAGAGGTTGAAATCCTCTAGGACTGACTGGCAAAGTGAGGTCAGTTCTGAGTCCACGGAGCTATGGAAAGGCAGGAGGAACAAGGGATGTCAGTGATGGGGCAGGGCTAGTAAAGAATTACGAATGTAGTTCAAGGGTAAAGTGTCTGCCAAGCATGCATACGGCCATGGGTTCAACCTCCAGCACATCAAATCAATCAATCAATCAATCAATCAATGAATCAATCAATCAATCAATCAATCAACTAATCAACCAATCAGTTGTGTATGCTGGCACATGCCTTTAATCCCAGCACTTGTGAGGCAGAGGCAGGCAGATCTCTGTGGATTCAAGGCTTGCCTGATGCACACAGCTACATAGCAAGTTTCAGACCACCAAGAGTCACACAGTAAGACTCTGTCTGGAGTAGAGACTATGGGAATTGGGAGTCTGGGGGAGCTGATGCCAAAAGAAGACAAAATTAATGTTGCCTAGTATGAGCAAGGCACTTAAAACACAAAGGAAAGAATATAGGTGTCTATTCAGTCACTTGGTCACCCTTCTAGCATCTAGAAAAAACACACTGTGTGTGTCAGCCAGGATAGCCAAAGAGAACCAACTAGTGAGCCTTTCCCACAGAAAGCACAGTTCAGCAAATGTTCCTTCCTGCCGGGCAGTGGTGGCGCACGCCTTTAATCCCAGCACTCAGGAGGCAGAGGCAGGTGGATTTCTGAGTTCGAGGCCAGCCTGGTCTACAGAGTGAGTTCCAGGACAGCCAGGGGTACACAGAGAAACCCTGTCTTGAGGAAAAAATAAAAATAAAAAAAAAAAAGTTCCTTCCTTGACCCGGTTAGGAGCACCGAGGCTAGGGCTTGCCTGATACCATTCCTGTTCACACTCGCTTCAACTCACCTACTTTTGGGCTGTAACAGGCTTTGTAGGTACATGAAGTTCACCAACAACCTCTTAATGTCTTTGCATCTGAAATGAGAGGAACCCAGGGTCCATGCTCAATTTTTCTAGAGTCCCTGCAGCCACTGCAAAAAGAACCCTCCTCCTCCCCATGGGCTCCACTTACCGCTTTTTGCTAGGGGAGAGCTTCCTGGTCTCAGACTTCTTCAACTGGTGGTACATTTTGGCTGCCTTGTCATATAGCCTCTTGAGGTTCCCATAGGCTCCCTCAAAGGACACTTCCGACTGGATGCTGAAGGAGAAACAGGGGTAAGCTACTGCATCTGGACAGGGGAATAGGAGGAAATGGGAAAGGTCACCTGCTGGGACTTTAAGAAATCATTACCAGTAAATAAAGGGTATTTCAATTTCTTTATACAAACTCAGCCATCTTTCCTGAGGAGGGAGACAGGGATGGAAGGATGGACATGCACAAAGACAGACAGACGACACACATACAGAGAGAGAGAGAGAGAGAGAGAAAGATTTATTCAAGTAAAGGTGGTAACATCTATACTCTCTCAGTGTAGAAGAGGGCAATTAATCCCACTCTGTAACAATCTTAACTTACCATTCCTGAAATATATTAATTTGTAATGGGTAGCACTGCATAGGCATTTACTACAACCAAGTGTATTTACCTGCAGTATTTGTTAATGCTTCAACACTTACCCTGGGTCAGGCACACAATGTACCCTAACACTATCTACATATAAAGATTAAAAAAAAAAGAGCCTGCAAGAACAAACTATCCAAGGCTACACAGCTGACACATGGTAAGGCTGAAGCTTCAATGAAAACCTACTTCATTACAAAACCAACGACTTTGGCACTAGGTGACATTTGTCTTGGTAGTGTTTTCTTGAGACAGGGTCTTTTGTAGCTAAGGCTGACCTTAAACTACTGATCCTCCTAATTCCGATTCCCAGCACTCACAAGGTAGCTCACAACCATCTGTAGCTCCAGTTTCAGTGATCTGATGCCCTCCTCTGACCTCCTTTGGCACTAGGTATACTTGAAAGGCAAAGACATACATACATACTCATACAAATAAAATAAGGAAAATTAAACAAAAACAAATTTAAATTAAACAAACAAACAAACAGCAGTCCTGGCTATCACGGTAGATATAGTTATAACCCAGCATTTGGGAAATAGAGGGAGAAGGGCCACTGCCAAGTCTGAGGTCAGCTTTGGCTACACAGTGAAATCTAGGCCAGCCTCAGGTATACAGCAAGACCTTAATCTCATAAACCAAGCAACACGGGAACAACAGAAGAATAACCTCACAGACACCATAAGGGTGTCATTATCTTAACATCTCAAGGGTCTATAAATCCATGTGGCTCAGTAAAAGTCTTGGTTTGTTTTTTTTGTTTTTGTTTTTTTTTTTCCAGACAGAGTTCCAGGCTGCCCTGGAACTCACTCTGTAGACCAGGCTGGCCTGGAACTCAGAAATCTGCTTGTCTCTGCCTCCCAAGTGCTGGGATTAAAGGCGTGCGCCACCACTGCCTGGCTCAGTAAAAGTCTTGAGGGCTGGGTTAGGGTTCCCTTGAATGAAGACCCTCAATCCAGCATGCCTCTATTATACCCAGAAGCTGGAGAAAGATGGAGAAATAGAAATGGGAAGGTGAGAAAGCATGGACTGCAGGGCTTGGGAACGAGCTGGCAAACTTACCAGCGCAAGTAGCAATACATGGCTTCCACGTTGTAGTACTTGCTGCCTGCAAGGGTGCCCAGCTGGTTGAAGGGCATTCCTGGAGTCAAAGAGAATTCACACAGTTTAAGTATACAATCTTTAGTCAAGGTTGTCAGGCTCAACCAACACTAAGCAATAGAAATTTCAGTGGTAAAATTCTGGGCCAGCGGGCAGAGCTGGAATATCAGGTGGCCAGCACCAGTCTCACTCCTCCAAGGGGTCACTAGCCTTTCTTCCTATCATTCCATTTTGGTTTCCAGGACTTACCTGAGCCCTGGGCTATACTCTTCCAGTTTCACTGCAGCTCTTTAATGGAGCCCTCTCCTTTCTTCTAGCTCAGTTTGTTTAATGTCTGAGTTCCTAACTACACCCTACATGTGAATCCCCATTTCTGTCTATAATGGAATCTTTAAAATATATCGAGAGATAGGATCTCATAGCTCAGGCTGGTCTCAAACTTGGTATATAGTCAAGGAAGTCCTTAAACTTGTGATTTTCTAAATTCTACCTCTCAAGCATTGGGATTTTAAGTGTACTATACCACTAGGCTTGGCTTACGCAGTGTTAGAGATCACTTACAGGTCCTTCATGCATGCTTGGCAAGCACTCTACTAAGTAAGCTACATTCCCAGCCTCTATATAGAATTTTATCCCTTGTCTCACTACACTGTCTATGGAGCAAGCTGATGCATGATTTCTTCTTTCTACAGAACTCACAGACAGGGGAGCCATTTCCCCCTTCTTCTCTGATTAAGACTTGTCCCTTTCTCTCCCCTTTCCTCCATCTTGTGTGTGTCACACAGGGGAGACTATATATCCATGAGATATGAGCAGGAGAATCAAGGACCTAGAGACATGAGCACAGGGCCTGTCTGACCAACAGAACCGACTACCCCTCCAAGATGCTTTGGTTAGTATATCGAAAGAGGACACTTACCAATCTGGGGAGCTACTGACAAGGCTTGATAGTAGAATCTCTCAGCTAGCAGCTCAGTGTCCACACCAGCCAATTCATTCTGATAACGTGCTATATGAGAGAGAAAGGAAGAGAAATGCACTGATTCTGTGTTTTAGAAAGCCCTCTCCCACATCAGAGCCCACTCTAAAAGCTATAAGGAGCCTGGGAAACAGACATGAACTAAGACCCAGGCTGTAGGATCTTTGACACAGGCTAAGTCTGGCTTGACTCTCTTCCTTGCTGATAGATTCAAAATATAATTGCTTGCACAGATCTCTGGTATTTGGTTCTGGAATGTAACTGGTTAATTCTACAGGAACATACTGATCCAGCTAATGTAAAACAGTGAATTCTGCACACTAGTGACCATGAATAGACCAGGAGTATGGCAGGGACAGAGCTAAGGGAGCTTCAGGTCAGTGAAATGTAATGTTCCCAGCAAGTCCACAACTGCAGCCCAATAAGTCTACAGACTAGAAACTCAGGACTATAAAGCAAGAGAGCACTTTTCTAGTCTCAGTAACATGCACCATGTAGTAAGTGCTCTCTGAGTTTCTTGATGCTCAAGTTCTGACTCACCCTGGAGTCCAGAGAAATAACGGAAAGCCTCCAATGAGAAGAAGGACCCAAGTTACAATTTTCCTGACCTACTGAAATAGTGATCGTAATGACTACTTCAAATATCAAAGTTATTTCCCATCCCTAGCTCTCCACCAAGAACTGACTGGCAGGCGGTGAAAGACAGAACACTGTTACCAACTGTTTCTTCAGCTGTTCAATATAAAAAAGATGGTACTATCAACTGAAGCAGTCTGGACTTTTCCTATAGCCCAAAGCAGAAGAAATGACAGGTAAAGATTCTCACACAGATCCCCCAGGTACACCAGACATCGGTGGCATGCCATCTGTGCCCAATCCATCTCCTTTCCTGAAGCAGATACTGGCTTCTTGCATCCTGAAAGGGGAGTGGGAGACAGAGATAGACATTAATATATGAGCCCATTCCTCTACACACACACACACACACACACACACCCCACACACACCTAGGTAGAAATGTCAAAAGAGGAGGAGATGCTGGATCAGCCTTGGAACCGTCTTACAGAACTGAGCAGACACATATTTAGAAAGCAGGTAGACACACAGAGGCACAAAGGAAAGAAGACCCTCAAAAGAGGACAGTACCCAAAAGGAAGGTTAACACAGGATATCTAACAGAAAGAAGAGATGAGGCTCTAGTGATGGGAATCATATCAAAGCTACCTATGTGAAGGTACAAGGTTTGGTCTAAGATTCAAAGAGGCAGCAGGGCAATGGTGGTGCACACCTTTAATCCCAGTACTTTGAGGCAAGGGCAAGTGGATATCAAGGTGTTCAGGGCCAGCCTGGTCTACAAAGCAAGTTCCAGACAGTCAGGGCTACACAGAGAAACCCTGTCTCAAAACGAATTAACAAAAAGATTCAAAGAGTCATGGTAGATTGAGGGTTTCTTCACTCAGCGGTATTCTGACACACAGCTAGGCAAAGTGGTGCTTGCCTTTAATCCTAGCACTTGAAAGGCAAAGGCAGATCTCTTGCAAAGGCAGGTCTCCTGCCCCACTCTGAAAAACTTTTCCTGTGGACTTTCTTTTTTTTTTTTTGGTTTTTCAAGACAGGGTTTCCTGTGGACTTTCTACTTGGCTGAATGAAGAAAACATCAAAGAGAAAAAGGGTTAGTATTCTGGAACCTGACCATCTCAAGCAAATTCTAAGGCTGTGGCCTCTCTGGCTTTTTTTCTTTTAGATTTATTTAATATTATATGTAAGTACACTGTAGCTGTCCTCAGATGCACCAGAAGAGGGCATCAGATCTCATTACAGATGGTTGTGAGCCACCATATGGTTGCTGGGAATTGAACTCAGGACCTCTGGAAGAGCAGTCAGTGCTTTTAACTGCTGAGCCATCTCTCCAGCCCCACCCTCTGGCCTTCTAGATAGGCATATACACACTATCTGCACATTAATCTTGTGGTTTTGTGGTATTAGGGCTTTAACCTAGGGTCTCACAGGGTCAGAAAAGCACTCTACCACTGAGCTGCAATACCTCAGCCCTTGTGTGTGTACACCTGCATGTGTATGTGAGAATGGTATGGATAGGGCAGGTATAGACACTGACTATCTTCCTCAACTGTCCCCCACCTTCCCTATTTTTTATTATTTATATATTTTTTGTGTGCATGTATGTGCGTGGAGGCATGCATGGCATGCTACACATGTGGAAACCAGAGGACAACCTTTGGGAAACAATTCTTTCCTTACATCGTGGATCCCAGGGATGAACTCAGGTTAGCAGGTTTGGCAGCAAATGCCTTGACTCACTGAGCCATCATACTAGCCCTCTCCACCTTCTTTTGAGGAACTGAACCTGAAGCTTATCAAGTCAGCTAGACTGGCTGAACAGCAAACCCCAGGGATCTTCCTGTCTCCACCTTCCTAGAGCTGTGATTACAAACCTGCAACCTCCGCACCTGGGTTTTCACACGGGTGCTGGGGATACAAATTCAGGTCTGTGTGCTTCTTTGGCAAGCACTTTACTCAGCTCCTTTGTTTTTAAATAATATTTTAAGTAAACAAAGCACAGATGCTGTGCTTCTGACGAGAACGTTGTCAGGGTAGGTAAAAAGTCTACCTGTCGGTGAGAGCTGGGCCAAGGCTCTGGAGGAGAGAACAGGACAGAGAAAGCAAGGAGAGATAGAGGAAGGGCTGAGCTAAAGGGAGGACTATGAGCTACAAAGTAAAGTGTGGCTGCTAGGATCTCAGCAGCTGCACTTCTGGAAAGACTGTCAACAATTTTCCCAACATTTCTAAAGATTTCAAAAGTTCAACCAAATACTAGAAAACAATTCCCAAAGTTAAAAGCTACAGCGCTGGCAGAATTCAGATAGGAGAAGAAAGGAAAGGTTAACAGCATCTCTCAGAGCCAGATCCACACTAGACCCTGATCCCTCCTTCTGCCTCCACATCAGTTCATAGTCCTGGGCCTCTGTTCCTTAAGACCTTCACTGTAAATAACTCAAGCCCGTTTGGAGAAATCTAATTTTACAAAGCATCTGAAGGTGTTCCATTTGCCCAGCTAGTTACTAGTTACTCCTCAATGTTTCACACACCTATGAGGGGATCAGTGACATGAGTCCAGTCAATGCAGCACTGTAGCTCCAGCTGGTAGTGGGACTGGATATAGAGAAGGAGATGCTGGTAGAAGCCAATGCCGGCGACCAGATGAGTCCTGTAGGCACACTCCAGGGTGCTCCGACTGTGGATGTGCTGGAGACCGGGACAGTGAAGAAATAAGCTCACAGTGCCACTCCCTCTGCTGCAGCCTGTTCATCTGAGGAAATCTCTCTTCCTTCTGGCTCTAGAATCTCAAGCATATCTCTTTTCCCACACAAGTTACCCCACAGCCTTAGAGCCACGTTACTGGACCTCTCATGTGACAAGCTCCCTTCATTCTCCAATTTCAATTTTGTGTGGCTCCTGTTTCTCCTCTGCCCCTCCAAGCATGCACTGCACCCACCTTTCTAGCTCTCTACTTCTTCAACTTCACCTCTTTAAACAAGTTTCACCCACGTCCTACAGCCCCCTTACCTTTTTGTTAGTCTTGATAAGTTGGATAACTTCATAGTATACCTTTCTCCACAGCAGTTCCTCAGCCTTCCTCCCATAGTCTACCGGATGCAAGAACATAAGCTTCACACAGAGCTCACGCAGCCTGGGGAGGGATAAGGAAGCATGAGGCACTGTCATTCCTTGACAAAGAACACACAAGAGCCAAGGGCAAGGCACAGGCATATTACCAACACCAACAAATCTCTGGTTCCCAAGAGACATCAGTGTCAATGACTCGGATTGCCTAGGAAGGCAAGAGGAGTCTCCAAAAGAGCAACAGGACAGGAAATAGTCAGAATTTTAACACTCTTCATTCCCCACATATACTCTTCTTGGTTTTATTTCCTTTTTTTCCCCCTTCACATGGCCAACCACCTTCAACTCAAATGCCATTTTTATGGCCCCAATCTAGTGGATGTACAAGCTGCAGACAGAATGTAGGATTCGCATCTATTCTCTCAGGAAGCCAGAGAGTTCACGGTTCATTAGTGTACCATGAGGTCAGAGATTAAAGGTAATGTACATTAATTTATATCCAGTAAAGCTACTCGTAGAGGCAGGCAGGGAAACAGACTCTGTAATTCAAGTCTCCAGCTTACTTGTTCCTCAGGCTAACGTTCTCTGGTTTGAACACTTCCTGATAAGCAGTTTTGTTGCACAGGATGAGGTCTAGCCGATGCACAGCCTCCACCACAGCCCTGCAGGGAAACAAAGAGCGGGAGTCATATGCACAGTTCACTTTGGGTGCCAGAATACAGATTCTAAAGAAATGCTGAAATGGGAAGGAGAGGGAAGAGGAGAAAAATGGAAGCAAAGACTGAGGGTTAGGGCAGTGAAGAGGAAGACTTCACTCTGATACAGCAGCCCCTCTCAAGGGATGTGGCAATAATGAAGACACTACCTGCCTTCCAGCCTGAGGGAAGTGCTATTAGCATTTAGTGGATTCTGCTAAAAATTTTCTGATACAAAGATGAGCCTACCAAAATAAAATACTGCCCTCTGGGGGTCATGGTGGTATATACCTGTAATCCTAGGACTTCAAAGGTTGAAGCAGGATTACTTACAACGATGACTTCAAAAACAGCTGGGCAATGTAGCAAGGCTCAGTTTAAGAAAATTACCCTACCCATGATGTCAACAGTATTAAGGTGAAAAACCCTCACAAAGAGTACAGACTGCCAGACACAGAAGATCTAAGTGTTCTAACCTGGCAAATTACTTAGCCTCTTAAAGGTCACTATATTAATAAAAATGAGTCACATAATGAAGGTACTTAGAACAGTTTTATAAAATTTAAATGTAATGATTTATTTACAGCTTTAGCATTCAGTAAACATTCAATACAGAATGGTGGAATGGATTCTTACATAAGAGTTTATTATCTCTGACATACTAGAAAGACGTTTTCAGGCTGGGAAGATGGCTCACTGGGTGAGAACAATTACTGTACAAATAGGATCTGAGTCTGAATCGAAAGCACACACAGAAAGTGGACATAACTGTGAATAACTGTAACTCACACATGCACAACCCCCCATATATTTGTATATGGTTTTTTTTTGTTGTTTTTTTAAATCTTAACAAAAAACAGGCACCATGGACTGGCAACACTTGCTGTCAAGCCTGATAAACCGAGTCTGACTCTGGAACCCCACATGGTGAAAGGAGAGAACTGACTCCCACAAGTTGTTCATGACTCCAGGTGAATGCCATGGCTATATGTATGCGCGCGCGCACACACACACACACACACACACACACACACGAGGCCAGAAGAGGGTGACAAACTCTCTGGAGCTAGAGTTAGAGGTAATTGTGAACATGAGTTTTAAGGATTCAAACTCTGGAATCTAGATTCTCTGGAAGAAAAATATGTACTCTTTATCTCTCCATTCAGACACACACACACACACACACACACACACACGCACACGCACACACGCACACACGCAAGCACGCACGCACACATATATACATGTATATGTCTGATACTTTATTCATTATAACAAAGAATTGGAAGTCTCAAGAAAAAACCCACATTTCTCTCTCATATTCAAAACCTGTGGGTATAGTATAAAATAAAGAGAAAAAAGCTAAATATAAAGGGATGAGGAAAGACCGAGTACCTTATGAAATATAAGGATAAGTGGTTTTCTAGTCTGTCCTGAGGTGATATATGTGTGTGTGTGCACACGCAAGCATATATATATATGGCATCATGGCTCAATTAAAGGTTAAGGCATCTGGAAGAAGTCTGATGACCTCTATTCCTGAGGCCACACAGCAGAAGGAAAAACTTGACTCCCAGAAGTTGCCCTCTAACCACCATACAGGCTCTGGCACTGAATGGCACAGTATGCCCACACACGTGTACATACAAAATAAATGAACAGAACTTTTTTAAAGTCTGGTTTGGTGGCACACACCTCTAATAGCAGTCACTCTGGAGGCAGAGGCAGGTGGATCTGAGTTTGAGGCCAGCCTGGTCTACATAGTGAGTTCCAAGACATCCAGGGCTACACAGAAACCCTGTCTTGAAAGACAAAAGAATGCTTCAGAATAAGTTTGGGCATGGGACCCCAGCACTACAGTTGTATTCTCTAAATTCCAGAACAGCCTGAGCTACATAGCAAGTTCTGGGCCAGACCAGGCTATATAGCAAGACCACATATCAAAGACTGTAGGCTTGGCCAGGCATAGTGATACACACCTTCAATCCCAGCACGCAGGAGGTGGGGGAGCTGTATCAGGGCCATGTCTACATAATAAGTTCCAGGCCAGCCAAGGATACATAGTGAGACCCTGTGTCAAAACAAACAAAAACAGGTGGATGGTGGTGGTGCACACCTTTAATCCTAGCACTTTAGACGCAGAGGCTCGTGGATCTCCGAGTCCCAGAGCCAGCCTGGTCTACAGAGCGAGTTCAGGACAACGAAGGCTACATAGAGAAACCCCTGTCTCGAAAAACCAAGCCTAAACAAATAAACAAACACAACAACAACAAAAACACCCACAAAGATTGTAGGCTTGGAACCAGACTATGAGGGTTCTAATTTCATCTCTATTTATAACCAACTCTGTGGTGCTGCATATACTTCTTTATGTCTCAGTTTGCCTTGCTATAAAATGGAAATATGACAATTATCCACTTTGTTAAAAAATATAACACTCATGACAATGCTCGGTAAATGTTCAATAAGCATTAATTTCCCTCCTTTTTGTTATATAACTGTGGTGTTTGATTCCAGAAGCTAAGAGGCAGGACAGCCACCACAGCAAAGACAGCCACAGCAACTGTACGATGCCCAAGAAGTCCCCAAAGCAGGCTCTGCTCTAGAACGGTAAACTCAAGAGGATGGCAGGCAGTAGCTATGGAGGCAGGCAAATTAAGCTCTGTTGTGGACACAAGGCAATCCAAACACAGACTGATGGTGCCAGAGAAGTGGACCACAGCAGGCTTGGGCTCCCTATGACACAGAAGAAAACACACTACGAAAAGCTGCCCTACACAGAACCAAATGACTGACAGCACTCAGCTGAACAAGGGGGCGGGAAATCAAAGCCTTCTCATAGACAAGCTTCCTAACTCAGTATTCTGGAATTCAGTCACCTTTCAGGCTACCTAGAGGTGAGAGCCAATCCCTTCCTGCCAAGCTGGGCCTCAATGCCAGAGGCAGCAGCTTAGTCCCTTGGACAGGGTGAGTTCATTTGTTGGGTGGGGACAGGACCTTTCTGCCTTCAGACTCTGAGATCCAATTCAAGTGACTGTCCTGTCTACGCATCCTGACCCCACGGGGGCCGCAGTGCCACAGGCAGATTTAACAAGGGTACAGGTGTTTTATTTTTTGTTGATGCTGCTGGAACACTGAGCCTAGAGACTCCACTAAACTACACCCCCAGTCCAAGTGTTTGTATTTTTATGAATAGACTCCAGAAATTTCCTTACATTCTCAATTTCTCAGGAGTCTGGTACTCTAGAAAGCTCCAAAGAGAAATGCTTAGATCTGGGAGTGCTTAGCACCTCTTCCCCTTTCTCTATCAGACCATAAGCTTCTTCAAGAAACTGTAACCTCTCCAGGGCACACGCCTTTAGTCTCAGGACTCAGGAAGCAGAAGCAGGCTTATCTCTAAATTCGAGCCTAGCCTGGACTACAGAGAGAGCTCCAGAGCTCAAACAACAAACAAAACTATAATCTCTCTTTCAAAAAAACCACAAAAGCCTGCAGTGGTGATGCACGCCTTTAATCCCAGCACTCGGGAGGTAGAGGCAGGTGGATTTCTGAGTTCAAGGCCAGTCTGGTCTACAGAGCGAGTTCCAGGATAGCCAGGGCTACACAGAGAAACCCTGTCTCGAAAAACCAAAAGAAAAAAACACAAAAAAATCAGTCTTGACTCAAATGAATGTTATACAAATATTTTTAAAACAAGTACAGAATTAATCAACGGTTCCCCAGTAACCCCTTTCTTCCTGCTTTTTCTTCAGATAGCCTTAAAAGAAATCAAAATGCTCTATTTGTAGACAGCTAGCTTCGGGAGTTTTTCCAATTTTCTGAAGCTCAATGACAGCTCCATGGTCTTACACATTTATCAGAAGTCAGAATGTCATCCCCAGTGCCTTAGACACACACACACACAATACATTACAAAACTGTCTCAATTGTTTATCCTCAAAACCAACACAATCACAGATATCCCATATGCATGTATGCATGCATACATATACATACATACATACATACATACATACTGCAAACACACCAGCTCAACCTGTCAGTCCTGTGAAAGAAAGGTTTGAGAAAGCTGGCCTGACACAATCAGAAGATTGTCCAGAGCCATCCCCCAGGCTGGAGACAAGTAAGGAATATCGCAGACACTGCCCACGCTGTGTCTGACAGGCAGCTAGGCACTTAGCAGCATTACTAGTTACACAAGCCATCTCAAGAGAACTCAGTCTGAGGACTACTGTTTCCCAAAGAGCTGTACTCCCTTTTGCCTTCTAGCTTACAAGGCTAAAACAGGCAGGGTACATGAGTCATGAAGCTCTTGATTTTTTTTACGGCAAGCCTGAGCAGTGCAAGCATCTCCACTCATCAGGGCCTGAGGTAAACGAGAAGCTCCAAGCTCCACTTCCTACTAGAAGGCAAAAAATTCAGCTTGGTCTCCACTCTTCATCTTACTGTGACTCAGCTCTGGGATCTACGGTCTACCTACACAAGAGACTGTGGACATAAGACAGTAAGGAAGAATTGAGTCACCGGGTGCCTGGAACGATGGACCCAAAGCCCTCCTTCCTAGTCAACATAACTAGCCTTTTCTAGCTTTTATTCACACTCAGAGTCCACAAAATGTAAGCCATAACACATTTCACAGTGTATTCAAATAAACCTTTTTTTTTTTTTTTTTTTATAATTTGAAAGTTCTTTTTTAAAAGATTTACTTTTAATTTTTGTGCACTGGTGTTTTGCCTGCATGTACGTCTGTGCGAGTGTCAGTTAATGAGTTGCCATGTGGGTGCTGGGAATTGAATTAGGAACCTCAGGAAGAGCGGCCAGAGCTGAGCATCACTCCAAGCCTCTGATCCTTCCTTTTAAGGAAGAAGAAACTGAGGCCCAAGGTCACATTGCTAGTGGGGTAAATCAAGGACATGAACCTGTTTTTGTAGACTTCAGACAATGGCTGTTTCCAGTAAACCACTGGTGCTTATCAGGGTTCTGAGCACTAGTCCCTTTCGGGTTTTTTCCACCTGTGACCCCCATCCTCACCTATCCAACCCTTCTAGCCTCCAATTCCCACCGGATCGCTCCAATTCCGCAAAGTCCCGCGTCACGTCACGTTCACCGAGGCAAGGGTTTCAGCCCATGCTTCAAACCTCCCACCCACCCAATTCTTCTCAGCTCCTCCCGGCACGCCCGCCCGCTCCCCGGCTGCACCCCCGCCCTCGTCGGACCCGCCCGCCGCAGGCCCCGCCCCTCGCCGGCCCCGCTTCCCCGCTGCGGCTGCACTCACACACCCCGGCCCTCTCACCGGTAAAGCCGCTTGGTGTGGAGGACCTTTGCTTCAGGTTCGCTGCTCTCCACTGGAGGAGGGCCTTGGCTCATGGTGCCTGGGCCCGGGGGCACCTCCTGTTCACAGGCCCCCGCGACCCACCACTGGCGCCTCCACTGCCGTCTCCAGCTGTACCCGCAGCCGCCACTGCCGCCGGCCCTGCTCGGCCGCCATCGCTGTGAGGCGGCTGCCTGAGATGGCTCCTCCTCCACCTATCAAATCTCGCGATAGCTGCCGCCAAGCCGCGGACCAGCGACCAACCCACCAAGTCTCGCGAAAAATTGTCTTCGCTCCGGGAAGTTACCCGAGCTAGTTTTGGGCGGGATGGTTTCTGCTGGGTTTAAAGTCCTTGAGGAAAACTTTATTGTCAAAGAGTAGGGAAACCGGGCTTTCTGGCGCAGGCTTATCCTCCTAGCTCTTCAGCCTGCAGCGAGTTCCCAGCCCGGCTACATACAGAGATCCTGTCTCAAGAAGTAAGTTTAAAAAAGAGCGCGCTGGCGAGATGACTCAGCTGTTAAAGGCGCTTGCCGCCAACCTGAGCTCGACCCCTGGAACCTACATGGTATAAGGTGAATCGACTCCAGCAAGTTGTCCTGAGCTCCGCACACGAGCTCCCTGCCCCTAAAATAAAATGAATTTCTAAAAAATTAAAGTTTCCAGGGGAGAAAAAAAAGAGACCGTTGAGTGCAAAGCTCTACATGGGACAGCTAGGTGCTGGAGAAATGACTACTCACGTGGCAGCTCACAACCATCTGTAACTCCAGCTCCAGGAGATCCGAAGCCCTCATACAGACATGTATATAGAGGCAAAACGCCAATGTGCATAAAATAATAAAATGAGTGGGCCAGCTATCATTGAATCAAATCATTGCAGAAGAGGGGCAGCGGAAAGATTTTAAGATCCAGAAGTAGTGGAGATCTGCATTGAAACAGAATTTCCAGACACGACGGTGCTGTCACACACAGGAGCTCATCTGTGGCTGCGTGCACAAGGTCAAGTCAGCCAAAATCCCAGCGCTCATGGAGAAGGCTCATGAAGGATCCCAACTCTTAACTGAGGAGCTACTGGAAGTTGGTGGCTGCTGGGGAAGAGGCAGTTCTTTGCTTGTTGTTTTTAAAAGGAATTCTCCCCAGAGACGCTACATTTATTTATTTTTTTGTGTGTAGGTGTTCTACAACATACATGTGGCCAGAGAACTTGGGAGAGTCAGTTTTCTTCTTTTGAAGTGTGGTTCTCTGGGGGATCAGACTCAGGTAGTCAGGCTTGATGAGCCATCTTGACAGCCCTATTGCATTCTTAACCATAAACTTAAGTAAGCTAAAGGGATCTTTGGGGTCCTGCATATATATTATAATGGTAATACATATACCACTATGCTCCTGGCTCCAGCCACCAAGTCTCCTTTCTATTCCTCAAACTGCCTCAAGTCTTTTCCATGTGTTGGCTTTTGACTTGCAGTTCCTCTGCAAGGAACTCTCATTGGGTTTCAGCTTCAGAGTCACCTAAAAGAGGCTCTCCCTACTGAAATTCTCCTACTGATTTAATATCTGTACCTCAACCACTAGAAGCCTTGCCACTTTGTTCTCTTCTGTACTTGTGCCTAGACTAGCACTTTTTTGTTTGTTGGAGTGTGTGTGTGTGTGAGGGGGGAGGTGTCCCTCTATAACTCTGGCTGCTGGACCAGCCTGGCTTCAGACTCACAGAGATCTCACTGCCTCTGCCTCTGCCTCATGTGCTGGTATTAAAGGCTTGTACCACCACAGAAATATCACCTTATTAATAATAGGTACTCAATAAACATTTACTGGATGAACAAACTTGCAATGTCATCTTTTCCCCAATTTACTCTAAGCCCCTTTGATACTCAAACCCACTTTTATACCCTGATGCTTCCCTGAGCTGGAAGCTCTTACACATCCCAGAATACCTTAAGTCCACACCTTTGCCCAGTTGCACCCTTACTTTCAAAAGGATGACGTCCTTCTGTAGAGTCCTTCCAGTAGGCAGATTCTGTAGGGCAGGGCCTGCGCCTTTAATCTGGGCCCCACCTGCTCTGGTCAGACAGGTTTGGAGACACTGGCAAGGGGAGGGAGACTGGGAAATACTTGCAGAGCCAGCCAGGAGCTAGGCAGTTCCTTTCCGGAGATCCTCCGCCTCTCTGCAGATGTAAAGTAAGAGGGTATCAAGGGTCCAAAGGGGGGGGAGGGTAGGAGGGACCCTAGAGGTGAACGAAGAGAAAGAACCCTATCCAAGCAGTGAGCTGGAGGGTGGCAGGGGGGGAAAGACAAGAGGAAGACGTGGGAACAGCCTCACTAGAGTCTGAGTGGAGCCCAGCCCAGCTGAATTGGGTGAGACTGGCAAGGGAGAGTTTGGAAAACGACTGGCTTCTGGAATGGAGACTGAGGAACTGAGGATCTGGCAACTGCTGTCAATTGCCAGGAGTCCCAGACAGGGATCTGCAGGGCAAAGGGCAGGTGGCAGGGTGAAAGGCCAGTTTCTTTATAGGATGATCCTTGGTTATAAAGAAACTCAGCCTAGTCCTAGACACCTCAGCCTCCCATTCCAAAGCTAGGGTGGCCATGAATCCAGGAGTTTTGGTGGAGAGAGTAGAAGGCAGGTGTGGGCATAGACTTAGGCTACAGCTGCCTCGGCTTGTGCCCCCTGATTCACCCTTGTCCTGCTAGATGACATTTATTTTGAAAGCGATCCTCCATTTCACTCCTCTGCTGCCGGCCTCTGTTTCAACATCTTCCTCTACACTGTGTTCTCCCTACAGTCCCATGAGGCTGGCTGTTCTGGGGAGTTCTAGGTCTGAGAAACTGTCCTGGGGCCAGAAGACAAGCTATTTTCACAGAGCTTCCCCCATTCCCCATAGAATGACATCGCCTTGTGGTAGACCTCAGAATTGAAGCCTCACAATGACAGAACCGGAGACACTGGCCCTGCTGGACATGAAGGAAACCGAGAAGACGCCAGAGAAGAGCCCACCACAGGTTTTAGTCCTGCAGCCAGAGAAAGAAGGTGGGACTGAATCACCTGGAACTGAGTCCCTCAGAGTGGGGTCTTCAGTAGGGTCACCTATAGTCAGAGAGGGGCCTGAGGATGGTCCAGACAGCACAATAAGTGAGGCTGCCACTTTGCCCTGGGGAACTGACCCCCATCCCAGCGCCCCACTTCCGGATCCCCCGGGCTGGCGAGATATTGAATCCCTAGAGTCAGAAGCACCTACTAAGCTGGAGGAACCGCTCAAAGAAGATGCCAACCTGCTCCCCGAGAAAACAGTTAGGGCCTTCGTGCCCATTGACCTACAGTGCATCGAGCGGAAGCCACAGGAGGAGCGCATCATGCATCGTGAGGCTGGACCAGGCGAGCTCAGGAATTTCCTGCCAGCCCGACTCACCCACCCTGAGCCCCCAGAGTGCAAGTGGGCTGAGGCAGTTGTGAGACCCCCTGGCCGGTCCTGCGGGGGCTGTGGAAGCTGTGGAGGCCGTGAGGCACTGAGAGCTGTAGCCTCGGTGGTGGCTGCCCTCATCTTCTTCCCCTGCCTGCTGTATGGAGCATATGCCTTCCTGCCTTTCGATGCTCCAAGGCTGCCCACCATGAGCTCCCGCTTGGTCTATACCCTACGCTGTGGGGTCTTTGCCACCTTCCCCATCGTGCTCGGTGAGTCTGGGCCTGTGGAGAAGGGCTACCTGGGAAGTGGACTAGGGAGGTTTGGATTGGGTGGTTTCTCTTCGTTATGCTGGAATCACCCAGGGCATCTCGAACCTGCCACTTTGTTCCCTCTCCTCCAGGGAGCTCTTGTGTCCACTCCATAGCCCTGAGCTAAGAGCTATCATCTGAGAAACCCATCCCAACCCTCCTGCCTTTTCTGACCCCGTGTGCTTCCTCTCCTGCCAGGGCTCCTTGTGTATGGGCTGAGCCTCTTGTGCTTTTCTGCCCTTCGGCCCTTCGGCGAGCCAAGGCGGGAAGTGGAGATCCACCGGCAGTATGTGGCCCAGTCTGTGCAGCTTTTCATCCTCTACTTCTTTAACCTGGCTGTGCTTTCCACCTATCTGCCCCAGGACACCCTCAAGCTGCTCCCTCTGCTCACTGGTCTGTTTGCCATCTCTCGGTGAGTGGGGGCTGCGGTGGCCATGGCTAGAGAAGGCTTGAGGAAGTCATGATCCCAGATCCTCCAGGGAGCTGAAGGTCTGCAGACCTGAGGTTGGGGATGGGAGTTGAGGGTGGGGTGTTTCTGGATGCGCACCATGCAGTGATGAGCCTGGTCTGTTTGTTGAGCTGCACTGGGTAGCAGGTGCTCAGCTTCTTTCTCCCTTTTAGAAGTTGGTGTCAGCGCCATGTCGATGGGGAGCTTTTGACTTAGGTATTTTAGTACAGTGTTAAATATGTTGCCCGTGCATCTGAGCACAGCCCCTCGTACTGTACTGTAACCTCATTTCTCATTTAGTGTGCCCACTGAAGCTACTCTAGTCTGTAGCTTTAAGAATTGGTCTCTAGCTGAAACAAATGTGGACTGTTTTGTGTTTTACTTTGAGATAGTCACCATCTTATGTAGCCTGGACACAAACTCTTGGCAGTCCTCCTGTCTCAGCCTCTCAAGTGTTGGGATCCGCACCACACCCCTTTCCAGTTTTAAAAATCCTAATGGCCAGGAAGTTCTTCCTTAGGTCTAACAACTGCCCTAAAGTTGATGGAGTGGCTCACTTAGGCCTGCAATCCCAGTATTTGGGAAGCTGAGGCAGGAGGGCTGCCAAGAGTTCATGGCATCCTGAGCTGCACAGTGAGTCCCAGGCCAGCCAGCACAACACAATCATGACCTTGTCTGAAAAAAGAAACAAGTGAATGAATCGCCCAGACACTGACCTTCATGCACTTAAACTGCCCCCTCTAGTGATTGAATGGCTCTGATACCTTTGCTCTCTGGGTAGGAATCTGCTAGTCAGTGAGCAGAGCCTTGGTTAAGAGCACAGATATCTTCACCCAGAGGTCAGTTCTCTCTCCTGGAGGTATCCCTCCCACCCCCCACTTTTTCATTTGATTTGGAGTTATCAGTGAATTTTATTTTATTTCATTGACATAGGAACAGAATCTTGGTTTATCTGCAAAGTGTAAATAAGGAACACACTGGAGCTAAGAATGAGAAAGGAGCCTGGTGTGCAGGCCTGGGGTCCCAGGCAGTGCTGTACTCAGGCAGGAGAACCGGAACATATCAGAGACCATACAGGGCAACACAGTGAGATTCTGACTCAAATACTAACTGAAAAGTAACAAGCAGAACAGATGAGAGTAAGAGAGACACTGGGTTAGGGATGTAGCTCAGTTACTAGAGTCCATGCCAAGCATACAGTGAGCCTGAGCCTCAGTCCCCAGCACGACTGGTAGAGTGCCTGTTAACCCCTTCATTTGGGAGGGCGAAGGCAGGAGTAGGGGAGCTGGGGATACAGTTCAGTGATAGAGCACTTGCCTAGCTTTGTGAAGCCCTGAACCACAAATGACTTCTTGTCAGTATCTACAAAACAGAAATGACTCAAGAAACCGTAGCACCGGATGCCTAGGGTGGGAGTTGAGAAGAGGTGGGAAACAGAAAAGGGAGAGACAATATTGAAGTTGAATTCTCATTTACCTCTCCATCACATAAATTAACATTTAATTGTAATTTAATTAAAAATGAAGTTAAGTTTTGCCAACTTAAAATTTAAATAGTAGAAGACGGGACTAATAGTCTCACATCAGAGAGGTGTGGTAAAGCAGATATTGGGAGCGTACATGTAAACTGGGTGTTTGGAGTAGTGTCGGCCTTGGCAACCCTTCCTTCTAGTCTCCCACCGGCTGCTCTTGACAAATTGGCTGGGCCTTTGTTCTGTTTCCACAGGCTGATATACTGGTTGACCTTTGCTGTGGGCCGCTCCTTCCGAGGCTTTGGCTACGGCCTGACTTTCCTGCCACTCTTGGCCATGCTGGTGTGGAACCTCTATTACATGTTCATGGTGGAGCCAGAGCGCATGCTCACTGCCTCGGAGAGCCGCTTGGACTACCCCGACCATGTCCAGTCCGACTACAGGCCCCGCTCATGGGGCTGAGCCACCATAGAGCTGTGCAGGGGGCTTACAGCACTTCCCTGGAACAGTTGCAGGACTGGCCTTTGCCCAGGCACTGGACCTTTGATGCGAGGAACCTTGCTACTTTCCCACGGGGGCCCAAGATACCCCTATTCTCTCCTAGCTGCTGCTTTACCCCGGAGGATGAGAACCCAAGGGAGAGGCTGGAGAAGCACACTTCCTTCTTGGGCAGCTTCCCACCACAGCACAGGAGCTATGGCTGGACGGTTAGCTCACTCTCTAGCTTCTTGTGGGTCAGGAGTGCAGAGCCACAGCCCAACCTGAACTGTCTGTGCCAACTGCCTAGGTGAGAGTCAAGGAGATGGACAAACTGCCTAAGCCCAGGGGTAGAAGTTGATGTCATATCAGATATTTGGTGAAAACCTTTCTAGGGGCCTGGGTTCAGGACCTGCTATCACTGGCCCCAACACTCTTTTGCCTCAGTCAAGACTGTTAATGCAGCTGCTGCCTTCCCTCTCCCAACTTACATGGGTCCCTGTAACCTTCCACTTTTCAAACTTCCAAGAAGTCCCACTGTGGGGGGAAGGGCATAGAAATAAAACCTCCAAAAAACTGTGTATGAACTCACATGGTGGCTAGGAAGGCAGATCAAGCGGCTGTTAGCTGAGTACATATCTGAGTATGTAATAAATCACTGCCAGGCTCCTATGGCTCTTTCCTTCTTTCCTCTTTCCCCTCCATCTCCCCCAGGCACAAGTTACCTCCTAGCATCAAGGAGTGCAAGGTGGCGGACAGGAGCCTTGGGGAAAGACTACAAGGATTGGTGAGAAAACGGGCCCTCAAAGAGAAACTGCCTTCCAAGCCTCTCTCTGTCTTCCCATTTGTTGAAACTACCCCAAACGATAGCACTTACACATTAAGAGATTAGAATCTAGGCTGGAGAGATGGCTCTGCCGGTAAGGGTACTTGTTGCTCTTGCAAAGGACTCTGGTTCAATTCTGGGTACCCACATGGTGGTTTACAGTTCCATGGGATCTCGTGCCCTCTTATGACCTCTGTAGGCACCTCCCCCACCCTCACACTGCACATCTATACAAACAAAAGACTCACAAACATATAATAGAATACATAAAATCTAATTTAAAAGTAAGATAAACTGGAATCTTGTATGGGGGAAAAATGTCTATTCCATGCCCCTTAGGGCAGCCAACAGTCATTCGTGTAGGTCTTCAAGTTTCATCCACAGGAAACGGGAGTGTGGGGACCAGTAATCGTAGCCTCTCTGTGGGTTCGGAAGGACAACTTACTGGGAGCCCCCCCGGGTAGGCTGAGGCTGGCTTCTGAGGTTCTGCAGAAAAGCAGATCACAACACTGACCCTCCACCCTCCGACAGTTTGAGGCACAGCAGGACAGATGTGGTTCTGTCCTTCCCTCTGGAGAGTGGGTTTCAATTTATGGACTGGTACTCAGCAAACTGCTTGTGGCGCAGCAACAGAAATAGGCCTCCCCCCAGGAACATGAGTCCTGGAGCTCCCAGGGCCACTGCCATGATTCCAAGGACTAGTGGAGAGAAGGCATCCACTGGAGGGAAGCCCATGCCCAGAAGCATTGACCTAGAACAAGAAGGTTTAAGAAAAAAAAAAAAGGTAAGCAAGCTTAGGAGGGCAGGCTGAGCCTTGCTCCACTTTGACCAAACCCTTGGTTCTTACCAGCAAAGGTAGTATTGGTCCCAGTAGCCAGGGCCTGTGGGAGCCCCAAAGGTCAGATTGAAGGCACAGAAATTATTCTGGGACCCAAAGAAGGCTTGAACGATTGGTGAATGGGGGAGAGAATATGCCAAGGTGGGGCGAAGAGAGGAAGCCTGGCAGGGGAGGGCTGATTCTCTGGCCCGCTCCTCCTCAGAGAAAGCCACTGGTCGCCATTGCATGAAGCCAGAAGGTGAAGAGCCCCACAACAACTGGTTCAGCTGGAGAGAAATGCAAAGGAGGCAGGGTGAGGCGGACCAACCCATACCAACCCTTCTGTTTCCGCACCTCTCCCAGAATGCATGTCAGCAGTACAGGCAATATGGCCACAGAGAGGCCCCAGTACCAAGTATAGCTGTAGAATTGACATGCTAGATGTAGGGGCCCAGCCTCTCTACAGAGAGAAAGTGAGATGGACAGAGCTGTAGCCATTCAGCCCTCGCTCCCTCTGGGCCCCAGGTTAAGGAGAATCCCAGCTGAAGATCTTTGAAGCACTGGTTTTGTTGCTCCCTTAGAGGTCAGAGATGGCAGGCAATAGACTAGTGCAACCCTACACTAAAAGGAGCCAGAGAAAGTGTAGTTAAATAAGAAACTGGGACCATACGTGGTGGGTGGCGCATGCATTTAATCCCAGCTCTCAAGAGGCAGAAGCAGATGGCTCTTCCTGAGTTCAAGGACAGCCTGGTCTACATAGCAAGAGTTCTAGGTCAGCCAGCCAGGGATACATAGGGAGACCCTGCCTCAACAAACAAACACAAAAACCTTTTAAAAATGGGTAGTGTGGCAGCTTTTGTGATAGCTAAGTGCTGAGAGCTTGCTGCTCTTGCAGAAAACCCAAATTCAGTTCCCAGCACCCATGTCAGGAGGCTCACAACCATCTGTAACCCCAGCTCCAGGGGATCTGACACCCTCTGCTTGCCTCCATGGGAACCTAGCACATGCACCCAAATACACACACATAAATAACAAATCTTTTGGGGCTGGAGAGATGGCTCCAACATTAAGAGCACTGGCTGCGCTTCCAGAGGACCGGGGTTCAATTCCCAGCACCCACATGGCAGCTCACAATTAACTGTAGCTCTAGTTCCAGGGGATTTGGCACCTTCACAGACATACATGCACATAAAATAAAAAATAAATAAATCCTTCAAGAACCCAAATAAACACAAGTCTTTTTTAAAAGTAATAAATGGTTGGTGGGTTTTCTGGGCTGCTAGCGGGATCCCACTTTACATTCCCACCCCATCTATCTCACACTGGAAATCTGACCTGGAAGACGGCAGGAGCATATTCATCATCGATGGAGTTCTGTTCGTTCACCAAGGGGCAGTCAGGGCCCTGTTGCAAGGCAGCTACCTCTAGGCCAAATAGGGAGTGGTTTCCACGAGGAGAAGCTCCAACCAGGGCCACTTCTAGCTGGCAGACATCTGCTGTGTGCAGGAGGCGAGGGGGCTGAGCAGGTCGACCAGATCTAGAAAAGGCCTGGACCTAGGAAGGAGAAGGAAGCCATGTGGGGAGAATGGATCTTGACGGATAGATACTCCCACCCTCATCAACCAGCTGATTTTGAGTTCCTTCCTCATATCCTCACCTTGAAGGTCAGGCTTCCATTGGCAAATGCTCCAGTAGGGTCATCTACAGGGTGGCCTTGAAAAATAGTGCTCAGGGTGGCAAGATCCAGTGAGTTGGTGATATTGTTCCAGGAGAACTTGGCCAGGGGGTACGGAGGGTATGGCTTTCCTGGGGGCTGTGTCCCCTCTGACACCTCGGTGCTGTCAAACTCCAGCAGCTGGGGACGGGGTAGATCGGAGGAAGCTTGCCCCCTTCTGGCTTTCTCTTGAATATTCCTCCCAGCCAGCCCACCCAAAACTCCATTCACTTCACCCACCCTGTGCCAAGCCCTTCCCTCGCCCTTGGGGTAGGATGGACCCTCTGGATTCTCGTGCTCTTCTCTCTGAGCTCCTTCAGACCCTCACCCTGGTGAAGACAAGAGCGGAAGAAAACTGGATGCTGTTCTTGGGGAGCACCATCAGGGCCCCAGTGGGATCAGGAGACAGCAGGAGACTCCAGTTGACACTCAGGATACTCTGAGTGGTGTTGGTGGCCACCAGCACCACAGCTGGAGGCCCCAGGCTGCTCCACACATAGTGCAGGGTGGAGTTGCTGCCCACTGCCCGGATATGAAGCACGTTCTGGGGATTTGGCCAGCCGGAAATAATCTTCATAGACACCTGGAACATGGGGTAGTGGGGCGGAAGGAGCAAGATCAGGTAGCTCACAGGCAAAGCGGCAGCTTGTGGGTGGAGGACAGGACCTGGGCAATGCCAGGAACGGCAAGGGGTCTTGAGGACCAGGCAAGAGGGAAGTGTAGAAATTGAGGGGAACTTGGAATCAGATGTAGGGTTGCGAAGATAGGGTGAATCTAGAATTACTCAGAGGGCTCAGGGCTGACAAGGCTTTTTAAGTTCCCAAACTTGCCTGTTCCTGGGCTACAATGTCTAAGCCATGGTTCAGACATGATCAGAAGGCAGGAAGCAGTAATGCCTGATCTGACCCCTCCACAATCCTTACAATCACCCATGCCTCCACACTGGGTTGATTCCACACTCTTGCATCCACCTTCCATCCCTGTCGTCCTGGATTCCGGTCATCCTAGAAAAGTAGAATTTCCGGAAACATCTATTACTTTAGTTCCAGAGCCCTTACCTGGCGAGTCTCTTCTCCCAGCAAGCCAAATGGAACTGCACACACGAGTAGACCCAAAAGGAGCCATGAGGTTGGGGCACAGGGGACCCAGCCCCAGTGAGATCCCCAACAGCGGAACATACAGCCACAGCTAGTTAAACTCAGCGGAAGAGCCTCAGAGTCACATGACTCCCTTCCTGCTGATCCATTTAGAGGGCGGGCCACCAAACCAGTTCTTAAAGGGACCGCTTCCATTAACCCAGATCTCAGCACAAATTGGAATAGCATCAAGAAAGCTGAAGATGGACAGGTATTTTATCCACAGTTTGACCACAAGGCATTCTAGACTAACTGTGCAAACATACTTCTGCCTCTCCTCAGACACCCTGCCAGTCCCACCCACATTACCTCTGGTGAGTATGCCCAGATTAAAATTACCACGTAATTTAACAGAGTAATCTGGCCGAGCAGTGGTGGCGCACGCCTTTAATTCCAGCACTTGGGAGGCAGAGATAGGCGGATTTCTTGAGTTCCAGGCGAGCCTGGTCTACAGAGTGAGTTCCAGGACAGCCAGGGCTATATAGAGAAACCCTGTCTCCAAAAACCAAACCAAACAAAACAAAAACAAAAAAACAAAACAAAACAAAAACCAGAGTAATCTGTATGTTACTGCTCTGTGGCAGAAAGATACAGAGAGGAACTGAAGTATTAGACTGATATAAAAGAACCCTTGAGGGTCAGCAAGATGGCTCAGTGGGTAACTGTGTTTGCCCCAAACTGGACATGAGTTGGATACTCAGGACCAACATGGTAGAAGGAGAAAAATAATTCCCAGAAGCTGTACCCTGATTTATACATGCATTCTGTGGCATTGCCCATATAAAACAAATACAACAAAATGTAAAAGAATAATCAAAGAATCCTCAGACATGGGGGTCTCAGAAAACAGAACCAAGCCAGAAACGGAGGCTTGCTTCTGCAGTCCCAGCTTTTGAAAGACTGAGGTAGGAGAAACACCATGAGTTTGAGGCTGGCCTGGATTACAGAGCCAATTCCAGCTAGGAAAAACTGCCTTTCAAAAAGAAAGAAAACCCCAAAAGGGCTAGAGCTGTAGCTCAGTTGCCAGGGGTGCATGCTTAGCATATGAGTCATCTTGGGGTCAATCTGCAGCATGGTACCATATAACACCGGGTATAGGTGCCAGGAGGTGGGAGATTTCTTTTGATGATGTAATGTTTATTAGATTACCAGGTAGGCAGACAAGGTTTCATTATGTAACCCTGGCTGTCCTAGAACTCTATACATACCAGGCTGGCCTTGAACTGTCAGATCCACCTGCCTGCCTCTACCTCCTATGTGCTGGAATTAAAGGTATGAGCACCACAACAGCCAGTTTTTCCTAAAAAATCTTAATATTTACGGGAAAAGTGTTTTGCCTGCATGTATGTGTGTCCTCAGAGATCAAAAGAGAGATGTCAGATCCTCGGAGGCTGGAGTTACAGATGGCTGAGAGCAACCATGTAGATGCTGGGAATCAAACCTTGGGTCCTCTGGAAGAGCAGTCAGTGCTCTTAAATTACTGAGCATTTTTTTCCAGCTCCAACTTAAATCTGTTATACATAACTGTTAGACTAATACACAGCACAAATTTGAACCAGGTGTCCTGGCACAAACCTTTAATCCTAGCTAACCAGGGTTACATAGAAGACCTTGTTAAAAATAAGTAAATACATAAATAAATCAGAATTACCTACATGAGAATGTTAGTCAAGTGCTTTGACAGAGCTTATACCCCTAACCTTACTCAAAGAGACAAGGTTTCTCTGCATAGCCCTGGCTGTCCTGGAACTTGCTCTGTAGACCAGGCTGTCCTTGAACTCAGAGATCTCTGCCTGCCACTGCCTCCAGAGTGCTGGGATTAAAGGTTTATGACACTACCTAGGCTAGTTTTTGTTTTTTGTTTTAAAAGATGTATGTATTTATTTTATGTATATGAGTACACTGTAGCTGTCTTCACACACCAGAAGAGGGCATCAGATCTCATTACAGATGGTTGTGAGCCACCTGGGTTCCTGGGAACTCAGGACCTCTGGAACAGCAGTCAGTACTCTTAACCGCCGAGCCATCTCTCCAGCCCCCCGTTTTTGTTTTTTGAAACCAGGTTTTACACGTGACCCTGGCTGTCTTAGAATTTACTATATGCTCAGCCTTCTAATTGATGGGATTACAAATTACAAAAGGTTGTGAGCAACCACGTAAGTGATGGGAATTAAGGTGCAACCAGTTATGTGTATTAAGTTTTAAAAAAAAGTTTGTCTGGACATGAGCATGTGTTTGGGTACCTAAAGAGGCCAGAAGAGGGTATCAGATTCCATGGAACTGTAAGCTACGGAGTGGGAGTTGGGAACTGGATCTGGGTCCTTTGGAAGAGCACTAAGCCATCTCTACAATACCCTGCTGCTCCATAGACACACAGGCAGGCAAATGCACTTGGAAACTGGGTTTCTGTGTGTAGACCTGGAACTCACTCTGTATAGCAACTAACCAAGTGCTAGGATTAAAGGTGTGCAAGTGTATGTGCATTGCAGTAAATGGATCTCATGTGTATTTTTAACCAGAACCTTGCTTAATCATGGTTACCTCTGAGATTTATCAATTTATATTCACATTTGAGAACACATTTCCATATCCTTTCGATTACCAAACTGGGATCGTAAGTCCCTATGGAAAAAGAATTGTGTAGCCCTGGTTAGCCCGGACCAGGCTATACAGACCAGGCTGGGATCTGATATTTATGTGTATATGCAACATGCATGGGTGCAACTAAGAAGGCTGAAAGAGGGACTTGGATCCCCTGGAGCTGGAGTTAACAATGAGCTACCCAACACAGATGCTAGGAATCGAATTAATTTCTTCTGGGAGAAGCTCTTATGCACTGAAACATGGCATTTCTTTGTAGCCCAGTCTGGCCTTAGACCCATGAGAATCCTACCTCAGCTTCCTGAATGTTGGGCTCTCTTGCTTCCTGGCTTTAGTGTGATATCTGCAAATGTAGGTGCGCATGCCACACCGTAGACATTGAGGTCAATGGACAACTTTTAGGAACCTCTTTTCCATCCACTATGGGAATTAAGGACTGAATGAATGCCATTGGCTTTAATTTCAAGCACTTTTACCCACTGAACGATCTCACTGGCTCTGTATACATTTTGTCTTTGAGACAAGTGCAGCATAGGCTAGTCTCCTACTGGCTATATAGCTGTGATGGTTAGTAATGGACAGAATGAGCTAGGGGTGGGAGAGGGGGGAAGCTGCACATTTCAAGGCACACCTGTGACGAATTAGCTTAATTAAAAAACCCACCCAAGCCAGGGGTGGTGGAGCACTCCTTTCTAAATCTCTGATACCAGCACTCAGAGCACCCTGGAGGCAGAGGCAGTAGAAAGACCATGCCCAGGTCTACACAGTGAGGCCTTGTCATTAAAAAAGGGTGTGTGTGTGTGTGTGTGTGTGTGTGAGTAAATAGTGACTTCACTTGTCTCCTTTGTTCCCAGTAAGGTTTTCTACCTCCTCTTGCATTGCTAGGAGGTAGAGATAATGACCCAAGGTTAAAAAACACATGACAACTGTCTCAAATGACTTAGATTTAATCATTGGAAGCAAACTAAATGGAAAGCTTACAATAGAAGAGATACATGTCAGTGCTCTTTGCAAACCGAGATGGGACAGACTGGGGACTGCCCCTCAACCTGATCCTTTGCAAACAAAGATGTCCACAGTGTTTCTGGAACTCTGGCTCAGGAAAGGGGAGACTGCTGGTTCTGTGCATTGAAGTCACCTTGCTCAGCACTCACTCCTGGCCAGCATCTGGAGCACTGGTTTGCCGGTTTTGGTCATCACCCTTCTTCTTGTGGCCAGAGACAATGTCATCAATCCGAAGAAGCAGGACTGCAGTCTAAGAGAAAAACAGGTAAGCTGAGAAGAGAAGACACTGTTTTCTTTTAGCCTTCTCCTAGCTCCTCCCACAGAATTACCATTTTATCTGGAATCTTCCTTTTCAGAGTCTTGAATGAACAATTGAAGTTCTTCCTAATCGAGGGTATAACTTGTCCCCGGTTACACAGTTTCTGTGTAAGCTAAAGGTAAGTAGGGAACTGGAATTCCTTGGGAGATCTTTGGGGATACTCTGCCCTTTTTATGGCCCTTCCTTTTGGACAAAGCACAGAAGCTGGTTATCTGGACAGAAACAACATATGGTGTCTCACCTCCACTGCTGTTTTGTATGTTTGCAGCTTCACAGCCAATGGCTCCCAGATACCCAGCTCTTTCATGTCCACCAAGGTACCAGTCTCACCATTCACACCCCAGGTCTCACAACTCTCCTGTGTGTGCTTGGCCTGCAGGTGGAATAAATATAAGTAGGGAGAGTACAATGAAGCATGCTCGTGTCAGAGAACAGACAAAACCAAGCTACTAAAAACTGACAGCAAATACGGCAGACTACAAGGTTTTGAAGAAATGAACTGTAAGAAAAGCTTGAGGGTAAAGTTAAGGTTGACAGTTGCTGAGGAAGGACACCGAGGGTTGACCTCTGGCCTACAAGCCACACCCATGCAAATATGTGCATTAACATAAGCATATGTGCACTTAGGAGTATAAACAGACTGTCAGAAACTTTTTTTTTCCTTAGGGTAAAAACAGCTTGCCTTACCTCAGCAAGGCATAATCGTAGAAAAGAACTCACCCGGAGGGAGGTAAGCAGACGAATGGTACTAGCCCCACAGTTCTGGATCAAGGTCCGAGGAATGACCTCTAAGGCCTGGGCCACAGCTCTATATGGCCATTGTTCCACACCAGTCATGGCCTTAGATTTTTCTGTCAAGGCATGGGCCACAGCCATCTCCGAGGCTCCACCACCAGGCACCAGCTGAGGGTCCAGTAGAACGTTGCGGCACACTTGCATGGCATCCTGCAGGTTTCGTTCTACTTCCTTGGGGAAGCAGAGAAATTGTGTAGTCAGCTCAGTGATTCAGAGAGAAATCAGAGGCAAAGGATTTCCTGACTGTCAAGCTTTTAAAAAGAGGGTAACCAGGAAGATCCTTGTGGCCCCTACTGGTGAGCCGAAGTTATGTTCACATTCTAACTCAGGAATGTGAGCACTGGAGGGGCCTGCAAGAGGGTTAGGGATGTCACACCTCAACTGCAAGGCCAGGTCTTTATGTATGTCTCCCTCCCTCCCTACTTGTGCCCTCCAGCAGACTGTATGTGTACTACAAACTGTCCTCTGCTTACCAGCCATGTACCCTAGAAAAATTACTCCCCTTGGAGTAGGGATGGGGTTATAATTTCAATTTAAAAGGGCTGCAGCTATGGCCTAATGGTTCAAGGCTCTTGCTAACAAGCCAGATCACCTAAGTTTGATTCCTGGGACCCGGATAGTAGAGGGGGAAAACAAAAAGAGGGAGGAGCAGTATGCTGGGTCTGCGGCTTAACTGGAGCCACAATGGAGTACATCCGGGCTGCCACCGGTATGAGTTCTCACTGAGCCAAAGTGAGATCCTGTCACACACAACCTCGGTGGCCTGGAATTTAGTCAAGTAGACCAGGATGGCCTTGAATAAACCCACACAGACCCACCTGATTCTACTTCCTGAGTGCTGGGGTTAAAGAAGTACACCATCATAGCCAGCCTTTGTTGCTTATTCTTTCAAGATATACTTATTTTGTGTGTGTCCGGATGAGTTTACGAGTACTATGTGTATGTCTGGTGCCCTTGGAGGCCAGAGGATTCCCTGGGAGACCAATGAGTGATCTCACCACTGAGCCCTCCTCTCTCCCACTCCAGTCGTTTTCATTTTGTTCTGAGACAAGGTCTCCCTATATATCCTCTGCTGGCCAGAACTCTTGTAGAAGAACTCAGAGATCCAATTGTCTGTCTCCAGAATGCTAGGATTAGAGGCATTCACTACCATTATCTGGCCTGTTTTCATTTGTTGTAGTTTGAAAAAAATTAGTTAAAAAAAAGTAGAAAAAAAAGTAGTTAAAAAATTATTTTTAAAAATAATTCTTATTTATGTATGTGAGTACACTGTAACTGTCTTTAAACATACCAGAAGAGGGCGCCAAATCCCATTACAGATGTTGTAAGCCACCATGTAGTTGCTGGGAATTTAACTCAGGACCTCTGGAAGAGCAGTCAAGTGCTCTTAACCACTGAGCTATCTCTGCAGCCCGAGTCAGGATATTTCTATATAGTTCTGGCTGGCCTCGACCTCAGAGATATGACTGTCCCTCTCCCCACCCCTCCCACCCCCTGCCGCCACCCAGTGCTGAGACTAAAGGAAGATACCACCAGGGCCCGGCTTGTATTTTTACTTTTTAAAGACAGGACAGCACTTCACACTTTCAAACTTGTAGTGATCTTTCTGCCTCAGCTAGGATCAAGTATGAGCTGCCATATTAAGCTTCCAACACACAGCTGTTTCTAGATTGTGCCTGTCTTCCACCCCCCACCCCCCCTTTAAGCTGAGGCTGGCCTCACACTCTGTATGTAGAAGTATCCATCTTTCTGATCCACCACCATGCCTTGATTATGTGGTGCTAGGGGCAGAACCTGGCACTCAGTGCTCCCATTAACCTCTTCACCATCATGTGAGTGATTCTGCTCCTTCACACATTTATGCAGACATACAGCCACAGGTCAACAGCACATGGACTGAATATAAAAACTGCTAAAATATATCTTTTTCTTTTAAAGTCAGTACATTAAATTTGTTACTGTGGTGAAAAGCTGACAATTCTAGGATGGAACAATGTTCTCCCCTTGGTCATACTACCAAGGCTTACTCACCGAAAGTATCTCTTTGCTGGCTCCTCTAAGAAGAATGGTGCAGGCCTTAGGGTCTTTGCAGTCAGTGATGAATGTGAAGTACTCATCTCCAATCTTCTTGATTTCCAATAAGCCTGCTCCTGTACCAACATCATCTTCTCTCAGTTCCTCGGGTCGGCTGACTATCCGTGCTCCACAGGCTCTATTGGGTGGAGAAGATGGAGAGGATGTGACTTCGGATGCTTTAACCCATCTAGTGGTCTACAGTCTGTTGTTAGAAGTTTGACTAAAATACATTACCAGAATCACTGTGGGGTCTGAACTGACTGGTAGGAAAGTTTTAAATGCATACAGGCCAAGTTTCTTAAAATTGGCTTTAGTAATGAAATTAGATATACACATGGCAATCAATCATAGCTGGATTAAGTGTAATTTTTAGATAATAAAATCTGGACAATGAATTCCCACACATACATAACTCAGTCGAGTCTGAATGCCAATAAGTAGAATTATACCTAACAGGGCCATGGGATGGCTCAGCAGGTACCATGCTTGCCACACAAGCTTGAGGTCCTGAATTCAATACCCATGTGGTGGTTTGAACAGGTTTGGCCCCCATACTCATGTGTTTGAATCCTCAGCCCACCCAGAGTGACAGTATTAGGAGGTGTGTCCTTGTTGGAATAGCTGTATTCTTGTTGGGAGAAGTGTGTCACTGTGGGGGTGGGCTTTACAGAAGAGTCCCCTCCTAGCTGCTTTTGGGTCAATATGTAGAACACTCAGCTCCTTCTGGAGCACCGTGTCTGCCAAGACTGCCATTCTTCCCACCATGATAATAAGGAATTGAACCTCTGAAATTTTAAGCTACCCCAGTTAAATGTTGTCCTTTATTTTGTTATCTTGGTCATGGTATCTTTTCACAGCAATAAAACCCTAAGACAACCCAGAACCAAAGAAAAGGCAGCAGGAGAGAACACTCCAGAAAGTCATAGTCTAACTCTATGTGTGCACTGTGGCACATGCATGTACCCCCCCCGTACATCACAGAAAGTCTAATTAAAAAAAAAAAACAAAACCGGACTATACTAAAAGATTCTACAAGCAAGCAAGAATCTGAGAAAAACTTGGGGTACACATCTACATTTCTAGCATAGCAGGACGAGGCAGGAGGATTGTGGATTTAAGTACAGCTTTGAATTCCAAACAGTCCAGATTATAAACATGACCCAATAATAAATGTTAAACTTTTGGGATAGTCTCATTTAATATATATTATATATAATATATATACCAAGCAGGTTCCCCACCCCCCTTCTGTTTTTTGTTTATTGATACATAATCTCTCTATGTAGTCTTGGCTGTACTAGAGCTCACTATGCAGATGGTAGACCAGGCTCATGGAGATCTATCTGCCTCTGTCTGTGCTGGAATTAAAGGCCTAAGGCACTACACCCAGCTCAGGATAGTATTTCTTTTTCTTTTCTTTTTTGGTCTTTCAGGACAGGGTTCCTATGTAGCCTTGGCTGCTCTGGAACTCACTTTGTGTAGCAGGCTGACCTTAAACTCAGAGAGGGCTCTCCCCCCCCCCCCCCGTCTCCCAAGTACTGGGATTAAAAGTACCACTGCTCAGTTTACCTGGATACCATGTCACCCTTCATGTAAACTTACAGGAACATATGTAAGTATATGTATGCATGTCTAGAACCATTAGCAAGCAAGCAGATATAGAACTCACTTCTCATTTGAATTGCTATGTGCCTGGTAGGTGATAAGAATTGGGATCTCAAGTATCTCCCAAAACTCCACATTCTATTTTTTTTTTTTGGAGACAGGGTTTCTCTGTATAGCCCTGGCTGTCCTGGAACTCCTCTGTAGACCAGGCTGGCCTTGAACTCAGAAATCCGCCTGCCTCTGCCTCCCTAGTGCTGGGATTAAAGGCGTGAGCCACCACTGCCTGGCTAATGCTCCACATTCTAATGTCTTGTTCCCTTTGGCAGTTCTACTGGAGTGGTAAAGTCGTTATGACTTTGGACCAATAGAAAGGTTTTCAGGACAGAAGTCAACCAACAAAAGACTAGAACCTTCCCAACTGTGAGTCAAAATAGCCTTTTTCTCAAGTGTTTGTTTAGTGATGAAAATTAACCCAATAGGTTGGCTTTTTAAAAACTCTATTTACAGGCTGAGCAGTGGTGGCGCACACCTTTAATACCAGCACTCCGGAGGCAGAGGCAGGCGGATTTTTGAGTTCAAAGCCAGCCTGGTCTACAGAGTGAGTTCCAGGACAGCCAGGACTATACAGAGAAACCCTGTCTCGAAAAACCAAACCAAAAAACAAACAAACAAACAAAAAAACCCAAACCAAACCAAAAAAACCCTATATTTACTTTGTGAGTGTATGTGTGGTGGACAACTTGTGGGAGTCAGTTCTATCCACCATGTGTGTCCCAGGGATCAAACTCAGGTTGTCAGGTTTAAAGCAGGTACCTTTACCCACCGAACCATCAGAACCCCCCACCCCCTTTTTTGAGACAGCCTCATTCAGTTGTAAAAGATGGCCTGGAAGTAATTTGCCCAGGTTGACTTCAAACTTAAGGTAATCAATCCTCTTCCCTCAGTCTTCTAGAATGCTAGGATTTTGAGTACTGAGTGGTTGTTTTGTTTTGAGATGCCTCATGTAGCTCAGGCTATCTGGAAACTCCCTATGTAACTGAAAATAACCTACAGCTCTTGATAGCCTCTTGCTTTGGTCTACCCAGTGACAGAATGACAGGTCTGTACAACTAAGCCAGCTTAGGGAAAGAAAAAAGTACATACACATACACCACACATATGAACAACCAGGGTGCACCTGTGGAAAGCAGAGGATAATTTTGTGGAGTCTGTTGTCTACTTCCACCTTTACATAGGATCTAGGGATAGCACCTTTACCAGGTGAGTCACTTTGTGAATGCCCAGACCCACCGGGGTTTTAACTTTTATTTCAGGCTGCCTTTAATTCACTATGCAGCAAAAGCTAGCTGCAAACTCACGAAGGTCCTCCTGCCTTAGCCATTCGAGTGCCTGGGTTATAGATGTACACCATCACACTGGATCCTCGACAACAGCACTTAGTGTAACTACAGCCCCTCTAGCAATTTTTTAAAAAAAGAATTATATTTAATTGTAACTAATTATGTTTAGTTGTGGCACACACATATGATTTGGGAATTCTCTACTTTCATGATATTGATCCCAGGGATTGAATTCAGGTGGTCAAGCTTGAAAGCAAGTGTCTGAATACCCTGAGCCATTTCAACTACTCCTAATTATCAAGTCTTATTTTTTGGGTTTTTGAGACAGGGTTTCTTTTTATAGCCCTGGCTATTTTGGAACTTGTTCTATAGACCAGGCTGGTCTCAAACTCAAGAAATCAGCTTGCCTTTACCTCCTAAGGCTGGGATCAAAGGTGCATGTCACCACATCCTGTGTCAATTTTTTCCTTTTCTTTTCTTTCTTTCTTTTTTTTTTTTGGTTTTTCGAGACAGGGTTTCTCTGTGTAGCCCTGGCTGTCCTCGAACTCAGAAATTTGCCTGTCTCTGCCTCCCAAGTGCTGGGATTAAAGGCGTGAGCCACCACTGCCTAGCAATTTTTTCTTTTTAAATAAAGTTTACCTATTTTTTAAATGTACAAGTGCTGTCTGCATGTATGCCTGCATGCCAGGACATCAGATTCTACTATAGATGGCTGTGAGCCACCATGTAGTTGCTGGGAATTGAACTCAGGACCTCTCTGGAAGACCAGTCAATGCTCTTAACTACTGAGCCATCTATCTTGCCAGTCCCAATTCTTTACTTTTTTAATAAAAGTTTTGTAGGTATTTTTTTTTTTTGACAGTTTCTGCCCTAGAACTCACTATGTAGATTAGCTGGCCTCAAACCCAAATAGTTCATCTTTGCCTCCAAAGGTGCAATCACCATGCCTGCTCTTAAAAGATAGGGGACTGCCCAAAAAGATAGTTCAACAGTCAAGAGTACTCTTCTGGAGGACTGTAGTTTCATTCCCAGCACCTACATTATTTGTTTCACAAATGCCTGTTAACTCCAACAGACAGATGCCCTCTTTTGGCACTCTTGGTCACCTGCACTCATAGACATATTAAAAAATTCTGCTTTTAAAAATTTTAAGACAAGGTCTCACATAGCCCCGACTGGCCTCTAAGAATCACTTGTGGACTGATTCTCCTACCTTTATGTCCCTAGTGTTGGAGTTATAGGCAGGTACCACTATGGCCATAATAAATTAGCACTAGATATAGACCCTGGATGTAGAGAGACATCAGTGTACTGAAATTTACAGAGATGGATCCACTAGCAGAGATCTAATGCTTCTGCTATATTCAGAGCCAGTAAGTATAGATTACCAGCCCCGAGTGGTTTAAGACCTGTAAGCCTAGAACTGGAGAGGCAGGAGGACGGCTGCAAACTCAAGGTCAGCCTGGTCAGCAGAATGATGCGGGTAACTGAAGGATACAGAGCAAGAGCTTTTCTCAAAAAAAAACCAAAGATATTATTTTTACCACTGAGACAAAAGCTTTGAGAGAACAGAACTTTTTGACAAGCAGTTACTGCACCCTGCACCATTCAGGCAATGAATATACTATGAAGCTAAAATAAAATAAAAAATTACCCTTAACTGGCTTACTTACCTAGCAATGCGATTATTGTCTGTTTTCCGGACTCTACGAATGGCTGTGATATTGGCCCGCATGAGGTAGTGCTGAGCTAAATCTGAAATTTAAGAGTAGATGTGTCAGCTAGACACTCAAACTACTGGCCTCTGAACTGGTTTTATCTCCAAAGTATTTAAAACAGCACACAACTGTCTTTGCCAACCCGAGGGACAAAACCAAACCACACCACCCACCCTCTTCTACCTCAAAGGCAGGCTTGAAGAACAAATGGGGCCCTACCTGAGATGCCCTTTTCTGTGATGACAACGTCAGGTTTCAGCTGGATAATATCCTCACACAACTGCTGAATGTACTCTTCTTCCATTTGCAGGATTCGGGTGAAATCCTCCTCTCGTGTAATCTCAATGTCAGTCTGTGAATGAAGAAAAGGCACTGACTGAAGCTGGAGAGACGGCGCAGCAGTTAGGAGTAGCACTCACAGCTGCCTGGAATTCCAGCTCAGGGATCCAATTAACCTGTACTCAGACACATAAGGTTGTTCCCTGCAGACCTCTACATGCACATCTAGGCGCACACACAATAAACATTAATGAAAATAAGTTAAAAATCCCAGGGGGCTGATGAAGATAGTCAAGTGTCGTCCCACTTCTTGTACTCCCTCCACCCAGCCCTCTCATGTATTCCAGAAAATGTGGATCTCGATGCCAAAGCTTCACACCTGTTTCACACATCTGAGCTGGACCTTTTGTCTTACTAGTTAGTTAGTGTGCATGAATAATTTAGATCTTAATTTCTCACTACTTTTGGTTTTTTTTAGAACCGGCTGATCTCATTCTCAGCCCTGTTAAGTGTTGGGATTACAGGTGTAAGCAACTATTTCCATCTGAATTCTGGTTCCCAAACATTTTTGATAGGATCCACTGGCTCAGAACACAAAGTCCTTACACTCTGTAAAGTTCTGTCAGCAGTAAAGTTAAAGGAACTGAGAGACTGTGGGTGCTGCTGCATTAGAAAAGGTGGGTCATACCCATAATCCCAGCACTCAGGAAGCAGAGGAAGGCAGATTGCTAGCCTGGACACAGCTGAGTTCTAGACCACCCAGGCTACACAGGAGCACTGTCTGAACCTTCCTAAACAGCCTGTAAAAATAATATCTTCAAACTGAAGTAAAGGAGCTGGGTTTGAAATATGCCAAAGTCAAATATTGAGAAAAGTGAATAAGTACATTGTACAGGTTGGTTCTAAACCAAGTGGTCTTCTTGCCTCATTCATCCGCTCACACAGATAGGACCATGTCTATACCCACATGTCTCAATGAATGCAGGACAGATTTATTTAATTTTTTGTCAGTCTTTTCCCTCAGTCCTGGGCTTCAGACTCCTTACTTCGAAAACAACGTAAGATCAAACTACTTTCAAGAAAGGATAAGCCGGGCAGTGGTGGTACACGCCTTTAGTCCCAGCACTTGGGGGCAGAAGCAGGTGGATTTCTGAGTTCGAAGCCAGCCTGGTCTACAGAGTGAGTTCTAGGACAGCCAGAGCTACACAGAGAAACTCTGTCTCGAAAAAATAAAAAATAAATGACAGCAAACAAGGGATTTTATTGTCATTTGTCTATATTTGTAGTCAGAGTCCACTTAAAAAAAAAAAAAAAAAAAAAGGCTGGGAAACCAGAGGCAGGTGGATCTTTGTTAGTCTGAGGCCAGCCTGGTCTACATAGTGAGTTCTGGAACAGCCAGGCTATGTAAAGAGAACCTGTCTCAAAAACAGAAACAAAAATCCCACAAGGCTGGGAATCTTACCTGGCTCTCTCCTTTCTTGTACTCCAGAGAAGAATCCAGCAGCACAATTCGAGGATTCTTAATATAGCGGCGCATTCTTGGATGGGTCACATCCTTGTTAATCATAACTCCACGTAAGACACATGAGTCTTCAATGATGCCCCCAGGTATCTGAGCAGAGAAGATTTACTTTAATATATAACCAAGATGCAATAACTGGGACTGATGATATATCATACAGCACTTGCTTCCCCGAGTGCAAGCCAAACCCATCTCAAATCTATCCCCATATATACTTCTTTCCCAAGAAAGAACTCTTTCAGAAGTCCAAGGTAGCTCTCTTCCATGAAGCTCAAATAATTAAACAGACAAGTGACAGGCTTATATAAGCTCTAGGGCAACCTGAGCATCACTGAGTTCCAGGTCCTTTAGGAATACAGTGAGAACCAAAACAATGGCTGCAAATATGTTCTTGGTTTTGTTTTGAGACATAATCTCTCTACATAGCTGTGGCTTCCTCGAACTTGCAAAGATCCACCTAAGTGTATTTACCAAATACTGGGATTAAAGCTGTTCACCAAGCTTGGCTGCAAATGTTTTTGACACCTTAAGAAGTATGCTAATCGTGGGCCATGACATTCAACATGAAGGATGAATAAGATCCACAGAAATTCACTGTCTTGACAAAGATTTGAAAGGATCTACTTCATCATTAGGATATTCCCAGATTTTTAGACTTGGGCTCCATCTGCTGGCTCTAAGACATTACACTAGCTACTACACTTACACTCTGATCTTTTCTTTTTCTTTTTTTCTAAGACAGGGTTTCTGTGTAGCCCTGGCTGTCCTGGAACTCACACTGTAGACCAGGCTGGCCAAGAACTCAGAGACCCGCCTGCCTCTGCCTCCCGAGTGCTGGGACTAAAGGTGTGTGCCATCACTGCCCAAGCAAATTTTATTATAATGAGTATGTGATGGCCAATCTTGGTTGTCACTTGACACCTGGAATTAACTAAAACCTAAGCAACTACCACGCCAGTGGAAGATTTTTCTTAATTGGATCATTTGAGGTCAGAAAGTGACCCACTTTAAATCTGGACCACAACTTCTGGTGGCAGCCCACACAAAAGGACATAGGACGAGGACACTTGCTTCTTGCCTGTTCTCATTCTCACTGGCAAACTCATCTGTTCTGCTGTTGAGGCATTAGAGCCTACTTCTTTGGGATTCTAAGTAGACTGAAGACCAGGTCAGACAATCAGCCTAGTGTACTGAAGGACTACCAGAATCTTTTTTTTTAAATTTATTTTACTTATATGAGTACACTGTAGCTGTCTTCAGACACAGCAGAAGAGGGCATCAGATCCCCATTACAAATGGTTGTGAGCCACCATGTGGTTGCTGGGAATTGAACTCAGGATCTCTAGAACAGCAGTCTTAAGCACTGAGCCAACTCTCCAGCCCCTACCATAATCTTATTTTTCTGTCAGGTGACAGCCACTGTTGGAAGAGTCACTCTAATAAAGCCTCTTTTTAATATTCATCAGCTCTGTTCTCTAGAGAACCCTGAGTGGGTCTGCCTACATGTATGTGTGTAATACATGTGTACCTGGTGCCCTCAGTGGTCAGAAGAGGGAATCAGGTTTTCTGGAACTGGAGTTATGGATGGCTGCGAGACAGCACAGGGGTGCTGGTAATCGAATGTGGGCCCTCTACAGGAACAGTTAAGTGCTCTTAGCCGCTAAGCCATTTCACCAACCTCAGCACTTGTGCAATCAATATCCTCACCAGTGGTTAATTAATACCCACAGGCACAGATATGGACATACCAATGTCTTTCCTTACCTTTGTAAACCTGTGTATGGAAGGTAGGAAAGGCAACAAAAAAAGGTATCAGGAATTCTCCTTGATACTCTCTTAGGTTTTTGTTTCCAGTCTCTAAGTTAGTCCAGTTCTTCTTTCCAGTTCTAACTAAATAAATACACCCTACTCATGACCATGAATGACCATGCCAGATACTTAACTCTCAAGCACATACTGGACTAGCTTACCTTTTCCACCCTTGCATACTTCTTGATGTCAATTTCCTTTCTGCCATTCTCCTCAAACTGCACAGTCTTAACAGCATCCAGTGCAATGCTACATGCCAAAGAGGACCACCGACTGATGACTTTTGTAGTAATAGAGCTATTGATGATGTTCAACATCATATCTCGGTTATCGACATCAACAGGGGTACTGGAAAAAGAAACAGATAACAGTCAACATAAAACTTTAACACAGTAACTTATGTAAACCTCAGAGAGCACGAGAGCATGCCAAGAGGCAGAATGAGGTGGTTAAAGTGACAAGACATCATGCTAAACTTTTGAATACTGCTAAAATTCCTAAAACACTTTACAAGGCCAAACAGATTTTAGGGAAGAGGCAACAGCTTCTAAAAGCATCATCTAAGGTAACTGTTCTAGATAGGCAGTTACTGCTTGATAAAAGTTTCTGAATTAGCCAAGAATATAAGAGAGGCAGGCAGGCAGGAGTAGCCTGAGAAATTTATGAATCCCAGTTTTGAAAAAAAATAGTCCCAGTTTCATCCCCAAAGCACTGCAAAATTCAGGTTCCAGGTCAACCTGTACTACATAAGCCTATGTCTCAAACAATAGCTTCTGGGATTGGAGGAGCAACTTGGTGGTACAGTGCTTGGCTAAACACACGAATACAATCCTGGATTCAATACAACCCGCACCCAAACACCATGTTTTATAATTCATAAAGATAAAATCTAAATAAAGGTGGGGGATAGAGAGATGACTAAACAGTTAAGAGGACTTGCTGTTCTAGAAGACCTGTGTCCAGTGTGTTAACTCTAGCTCCAGGGGAGTCACATTTCTGGTTTTCTCATATACCTGCACTCATATGCACATATGCTTGTGCACACCCACCAATACACTTGCACCCACATCCACACAGATACCACCACCAACAAAGATCTAAGCATGGTAGAACACATCTTTAAATCTTAGCACTCCAGAGTCAGGGGCAGCATGATCTCTACAGATCTGAGGTCAACCTGGTTCACACAGACTAGCCAGGACTACACATTGAGATATCCTGTTTCAATCTGCCCCTTAAAAATCAAAAGGGACCATTACAACAGGGGAGGAAAGAGTCCTTAATGAGGGAGTACATAACGGAACACATGATGTAAAAGGATGGAATACAGGGAGGTAAAGGTTTAAGTGTGGATAAGAGTTGATTGAGGGAGCCGGGCAATGGTGGCGCACGCCTTTAATTCTAGCACTCGGGAGGCAGAGGCAGGAGGATTTCTGAGTTCGAGGCCAGCCTGGTCTACAGAGTGAGTTCCAGGACAGCCAGGGCTACACAGAGAAACCCTGTTTCGAAAAACCAAAAAAGTTGAGGGATGGGGAAGAGAAGAAGTGATGGGTGATTAACAATAAGAATGCATGGACCCAGGGACCGTCAGGGTATAGTGGCATACATCTTTAACCCCAGCTCTTAGGAGGCAGAAGCAGGAGGATCTCTAAGGCCAGTCTGGTCTACAGAATAAGTCCCAGAACAGCCAAGGTTACACAGAACAACAGTCTTTAAAAAACAAAAAAATCCCACCACCACCAAAAAGAAAAGGAAAAAGGAGGGAGGTATGTTCTTGAAGGTACCCTGCATGGGTGGGCAACGTTGCTTGCAGAAGACATGGTCATTATATGAAAATATCAGTACCAGGCATAGGATAATTCCCAACGAGCTATGGGTTAGGGAAGGTCCAAAGGACCCTAAAACAGAAACCATCGATTGCTATTGTTCTTCATTGCCTATCATAACCGGATAATAAAACTCTATTACTGAAGAGAATGTACATGCCTATTGCAGGACACAGATTATGTCTAGACCTACAGATTTGTGTAACTCTCAGTCTTGGTTAGAGAAGCTTCTTTTCGTCCCAAGACAGAGACTGGTCAAAGTGCTAAGAGTAGCTAAGCACCTCTGGCGTTCAGTTACAAATGAGACGTCTTTTTCAGTCTCCACCCAAGGCTTGTGGACATCTCATAAGAGGGGGCAATCAGAATGCAAGAGCTGGTGGATGTGAAATGCTATCTTGTGGACAAGTCAATGCCACTGCACTCGTGAGCTCACAGCAGCTATGGTTACTTATTCAAGGTCAAGCCAGTCAAAATTCCAGCATGGCCCAACACTTAGCTGAGGAGCTACTGGGGGGAGGGGGGTAGGTGTGTGGCCACTGGTGGATTGCTCATTCTCTGGTGGCGGGCGGCCCTGCACCCATATTGGCAGCACTAACTGGAATAAGTAGGTCATATGGAAAAAAAAAAAAAGTCAGGTTTTTAGCACTCAGGCATTGGTTTCTTTGCTTCGTCTACATAACCCACTCCAGACCTGCTAGGGACAAGCAACTTAATGATTGGGAGGGTATTTTGAGGGAGGGTCTGGGGCATTGTGGCATATGCTTTTAATCCCATCATGGAATTTGTTCTTTGTTGTTTTGAGACAGGGTCTCACTATGCAGCTCTGGCTGTCCTGGAACTATATAAACCAGGCTGGCTTAGAGATTCACCTGCCTCTGCTTCTCACGCAACACCATGCTCAGCTTGGTGTTGTTGCTGTTTTGATGCAGGGTGTCCCTTTGCATCCTGCAAACTGCTGGGACTAAAGCATCTCTTTTATACGCCCTTCACTGCACTAGCACCAGGCAAATATAAACTAGTCAGTAGTCAAGCAGCATTTTCAGGTGTGGTCCTCTTTGTTTAAACGGAAACCTGCTGGGTGCTCTCCTCACAGCACAGAGCCCTGAATCAGCCATACTCATACATGACTGCCTGTCTCCATCTCACTCCTTATGCTCTTTACCACATCTTAATAGCAAAGAACACAGACCTATCTTACTTATATACATTTTGCATGGCAGCACCTAACATGAAAATTTGCAGACAGCATGAACCCAAGATTAGTTTTCTTGGTATGTGCATGTGGTGTGTAAGTAAATGACACAGGTCAACATCTGGCATCTCCGTATTACTATTTAAAGATTTTGATCACTCAATGAACCTAGAGCTTGCCAGTTCCAACAGAAAGCCAGCAAGCTAGGAACCCTCTTGTTTCCACCTTCCCAACTGGGATCACAGGCACACGTTTTGGTGACTGTCTTTTTCCCCTCTAAATCAGTGCATGTGTATATGCTTTGTATGTGCACAGAGCACATGTGGAAGGTTAGAGGACACCTTATGGAGTCCTACCTTTACACAGGTTCCAAGTATTGAACTAAGGGCACTTAACTCCTTTTAACATTTATATACATTGAATTATTTTTTAAAATGAGAATTTCTTGATTCTTTCCTCTATTTTGGTCTCTTTTCTCCTTACTAAATTAAGCCAGAATAGAAAGTACCTTGTGCACATGTATGCACAGGTGTGTGGTAGATACCAAAGGTTGATGCTGGGAATCTTCCTCTAATCACTCTCAACTTATGTGCTTGGCTTTCTTTATTAAGAACAGATCAGTCAATCTAAGCCTCCCACACCATCCATTTCCAGTCTTGCCTCCATACCTGATTTTCTTCAGAGTGCTGATCATATCATCCAGTGCCATGCGGTAAGCACTGATCACCACTGTTGGGTGCATCTGCTGCTCTAGGAAGTGCTCAGCCACAGACAGCATTTCTCCCGCTGCAAAAAGGATACAGGCACTATAGCAATGTATTTCAAAGTTCCAGGATATGAAGGCAACTTAATTTCCTTATGCTTCTAAAAAATATTTTTCTTAAAACAGATCTCATTAAAGATATGTATTTGGCTGTAAATATTGTTCCACATTTTACAACTTCTATAAACAATTTATAAAGAAAACATCTTTACTAGATACATTTTAATTTATCTAAGATTGATCTTATGGGCTTACCCTTTTCTTTTTAACTTTCTAACTAAATATGCACTTCAGTTTCTAAAGAAAAATGAATATATTTTCCCCAAGAAAGAAAAATACAAAGGGGAAACAGATTTATTAACACAGTGCTTTAGGATACAGCCAAACTGCTGTCACTAAAAACAAAACAGAGAAAAAGGGCTCACTATACCCCCAGCACTGGGAGGCAGAGGCAGGAGGAATGGCAGAAACTTAAGTCCAGCCTTGAGGAAGTTTGACCGCTGTTCTCAACAGACAATAACTTAAGTCAAGTTATCTTACCCAGGTCTCTATTATCTACACTATCTATATTAATCTTCTTTTGGATCTATGTGTTTTGTCTGCATGTGTGTATGTGTACCATGTGCTTGCCTGATGTCTGTGGGAGGTGAGAAGAGGACACAGGGTCCCCTGGACTAGTTACAGATGACTGCTGTTGAGAGACTGGTTCTAACACTTCCATTCAATCAGGAATTTGCGTATCTACATGCTAAAGGTCCTTGTCCCCAGGTGGGTTTTGATATCAATAAAGATGCCAGCAGCTAATGGCTAGGCAAAGGGAGACGGGACAGGGAGGGACCCTTAGAGTTGCAAAGGCTAGTACTTGGGGGAGAGAAAAGAGATAGATCACCATGAATCAGGGGAGGACACAGGAGTTGCAGGAGAGAAAGCCAACCAGCCATGTGAGTATTTTGGGTGAGTGACCACTGGCCACTTCTCCGATTGGGCCTGGGATAGCAGAGGAAGGTTAAGGAGTACCTAGTTGGGCTGGAGAGATGGCTCAGCGGTTAAGAGCCCTGATTGCTCTTCCAGAGGTCCTGAGTTCAAATCCCAGCAACCACATGGTGGCTCACAACCATCTGTAATGGGATCTGATGCCCTCTTCTGGTGTGTCTGAAGACAGAGACAGTGTACTCACATACATGAAATATTTAAAAACAAAACAAAAACAATAAAAAGGGAGTGCGCCTAGTCATTGAGTTAGCCAAGGCATTTCAAAAATAAGCTAATGTGTGTGCCTTTCATTTACGAATCCAAAGAGTTCCCGGGTGGGTGATTAGAGCACAAAGCAGTGTAGCCAAAACTTACTGCTTTAGATTGTGAGTGAGTAGTGGGTGCTGGGAAACCAAATTCAGGTCCTCTGCAAAAGCAAGTGGGGCTGGAGATGGCTCAGAGGTTAAGAGTACCTAACTGCTCTTATACAGGGGCTGAACTCATTCTCAGCAACCAAGTTAGGTGACTTAAAATCATGTGTAATTAAACTTTCAAGAGACCCAATACCCCTTCTGACTTCTGTGGGCATTTGTACTCCTGAGAACAAACTTTCATAGACACATACATACTCATGCACATAATTCAGAATATAACCTAAATTGCCCCAAAGATAAACTTCTCATATGCATATAAAAACAATTCATGTTAAACTTATCTGTCATAAAGGTTCTATATAAAAACAAAATACCTCCCCAAAATCAATTCACATACAATAAAATATGCACTAATTGATAAAAATGTTGTCATCGGAGGAACTTATTAACCCTGTATTGCCTCTATCAGTAATAGCTTAAAATTAACTTTATGATAACTTTACAGAATGAATTTTATCATCTATTGCAAAAAACACCTTAAAAAATTCGCAGTGATTTCTATACACACCTTTTGTTTTTCGAGACAGGGTTTCTATGTGTAGCCCTGGCTGGTCCTGAACTCAGAGACCTATCTGCCTTGGCTGGGATTAAAGGTGTGTGTCACCATGCCAGGCTAACACATCTCTATTTTTTTTTTTTTTCTTCAATCTTTCACTTTCCTCTTACCAAGAATAATTACTGATGTGGTCCCATCTCCAACCTCTTCATCCTGGGTCCTGCTAATTTCAATCATGGACTTCGCTGCGGGATGCTGGACTTGAATCTGAAAGAAAAATGAACCAAGACTACTTAAAGACTTTAAAAAATAAAAACTCCCCAAATTTTGTCTTCTGTTTGTATGTGATCACATATATACCACAATATGCCCCCTAAGGACAGAGGATAACTTGTGGTTACTGGCTGTCTCTTTCTACCATGTGGATGCTGGGGACTGAACTCAGGTTGTCAGGCTTGGCAGCAAATTCAACCATCTTGCCAGCTCTAAAAAGACCTCTTAGCTTGGCTGCAACTCCTGAATGTCTCATACTCCCTTACCCTTTGTTTTACTGTATCTCTCAGATTAAATTAAAACCAGCCCCAGGCAGATGCTAGTGGATCTCTGTAAATTCTATTTCAAGGCGGTCGATATACAGCAAGCTCTAAGCCATACAGTGAGGCCCCTATCTTAAAAAACAAAACCAAAAAAATCCCTCCAAGGGCTGGAGAGTGGTTTCAGTGGTTCTAAGTGCTTGCTGCTCTTTCAGAGGACCCACCCAAGTCCAGTTCCTAGCCCTATTATTGGAGGGCTCACAACCACCTGGAACTGTAGCTCTGTAAGATCCATCCTGGCTCATAATGCTCCCCTCTCCAGTATCTTAAGCAGATCGATCACTTTTGTGGGGAATAGTGTCACTGAGAACTCAATCTTTAAAGCTTCTTGAGTTTAGTACTACAAACACCACAGTGATTGAATTATGTCTTCTGAAGACAGAGGTCAAGGCCTAAACCCTCTGACCTATGAACGTATTTTTACGTGGAAGGTCTTTGTAGATGTATTCAAGTTAAAACAAAGTCATACTTGTTTAATGTGAATCTCATCATTCTTTTACAAATAAAGGACACACAAGAATTATAACAGCATTTGATAGAAACAAAGACCCTGTGCTTACACTGGAAGGAATGAGAAACATTATTAAATGGTATAAGAAACAAGAGATTCTTGCTTAGTTTTTAGAACCAGGCCCACTGAAACCTTGATATCAGACTTACAGCTTCAGTTCATGGGAAAATTTTCTGGTACATCCCCTTATTTTGTGGTGCTGGGAACTGAATCTCAGACTGTTCTCCAATCTCAACTCTTCTGCCTTAATTCTGAGATAACAGGCATATACCATATCAGGAGTTTCTGTTTTTAAGACAACCATAGCAGACTAGCCAGGCATAATGTTCCAAACCTATAATCCCAGTACTCAGAGGCTTTGAACCTGCAAGATTAACCTCAAATCCCTAATCCTCCTACCTTTACCCCCTAAATACTGAGATTAGAGGCACACTGCCATCATGCCTTGATAACCCTTGGATTTCAGACAGGGTTATTTTATTTAGCCCAGGATGTCCCTGAACTCATGTTCTACCTCTGGCCCCAAAGTGCTGGGATTAGAGGCATACACTATGCCAAGGTTATCTACATGTATCTGAATAGGCTCTTGGTATTTGAAAAACTGTTAGAAAATGAGGTGAGAAAAACCAAAAACAAAACAACAACAACAAAACCAAAACCAAACAGACCTCTCGAAGAATGGCATTGCCATCATTGGTCATCACGATGCCTCCCATTGGGTCCAAAAGCATCTAAGAAAAAGCAAAAGTGTTAGAGATAACAAAAAGGGAGCACATGGAGTTTGAGTTCCAATAAAAGATAGTCTAACCTTCATCATAGATTTAGGTCCCAAACACGTCCGGATGATGTCCGCAATTGTCTGTTGGTACAGAAACACAAAACAAGCAGCACAGTCAGAGAGTAATGTGACTGTTTCAAAGATCCACAAACAGACCATTGCTTTGTTTTAAACAGGGTTTCACTAGATATCTGTGACTGGCCTTGAACTCAGAGATAGCCTTGCTTCTGATTCTCAATAGTAGGACTAAAGGCATGCTCCACCATTCACAGTGCATAGCCAGTGTTTTAAAGATTTATTTTTATGGGTATGAGTGTTTTGCTTGAATACATGTTTGTGCTGCAGATGCACACCTGGTAACCAAAGAGGCCTGAAGAGCATGTTGGATGCCCTGAAACTGGAGTTACAGGAGGTTGTGAGCTACCACCTAGGTTCGGCGAATCAAATTTACACCTTCTCCAAGAGTAGCAAGTGCTTGGGGCTGGAGCAGTGGCTCAGTGATTAAGAGCACTGACTGCTCTTGCAAAGGTCTTGATTTCAATTCCCAGCAACCACATGGTGGCTCACAACCATCTGTAATGGGATCTGATGCCCTCTTCCGGTGTATCTGAAGAGAGCAATGGTGTACTCACATAAAATAAGTGTTAGAAATCTTAAAAAAAAAAAAAAGAGTAGCAGGCGCTTTTAACTGTTGAGCCATCTTTTCCAGCTAGAGCCGGTGTTTAACAATGGCACCTGACAACAAGAAGGGTAACTATTTTACAAATGAATTTTCACAAAGAGTCTGCATCAGTTTTAGTGTCCTAAGAGTCCATCCAGCCTCAATATCTTTACTGACAGTGGCCTCTAGGCCACATGAAATCAAGTCTTCTAATCATTTACTCAAAAATATATTTACTGAGTTCAGAGTGGTGGCACATGATTTTAGTCCCAGGATTTGGGAGACAAAGGCAAGCAGATCCATGAGTTCAAGGATAGCCTGGTGTACATAGCAAATTCTAGGCTATCCAGACAAGATCCTGTCTCCAAAGAGGGAACAGGGCTCTTACAGAGAACCTTACAGACCTTAAGACTCTTACAGAGTCTTATCACTCACACTGCAATGGCCTCCAACTCCAGTTCCAGAAGGATCTGACAACCTCTTTTAGGCTTCTTGTGCACCGGGCATGCACATGGCACACACATACATGCATGGAGGCAAAACACTCAAACACTAAAGTAAAATAAGTAAATCTTTAAAAACCTCCTTTCCTGTATCACTATCAGGGAAATGCCTTGGAAAAGCAAATTTTCCTTTGCTCAACTGTATGAAGTACAGAACCATAGGAAGTTTGCTACAAATAAACAAGTATTAGGGGAGTCAGCCAGAACAAACTGCTATTATCTCTTAAAACAAGTGCTACCTTTGCAGCATTGATATTTCCAGATTGAACTTTTCTTCCAGACTCACGCTTTGTATTCTGACCTAAAACAGACAAAAACACGTGTCAACAGCCCAGTGTACACAATCATTTTATTTCCTAACTTAAAGTATTTACATTTTTTATGTATATATGTATGTATCAGGTGTATAAATGCTTGGCATAACCTTGGAGGTCAGAACACAACTTTCAGGAGTTAATTCTCTTTCTATCTATCAAATGGGCCAGGGATTAAACTTGGTCATCCAAGTCAGGTATGGTGGTACATGCCTTTGACCCCAGCACTTAGAAGGCAGAGTCAGAAGGCTCTCTGTGACTTGGAAGCCAGCCTGGTCTATATAGAGAATCTGTCTCAAATGAAACAAACAAACAAACAAACAAACAACAACAACAAAAAGTCCTCCAGTTATTACTATTAGGCTTAGTGGCAGGCGCTTTCTTTTTAACCCGCTGAACCACCCTACCACCAACCCTATTTATCAAGGTTTGAAAATAAAAATAAATACAAAGTTTTCAGTGCATAACCAGCAGTCAATTACAACTCTTTAAGGTTGGGCATGGTAGCATATGCTTTTACTCTAAGCACTGGAGATGCGATGGATAACTGAAGACCAACTTGGTGAGTTCCAGCCCAGCCAGAGTTAAAGAATGAGATCCTGTCTCGAAAAGCACATTTAAGGGCTGGAGAGATGGCCCAGTAGGTAAAAGCATTGGAAGCTCCTGCAGAGAACTCTGGTTCTATTTCCAGGACCAACATGGCAGCTCACAATCATCTGTAACTACTGATGTCCTCTTCTGGGGTCTGCAGGCATAGACATGTATGCAAGCAAAATACACACAGAATAAAGAGAACCTCCGGTACATTAAGAGATAACCTGAAATGCTTCAACTTCAGAATCTTGACCAATACTTTCCTTGTATGCATGCTCACATAATTCCAGCGATTCATATCTAGAGTTCCCTGAATGGGCCTCAGTAGGATGGTGACAACCTCCCTGGGAAGAGGAGCCACAGAGTCTCAAAGATTAGTGACCAAGAAGTCTGCTTGTGAGGCTGGAAAGATGGTTCAGCTTCAGTTCCCAGCCCCCCCACGGTGGCTCACAACTGCCTGTAACTGAGTTTCAGTGGACGCTGATGCCCTCTTCTGGCTTCCACAGGTGTACAAGACATACATTCAAGCACAACATCCATACACATAGACAAAAACAAACAAAAATATCAACCACAATGCACCCAAAAGATAATTTCTAAGGAATCTCATGATAGAATAGGAATAAGACTAAAACCAGAGAGCCAGCTTATGGGTAAACTTCTCTCAAGAGAATAGAGCAGAAAATGATGACTTCTTAGGCCTCTTCTCTGCAACTTAAAACCTCATGGACTCATCTATGGGTAGGAGTAGTATCACTGAACCCATTTGTCTCTCTTCCCACTGTGGCCATACTAAATCTGTTTTTTCTCTTTTATTTGTCTAACTTCAAACCTGGCTGAGTTATTCTCAATAGCCCAGGTAACTGACAAGGAACTGGTGCTCTTTATCTCTTTACTGAGTGGCGTTCCCTAAAGAGGAAAGAAAACCAGGAGAGGACTCTAGTAGAACTTAACTGGCTGGTGGGAAAGATCACACCCAAGATCGGGAACTCGAAGAATGTCATTTCAGAACAAGGGTTGCTGAATAACCGCTATTGAAAAGATGCCACTTCCGACCTGCCGGTAAAGCAGCTTTGCTTTACCAACTTAATTCACAATTCTTTATAAAGAACTACTACAGACTCCTAAACATTGATGTTTAAGCATCAATCAAGCGAGTTGCCGTAAGTCACGCCTCTACTAAGGGATGGACGGAGGATACGAAGCAGGGCCTAACCTTAAGAGCCATTATTACTAACTACATGACAAAAAATCATGCTGTAAAGGACACGGGGGCGTGGAGGGTGGCGACTAAAGAACGGAACACGAATGGGATGAAGCAGACGTAAAGACTAGCGACTCCGAGAGCGGGAAGTCATTTGGTCAAAAGAGGGCGACAGAAGAAAACTGGGGAAGGAGGTTCCAAGGCGAAAAGACTGAAAGGCACGAGGGCCGAGTCATGGCGGGATGGAGCTGGGCAACACTGGCCAGCGTGGGGAGAGAAGGGGGCGGGAGCCATCGCTTCCCTGAACTCACTGAGCACAAGCACTGGACGGTGGCCCATCATGGCGGCACGACGCAGAACCGACTAGCCAGAACCGAGGGGAATCGGCAGAACCTTCTGGAGAGAGGAGCAGCGAAGAAAACGCTGCCTCCTCAGGACTGACACAGAAACCTGCTAACCTCTGAAGTCCCGCCAATCACTAAACTTATTTCATTGATTGGCATAAACATAGGCCAATCGTCAGTATTAGCCCCGCCCTCTACGCAAGAAAGGCAAGGCAAGTTAGATAGAGAGGGCATGATGAGGGGGTACTGGGAAACGCAAGCGCTTGCGCACTAGCGTGGCCGCTCCCGGCCGCGTGCGGACAGAATGTCTGCGCAAGCGCCAAGGCACGGGCGGTTAGCTGGCTCGCTACAGCGCATGAATGCCCTCTAGAGGGTGCGTGCTGGGGTTGAGGCTTTGGATTAATGCTGTAGGTGAGATCATGAAGCTCTGTTTTGTCCATCGGTTCTCGTCCGACCGTGAAGGCCAAGAAAGGCATGATAGTTCTCCACTTTTTATTCCAGCTTTAGCAGTAAGGAGGAGTAAAGGAGCCGGAAATACCGGTCGTGGTCAGAAAGATTAAGGCAGTATAGAAGTGGAAGTTGCCTTACTGGGCGGGGCAGCAACGCCCCCTCCCCACTCCCCCCCCCGCCGAGCATGCTGGGAGTTGTGGTTTACTCCTCTAGACGCGCTTTAAAAAAAAAAAAAAAAAAAAAAAAAGAAGGAAAGAAAAATCTTGATTTTTAGATATACCTATTTTTTATTTTTATGTGAATGGTTGTTTCGCCTATGCGTATGTAGTAGGTGCACTACGTTCGAGAAGACATCAAGAGGGAGCCTGATTGATAACTGTGAACACCCACGTAGGCGCTGGGATGTGAACCTGTGGCCTCTGCGGGACCAGGTTCCTCTGCTCAAATAACTGTTGAGCTATTTCTGTAAAGGAGGACCGCTTACATTTCCCCCGAATATCCTAAGTCGTGTTTCTTGCAGTGCTTTGAGCCTTTTCCCCCTACTGCACATCCTGATCACTGGTTAGTGACAAAGGAAAGGGAGCTAGAGTTTTAAAAATAACCATATTATCTTACTAGGGTTCCAAGGCTGGCCTAAAACTGGAGACAACTCTCTTGCCAGATCACCCCATATAGGAAAAAACAAAACAAACCACACCCCCTCCAAAACAACAACAACAAAAAACAAAAACGAAAAAACAAGGCTAGTAATTAAACACTTAGAAGACTCAAAGAGTCATGACATGTTTGTGATAGATTTAAAGTTCATATTTGGTATGTTTTGTCTTCTCAGTGAAAAGGCACTAAAATAACTCTGCCGAAGGGAATTGGAGAAAAATAGACAATTTCAGAATAGTTATTTACCTGGTGTGGTAGCACACTCCTGTAATGGACTCCAGACGCTGAGTTAGAAGAATAGTGATTTCAATGGCTTCAGTTTCCCTGGACCACATAAGGGAGGCAGCCTGGAGGGAGGGTTCAGTGTGTTAAGAGGGTGGGTATATTGCTCTTGCAGAGAACCTCAGGTCAGTTCCCTGAACTGATATCTGGCTGCTCACAGCCACCTCTAACTCGAGGGAGATCTACTCATGTATATATATGTACGCATAATTAAAAATTTAAAAAAATTAAATTTAAAAATAGACACCTCTATGAGATAATATACACTGGTACACTTCTACCTCCCAAAATTAGAGAATTAGCCTTAGCCAGTTGGGATCTTCAGGGGAGCACTCAAGAAACAGAGCACTGTTGTAGGGAAGCACTCAAGAAACAGAGCACTGTTGTTTGACCATGTGATCCTATCATTCTTTCCCAGGCACCACACCTGTTGCTGTTGAGATGGAGCAGCACACTGGTAGCCCTACTAAGGAAAAAGGTGTGTCACAGCCCCTACATCCCCTTCCTCAAAAGCCAGCCTTCCTGATTTACTCAATGTTTACAGAAATAACTGGCTTTGCCTGCTACTTGGTTACTTGAAAAATAGTTGTGGGATTTTTTGGGTAAAGGAGACAGGTCTAACTTTGCTGGCCATGGAACTCACTAGCCTCAAACTTGAGACAACCCTCTTGCCAGAGCAGCCACAACCCAAGGCTTATAGGTATGACCTGCTTCGTCCAGCTTTTTTTCTTTTCTTTCTTCTTTTTAAAAGAATTGTTATATAGACCAACATGGCCTCAAACTCAAAATAGTCTTGCCCCAGCCTTCCCAGCTGCTGAATTGACAGGCGTGTACTACCTACCACACCTGGCTTGGATGAGTTATTTTTATAGCGCTTGTAAAGGGTCAGTAAGTAGAGCACAGCTTTGCTGACTAGAGACCCTGGTTTAATTCAGCACTGCCACGTGCCAGTTGTGGAATCCTGACCAAATTTTATTAACATTCAAGTACAATGCTGCTATACTGTTTACTACCTAGGACCATTGTAAAAGATGTCAGGGCACCGCGGAGGTGGCTCAGTGGGTAAAGTCCTTGCTATGCGTACATGAGGACCTGAGTGTGGATCCCATGAGTCATATAAAAAGCCAGATGTGGTGGCATATGTCTGTATCCCCAGGACTTGTGGAGGCAGGGACATAGAGTAGACAGGTAGATCCCTGGAGGCTATTGGTGAGACAGTCTAGTTGACTAGCTGACAGTCTAGCTGAATTGATAAGTTTCAAGTTTGGTGAGAGACCCTATCTCAAAAAAGTAAAGCAAGGCTGAGTGTGGTGAATTCCAGAACATCAAGGGATACATAGAAAACCCTGAACAGCTCCCCCCCCCAAAAAAAGACAAACAAAAAAAGAAGTAAAAAATAAAGTGGAGGGGGCAGGAGAGGTGATTAAGAGCACTGGCTACTCTTCCAGAGGACACAGGTTCAATTCCCAGCACCCCCACATGGCAGCTCACAACTATAACTCCAGTTTCAGATGATCTGATACCCTCATCTGACCTCCAAGAGTACCATACACATGATATTAGATAAATGGAGAGCTATTGAGGAGGATACCTGATTTAGACCTCTGGCTTCCACACACATGCACATACATAGAACACACACAGAAGAAATGTGTATATGTATATGATACATACAGAGGTATCAGAGGCTGAATATGGTGACCTTCACCTGTAGACCTAGGTCTGAGAATTGCTGCAAATTCCAGAGCAGGCTGAGTTACACAGACCCTGTCTAAAATAATATGTATGTGAGCTGTATTGCATACCTGTAGTACCAGCACTTAAGAAGCAGAGGCAAGCCGGGCAGTGGTGGCGCACGCCTTTAATCCCAGCACTTGGGAGGCATAGGCAGGAGGATCTCTGAGTCAAGGCCAGCCTGGTCTACAGAGTGAGTTCCAGGATAGCCAGGGCTACACAGAGAAACCCTGTCTCGATAAAAAAAAACAAAAAGAAGAAGAAGAAGAAGAAGAAGAAGAAGAAGAAGAAGAAGAAGAAGAAGAAGAAGAAGAAGAGGCAGCGGCGAGAGGATAGTCATAGGTTCAAAGACAGCCTGGGATATATAGTGAGGTCAGGCCAGCCAGGACTGCCTCTTCAGACCCTGAGTCAGACAGATTGCTCAGCAGTTAAGAGCACTGGCAGCTCTTCCAGAGGACTGGGGTTCATTTCCCAGCACCTACATGGCAGCTCAAAGTGGTCTGTAACTCCACTTCCAGGGGAATACAGTGTTTTCATCTGGCCTCTAAAGGCACCAGGCATGATGTAGTACACATATATACATGCAGGTGAAAGATTCAGAAATAGAAAAAAAAAAAGTCTCCAGGCAGTGATGCTACACACCTTTAATCCCAGCTCTTGGGAAACAGGTGAGTTGGAGGCTAGCCTGGTCTACAGAAAAACAAACAAAAAGAGCAGCTGACAGGAATCAGAGAGCACACCTCCATTTTATAAGCTCAGTGATGTGTAGACAGTGCCCAGTTTCACATGCATATGTGAAATGGACATTACAGGCCATTTCTTCTTCGATCTTGGAAAACAGACTACAATCTTACTTGGCAGGTGTGTGCCACACACCTGTAATCCCAGCACTTTGGAAGTGGAGACAGGAGGGTCAAGGAGTACAAGACCAGCTACATGAGACCCTGTCTCAAAGGAGGAAAAGCTCCTGCAACATTTGTCACACCTCTGTCCGCAGGCTTGTTTTATTTTTTAGATTTATTTATTTAACATTATGCATACAGGACTCTGCATGCATGTATGTCTGCAGGCCAGAAGGGGGCACCAGATCTCATTATAGATGCTTATGAGCCATGGTGTGGTTGCTGGGAATTGACCTCTGGAAAGAGCAGTCAGTACATTTAACCTCTGAGCCATCTCTCTAACCCCCCCCCCCCAGCCTTGTTTTATAACCAAAGGCTCTTCTTTATCCTTTGACCCTGCCTGAGGTGATTCCTCAGGACATTTTCCCCAGTTCCATTGCCACCTAGGCACTTGGGTACCTTACCTGTATAAATGAATGAATTAATTTTTGTGTCCTCTCCCCACTCGGTGCTGAGGATCAAACCCTGGGTCTTGCACAAGTTAGATAAATGTCCTACCACAGAACGAAACCCCTAGTCCCATCCTTCCTTAATCTTTTAAAAATATTATTGTGTGTATCATATTTATTTGTTGTGCATACTCCAGAGCTAGTGAGGAAGTGCATGCCACGTGTGTATGTGCATGCCAGAGGTCAGCTTGCTGGAGCTGGTTCTCTCCTATCAGGTGGGTTTGGGAATTGAACTCGGGTCCTCAGGCTTGGCTGCAATTGCTTTTACCCTCTGAGACATCTTGCCAGTCCCTTTTGTTCCTTTCCAAAGAGGGTCTCATTCTGTAGTATTGGTTTTGCTAGCCCCTTTCTTGACCATGCTGAGGTTGCTTTCTCTTCTTCCTCTTTCCACAGTCTCATAACCTTGAACTCACAATGTAGCCAGGGATTCAAGGAACTCTGGATCCTCCTGCTTCCAGCTCCCCAATACTGGGATTACATGCATATGCCACTTTACCTGTGTGCTCTGGGGATCAAACCCATGTCGTTGTGCATGGTAGGCAAACAGCGAATGAGCTGCATCTGGCCCTTACCTCCATCTCTCTTTTCTTTTTGGTGATACTGTCTCATGGTCCCAGCTTTCCCACTTGCCATTCGTTGCTCTTTTGTCTGCTCCATCTGTCTGTCACCTCTTTTCATCCTTCAGGTGCTAGAGCAGTTACTCAGAGGCCAAATTCTCTCTCTGTCTCTGTCTGTCTCTCTCTCTTTCTCTTGCTATAAGAAGCTAACTTTCTTCTTTTGGGGGGGGGGAGATAAGGGGACGGGACAGAGTGTACAAGACAGGGTTTCTCTGTGTAGCCCTGGCTGTCCTGGAACTCACTCTGTAGACCAGGCTGGCCTCAAACTCACGGAGATCCACCTGCCTCTGCCTTCCACGTGATGGGATTAAAGGCGTGCGTCACCACTGCCCGGCTTTTATTTTTGTAGCTTTCTAGTCTCTCTGTGAGGCTGGCTAGCTGCTTGACCGCCACCCAAACTTAGACCACCTCTCATTCTTATCTTTCGTTTGATTTCCTACTTTCACCTTAGAGCCGTTAGTTCATCTAAAATGTGACTATGATTAGATGACAGAACCCCAGCTCGCGCATGCTGCCTTGACTACCAATGGGAACTTAGGGGCTTGTGCAGCTGGGTTCCGAGAGCTCAAGAGCTGCAGAGTCCAGAGCATCTGAGTTGGAATCTGTCTTCCCCTGTGGCAAGTCTTGTTTGTGTTCAGTTTTTATGGTACGCTGGCCAAATTCAGTAGCTTCCATTGAGCCCAACTTTATGTCCTCCCCAGCACAGCAAACCAAAGAAAGTTGGTTTTGTCTTTGGGGTTTTTGCCTTTGCTTGTTTGTTGAGACAGTCTTACTAGGTAGCCCAGGTTAGCCTGGAACTTGCAGTCATCGAGTCCATTCGGCTTCCCAAGTGTTAAGATTATAGGTGGGCATGCTACCATGTTTAGCTGAGAAAGCTTTGACACACATCATTGTTCCTTTGCTGATCCTGTGACTTGACTGGCCCCACCTACTGTCCGTGTGCTTCCCCAGTGGCCAGCACAGCTGCGGTGAGGTCGGGCTTGGCCTGGGCTGGGACACGTGCCTATTTGTGACGAGAAGCTTGAGTACTGTCCCTGCAGTCCACCTGGGGTCTGGAGAAAGAATGATTTCCCAGAGGACATTTACTCTGTAGATTAGAACAGATGTCTGGGATGGAGCTCACCAGCTTCTCACAATCAGTGTTTCCTTCTGATTTGACTTTTTTGCCAAAAGTAACTTAGTTACCAATTTTAGAATCTCTTCTAAGCCCAGGTGTGACTCATCCTTAGAATCCCGAAACGGGAGGCATCTGGATTGTCAGAAGTTCAAAGTTACTATGGGTTGTGACAGTACTAAGCCAGCCTTAGTTACATAGCAAGACTCTGTCCCAGAAAGGAAAGGAAAGGAAAGGAAAGGAAAGGAAAGGAAAGGAAAGGAAAGGAAAGGAAAGGAAAAGAAAAGAAAAAAACAACTCCTCCCAAAACAACCCAAAACTTTCCCATGTGCAACTCATTGTAGTTAACATACATAAGAAAAGGACATTTTAATCACCCCCTTTTTTTGAGACAGTTCTTACTATGTCGCCTTGGTTGGCCTGGGCTTTGCTGTGTGGACCACCTGGAGCTGAGTTACAGGTGGTTGTGAGCTGCCTGGAGTGGGTGGTGGGTACCAGACTCTGGTCCTCTGGAAGAGCAGCATGCTCTCTTAACTGTTGAGCCACATCTCCATTTTAAGTGTTAGCAACCAGTTCATATTCCCCTTTAGTCAGGGTCTCACGGTATGCTCCTGGTCAGCCTAGAACTCACTGTGTAGACCAGGCTGGGACGTGTGCCAATTCTTAGTGGTGAGAAGGACTTGAGTGCTGTGGAGTGTTCACAGAGGTGCACTGGCCTCTGCCTTCTGGGTGTTAGGGATAAAGGCGTGCCCCGGTGTCCTGGCTCAATCCTACTTTCTAACCCTCAGAGGTGGAGGGCCATTATGTTAAGAGAAAGCTTCAGCATCCCAGATGTGGTTATAAAGAGTCTTCTGTGGCCCCACCTCACGTCACGGCGATGAGCCTCCTCCCCTTTCTCGTTCTTCTCCTGTCCTGGCTAGCAGTTCCCCAGGGCTCCTCACCCCTTAAGCAGCCTTATTCTTGCCAGTGTTCATGTTTGTTATCCTTTCTCTTACTCTGCTCCCTAAAAACTTTCCATGTTTTCGGAGTCCAGTAAATGTGCCCACACGGCGTCTCCAATAGACTCTGTGCTCATTTCAATCCCTCCCCCCTTTTGCACTCTTACTTTTACACTTTACCACACACTTGGCCTTAGCTGCGGATGCTCACCCATAACCCAATAAAAACTTTATATTTATCCAGGTATTACGACTCACCTAGTTCTTTTAGTTGTCCAGAGAGAGTCTCATGTAACCCAGGCTGCTCTGGAGCTTGTGTAACTGGGTTGAACTTCTGGTCCTCTTTCCTGCATCTAAGTGCTGGGTTTACAGATGTCACCATTGTGCCTAAAGATGTTTCGTCTGACTCAAGTTGTCTCCCTAAATTGATAATGAGCAATTAAGAAATTATGTTGTGGATGTCTTTTGTGTATTTCTCAGTGTCTAGTACAGTAGTAAGTATGCAGTGCATATCAAGGAAGTGTGCTAGATTTTACCCCCACCCCTCCTGTTGTCCCCTAACGCACATTGGTTTCTGTTTTCTGTCTCTTTTCTATGTATATCTTCCTGATACATAAGATACGTGGGTGGGACCCTGGCATCTGCTTTCATAGGCCATTTGCAGTGATTTAATTTGAAAGACAGTCTTATTTCTGCAATCCCACATTTGAGAGGCTGGGGCAAGAGGATCTTAGGGTCAAGGCCAGCCTGGGTTACTGACTTACTATGAAAAGAGGAGAAAGAAAGGCCGAGAGAAATAAGGTAGGGCAGGCAGGCTGACTCTTGTTAAAATGAGTTTTGATGTAGTCACCTGATTTTCAGCCAAAGAGGAAGATAGCGTTGTGTGTCTTTTTCGAGCAAAACCCTCCCCCAGTTACATTAATCTTCAAGCAAATTCCCCGCCAGCTACTTTCTTGAACATCCAGACAACAAAGCTGTCTTCAGGTAAGGCTGTGGGGAAGGCTTCCCACGAAGACCCAGCCACTTCTTTCAGGCTGGGAGTCCAGCTGAGCTGGTAGAGTGCTTGGCTGATGTGCACAAGGGTAGAGCCACACAAACAGGATACAGTAGCATACAAGTGGGATGTGGAGGCAGGAGGATCAGAAAGAGTTCAAGGCTATCCTTGACTGTATAGAGTGCTCAAGGCCAGCCTGGGCTATATGAAGCCCTGACTCCATTTTTTTTTGTTAAATTTTGTTATTATTGTTTTGAGTTATTCTATAGCCTGGAACTCTCTCAAGAACTCAGACTTGCCTCCTGACTTGTCATCCCAAGCACAAGGATTACTGATGTACAGCATCATGCCTGGCTCTATCAAATTTTCAAAGATTTAAATGGATGTCTGTAAGTTCAAGACCAGTCTGGTCTACATATTGAATTCCAGGCCACCCAAAGATTCGTAGAGAGACCTTATCTTAGAAAGAAAACAAGGGTTGGATGGTGGTGGCGCACACCTTTAATTCTAGCATTTAGGAGGCAGAGGCAGATGAATTTCTAAGTTCAAGCCCAGCCTGGTCTACAAAGCAAGTTCAAAGATGGACAGGGCTAGACAGAGAAACACTGTTTGGAAAACAAAAACAAACAGCAAAAAACAAGAAAAGAGCATTTATTGTCCTTGCGGTGGACCTGAGTTAGGTTTCCAGAACCCACAAGTGGCTCACAACCATCCTCTTGGTCATCAGACATGAACATGGCACACAGACAGACAGACATGCAGTAAAACACTCAAACACATAAAATGAAAAAAATATGAAAACAGGAGCAACAACAATAACAACAAAAAGCCTGGGAGCCAGATGTGACACATAGCTGTTAGGCCAGCACTTGGAAGAGAGTAACTCAAGAAGGCAGTCCTCAGAGCTGGAGGGGGGCTCAGTGGGTAAGAGCACTGGAGCTGGAGGGGAGCTCAGTGGGTAAGAGCACTGGAGCTGGAGGGGGTCAGTGGGTAAGAGCACTGGAGCTGGAGGGGGGCAGTGCGTAAGAGCACTGGCTGTTGTTTGAGAAGATAGGGTTCAATTCCTAGACCTTTCGTTGCAGCTAATAAGCATTTTGTAACTCCAGCTCCAGAGGATTTAACACCCTCTTTTGCCCTCCACAGGCACTGTATGCACATGGTACACAGACATGTATATAGGCAAGACGCTCATGCAAATAAATAAATAAATAAATAAATAAATAAATAAATAAAAAAAATAAAAAAACCTCCAAAACAAGCAAAAGTGTTTTTTTGTTTTTTGTTTTGTTTTGTTTTTAAAAGGTAGGTATTCCCATTTAGATTGGAGGCCAGCTTGAGCTATGTGACTACTTGAGACTGTCTCACCCCCTCCCCCCAAAGCAGCTGCAGAGATGGCTCAATGGTTAAGAGCACTGGCTCCTCTTCCAGAGGACTGGGGTTCAATTCCCAGCACCCACATGATGGCTCACAACTGTCTATAACTCCGGTTCTAGGGGAATCCCATGCCCTTACACAGATGTACATGCAGGCAAAAATACAATGCGCATAAAATAAAATAAAATGGAAAAAAAAAAAGAAATGAAAGTATTTTTTAAACGGATATAGCCTGGAATAGCCAAACCCCAGATGATATTAAGTCTCCTTTTTTGTAATAGCTTTAAAAATAGTGTTTTGCCCACATGCATGTTTGAACACCGCATGCATGTGATGTCTGTGGAGGCCAGAGGAAGACATCGGATCCTCTGTAAGTGGAGTTGCAGGCAGCTGTGAGCCACCATCTATATTCTAGGAACTGAACCTTGGATCTCTGCATGAGCAGACAATGCTTTTACCCACTGAATCATCTTTCCAGCCCCAAAGTTTATCATCATTGTTTTCTTTTTAAGACTTGGTCTCACTATGAGCTCAGTCCACCCAGGAACTTCACTATGTAGATCAAGTTTGCCTTGAATTCAAAGAGATCCACTTGCCTCTGTTTCCCACTGCTAATAGGCGTGTGCCACCATGCCAATCTTTTTAAGTGTGTTTACTTATGTACAGAGGCTTCTCTAGATGAGACAAAAGTCCGTGCCTTCCTGCAGGATCCACTCAGTCGAGCAGGGAACTTAGACATGAGCTATAACTGAGTATGCCAGATGGCCATAAATTCAAGAGAAGCGTAACAGGGAGGGGTAAGTTGCAGTGACTGGTTTCAAATTAAGACAGAATTGGGAGGTAAGCCTTTGAGAAGGTGAGTGCTGTGCACATGTGCATCTGGGTCAGGCTGTAGCTGGGGAGACTAGTGCTCTTATGGAGTCCCTCCGAACTCCCTGCAGTTACAAAGCCTTTCCTTTGTCCCTTTGAACCTCCAAACCTTCCTTCAGGAGCTGGTCAGAAGCACAAGGAATGCCTAGGACTCCTCGAATGCATGTATGCCAACCTCCAGCTCCAGACTCAGCTTGCCCAACGACAGATGGCTATTTTGGAAAACTTGCAGGCATCCCTCTCACAGCTGGGTTCTGGAAGGGAGAGCAAGAACTGCTGTTTTCTTCCGGGCTTATGTTGCAATCTGTTATTAAATCACCTGCCCCAATTCCATAAATGAGCTGTGGAACAACGTTGTGGAACTGAATATGCTTTCTTTTCTCTCTTTTCAAGAGCTGTTGGTGGGATCTTGGCATTATATTCTGTATGTGTGTGCTCAGGCATCGAACCCAGTGCTCTCTGCATGTTAAACATGTGCCATGCCACTGAGTAACACTCCTAGCCCCAAGCATGTATATTCTACACATGATTAGTTTACACATTTCTAATAGGTGCCCACTGAGTGTAAATCATCGCACAAGGCACTTGAGGGTAAACACCATGTAAATTACTGTTGTCAAGAGGAATAGAACCAATAGGATGGAGATGTGTGTGTGGTGTGTGTGTGTGTGTGTGTGTGTGTGTGTGTTTGTGTGTGTATGAAAGAGAGAGAGAGAGAATTTATTAAGTCAGTTCACACTGAGATAGTGACATCAGCTGCTTCATACCTGAGAGGCTGCAAACCCAGTAGATGCCCACTCCTTGAGGTTGGGTGCCTTGGCTGTCCCAGTCTGACACCTGAAAGGTTCCTAGGGAGATGCTGGTCCTTAGTGGCAGCAGCCTACAGATGTTGGTCCTTAGTGACAGAAGACTAGAGATGCTGGTTCTTAGTGATGACAGCCTGGAGATGTTGGTCCTTAGTGACAGCAGCCTGGAGATGCTGGTCCTTAGTTATGACAGCATGAAGATTCTGGTCCTTAGTGATGGCAGAATGGGGATGCTGGTTCTAATGTCAGTGAAGGGATCAGTGGCAGCGGTGGCAGCAGCGTTGGTGGCAGTGGTGGTGGCAGCGGCAGCAGCAGCGGCAAGAGAAACCAACTCCTTTCAAGAGAAAAGAAAGGCCAAGCAACCAAAGGTTGAACAATCTTCCTCTTGCTGTGTCTGTTTTGAATCTGGGGTGCTACCAGAAGGTGCCATCCACATTTGGGGTAGGACTTCACATCTATTAAGGTAATAAGGACTTTTTCAGGTGAGGCTCCCTACTCAAGTGATTCTAATTTGTGGCAGGTTGATATTAAAACTGACCATCACAGATAGACGAGAGCTTGGGGTTTGTGTCTTCTACCAAGACAGGGGAGACAGACGACTCGTTGCCAAACTGAGGTATTCCGAGGGGAGCGTGGTGGCTGAGGGGCACATTGGATAGTCTAGGGTACAACTGGACACATCTTGACCACAGTGCAGAGACTAACTTTAAGATGCTGTGTGAAGACAAGGAGTGACAGGACAGCGTAGACAAGTAGTTCCTTGGCAGATGGTGTAGACAAGAACCTAGAAGGAAGAACTAAATCATGGCTGGGCAGTGGTATCACCTGCCATTAATCCCAGCACTTGGGGGCAGAGGCAGGCAAATCTGTGAGTTCGAGGCCAGCCTGGTCTACAGAACAAGTTCCAGGAGGCAGAGCTGTTACACACACTCACACACAAAACAAAACAAAACAATTAGAAATACAGTCATCAAGGAAGACCTAATAATGTTTTTGTGGGGGGATGTCTAGAAACATGGCTCCTCAGAGCACTGGTTGCCATTCTAGAAGACCTGGGTTCTAATCCCAGCACTTAGACAGTGGCACACAACTGTCTAACTGCAGTTCCAGGGGATCCGATGCCCTCTTCCAGACTCTGCAGGCACCTGGTGTGCATGTGGTACACAGATATGCGGACAGGCAAAACACCAAATTACATTTAAAAAAATTAAAAAATTTTTAATTGTCCTTTTTTTTTTCTGATAGTCTCCTATAGGCCAGGCTCACACTGAACTTGCTCTGTAACAGAAGCTGCCCTTGACTCCTGAACTCTTGCTTTTACCTCCCAAGTGTAGAGACAACAGGTGCGGCCCCCTAGACCTTTCTTTTCCTTTCAGAGTTATTTTATGTGGATGGATGCTTTGCCTGCACATATACATGTGAGCCTGGTGCCTACAGGGGACAGAAGGTGTCGGTTCCCCTGGACCTGGAGTTACAGATGGTTGTGGGCCAGCATGTGGGTGCTGGAGATCAATCCCAGATTCTCTGTAAGGGTAATGAGAACTGCGATGGTTAAGTCGTTCCTCGGCAAGTTTCCACAGACTTCAGCAGCTCCTGCCTAGTGAGGTAAGATGCTCCAGGCTCCAAAACCTGGGTCAACCATTTCCTTAGGGATCCTGGCTTCCTGGGTATCAGAGCTGTAGGGGTTTTGACATTGCTAAGTTGATGACCTTTTCAAGGTCCAAGGCCACCACCCCCACCTTGTGATACCCTGTTGCTTAGAGCTATTTGTTGAAAAGACTATCCTTTCTCCATTGGATCTCTTTGCTTTTTAAAATGTTGTTTTGTTTTGTTTTTCAAGGCAGGGTTTACAGAGTGAGTTCCAGAACAGCCAGGGCAACACAGAGAAGCCCGGTCTTGAAGAAAAAAGCAAAACAAAACCAAAACCAAGTGTAAATCACCTTTGCCTGGAGGCTTCCCCTTTTTAATTATGACTTTTATTATTTTACAGTTCAGTCATGACCCTCCTCCTGGTCCGCCCTCCCACAGTTCCTCATCCCATTCTTCCCTTTCCCCCCTCCCCATCTCACAGAGGATGTCCCCACCCCCAACCTCTTCACCCATTTGTTTATCTGTCTGTCTCTTTTGAGATAAGGTCTCACTAAGTAGCTCTGGATGGCCTGGAACTCACAGAGATCCTGCCTCTGTCTCCTGAGTTCTTTGGTTAGAGGCGTGTACCACCGTGCCTCTCTGAATCTCTTCAACTTTTAAAGACCCTTGTAATTATATTGGGCCCACCCTTATAATCTCTCATTATCAAGTTAGATAGCTACCTTAATTCCATATATAACCTTAATTCCCCTTTGCTAGGTAACTTTTTAATTGGCAGAATCTAGTTATATACTCTGTTAACACTCCTAGAATGTGGACATCTTCGAGGAGAATGTTTTTCTAGTTACCATAGATGATGGTGGACTATACCATACATGCTTTCCTGTACCTTCCCTACTCCCCTCCCCCCCTTATCAAAATTATTTGTTTTATGTATATGACTAGCTGTCTTCAGACACACCAGAAGAGGGCATCAGATCCCATTACAGATGGTTGTGAGCCACCATATGGTTGCTGGGAATTGAACTCAGGACCTCTGAAAGAGCAGTCACTGCTCTTAACTGCTGAGCCATCTCTCCAGCCCACTATTCTTTTACACACATACGCACACACGCACGCACACACGCACGCACACAGATGATGATCATGAACTTCTGATCTTCCTGTTTCTAATTCCCGAAGGAATTACAGACATGTGTCAGCACACCCAGTTTATGAATTTATGTGGTGCTGGGATCAAACCCAAGGTCTCATGCATATTGAGCTAGCAGTCTGCCAACTAAGCTACAGTCCCAGCTTTTACTTTGGCCTTTTATTCCCGACTTACTATAATTTAGTAATGCTTTCAACCTGCACATCAGGTTCACCACCTGCAATTGGAATGTCCCAGGTAGTTGATTGCATAGCGTGACGGTGTGGTAGAGTATATACCTTGCTCTTGATTGACTCACATTTATATCATTTCCAGGTGTTTATAAGTTCAAGGTCAGCCAGGTGCAGGGGACACCTTTAGTTGTTGCACTCTGGGGGCACTCAGCATGCAGAGGCAGGAGGATCTCTGTGAGTTTGAGTCCAGTCTGGTCAACACAGCAAGTTCTAGGGTAACCAGAGCTACATAGTAAGACCCTGTCTTAAAAACAAAACAAAACAACAAAATGAAAAACCCAGCAGCAGCAACAACAACAAGAAGAAAGAAGGAAAGAGGATGAGAAGTCGCTCAGGGTCACAAAGAAAAGATCATTAGATCCTAGATCACCAGTCCTACTAAAGTTCCAAAAGCCTGAAAGTTGATGGGGAGTGAGCTGGGGCTGGAGAGATGCTCAGAGGTTAAAGACTGCTCTTCCAGAGGATCTGGGTTCTATTCCTAGCACCCACATGACAGCTCACTCTGCAACTCCGGTCCCATAGGACCTGACCCCTCTGCTAGCCTTCAAGGGCAACAAACACAAATGGTACACACACACACACACACACACACACACACACACACACGGCAAAACACTCATAAACTAATGCTAGCCAAACACAGATGGTACACATACGCACGAGGCAAAACACCCATACACATAAAAACAAAACAAAACAAACAAACAAAAAACAAAAAAAAAAAACTAAAAAAAATGTACTTGCATAGGAGTTTTACAAAGTGGAAGGGATAAAAATTTGGGTAAAAGGTGGAGGAGATAAAAAAGACTTGAAATGTTTAGTGCTGTTTACATTTACTGTTGCTATTTTTATTTTTGGTTTGAGACAGAGCCTTCCTATATAACCTTGAACTCACAACAATCTTCCTGCCTCCTGAATGCTGGGACTTCAGGCCTGCGTCTTTGCTCGCAGCCCACTGTGACTGTTTTTATTAGCATAACAACAAAAGAACTTCAACTCTTCTTACCACCTGGGATCCCATAACTTCCCACTCTAACTGGATACCTTCGAATGCCATTTCAAATCCATGCATACCAGTGTTAGCTTAGCTCTCATGTCATCAAACCCAGAGGCCTGTGTTTCTGTCCTTGTCTGCTGTTCTGGTGAAAGAAGGTAGTTCACACTGAAGGTGGATTAGGAAAATTTGTCAGAAATACTCGATGGTGTAACAGGATTCTCCTGGGTGTGTCTACTTGAGCCTGGTGCCCAAGGAGGCCAGAAGAGGGTGCTAGATCCTCCTGGAACTGGAGTTACAGACGGTTGTAATCGATCACGTTGGCATTCAGACCCAACCTAGGCAGGACTTCTGGAAGAGCCACCTGTGCTCTTAACACTGAGCCTTCTCCCTAACTCCTCAATACATTCCTTATGTCCGACTCAGGAGCTAACACCAGACCTCTGAGGTGGGACGTACTGATTTTGAGGCAGTTCTTCTACATAACCTACCAGCTGGGTCCTGCAGATGCCTCCATGTGCCTCCAGCACATTGTGACCAGAGGAAGTGACTTTTTGGGTTTCCTTCTCACCACTCCAGATTCATTTAAGATTTATTTTTAGTATCTTTAGATCTATCTTATTTATGTATCTTATACATAGATGTGTGTGTGTGTGTGTGTGTGTGTGTGTGTATCCATCTGAGTGCCGGTGCCCAAGGAGGCCAGTATATCACATTCCCTGGGCTAGAATTAAAGGTGGTTGTGAGCTGCTCAGTGTGGGTGCTAAGAACTAAGTCTTTATTTCTAGGGAGAGCAGCAAGTGTTAACCACTGAGCCATCTCTCCAGCCCCCAGTCTAGATTAACTTTTTTCTTTTTCTTTTCTTTCTTTCTTTTTGTTTGTTTGTTTTTGAGACAGGGTTTCTCTCTGTAGCTCTGGCTACCTTGGAACTCACTATGTAGATAGACTAGGCTGGCCTCAAATTCACAAAGACCTGGCTGCCTCTGTCTCCTAAGTATTGTAATAAAAGGCATATACCCTTATGCCTGGCTCCACTTCAGATTTTTATAGAAAAAAATTAATGCTATATCCAAAGACAACCATTCCTTTACAATATTAAAAACAAATGTTGCCAGGCAGTGGTGGCGCACGCCTTTAGTCTCAGCACTTGGGAGGCAGAGGCAGGCAGATTTCTGAGTTCGAGACCAACCTGGTCTACAGAGTGAGTTCCAGTACAGCCAAGGCTACACAGAGAAACCCTGTCTTGAAAACAAACAAACAAACAAACAAGCAACAAAAAAAAAAAAACCAAATGTTAAGGCATGTGTCTAAAACCAGCATCGCTAAGGACTCCGAGTGGTGAGGTTTGAGTGAGAGAGTTAGGGATGAAAAACAGAGAAAACAAGAAATAAGACAAAAGCAATGGCTGGACCAGGAGGTCTTGCATAAGCTGATGACTGATGCCGAGCACGTTTATTAAGAAGGACGGCATCTTATATACTACATGGCAGGGAGGAGAGATGGCCAAGGTCAGCAGAGAGTTGAGTCAGACAGTGTTGGCAAAGAGAAGACATGATACCTCAGAAACAGCTGCCTACGGACTGATAACCACTGCCCAGGTGGGAGAGTCGGGGCCCAGAAGCCTTGATTCCTTCAAGGTACTAGGGTCACATGAGACTGGCCAAGTCCATTCCTGGACAAGGACACAGAACTGAAGTCCCCTGCATCCTTTCACCAAGGTCTCTGAAGAAATCTTGGGCCAGTCTGGCTCCCTACTGACATGACCCCTGGCAAGGCGATTTGTGAGCCCTGACCTTTTGTTGGTTAGGAAACTGTTCTAGCCAAATATGTATCTTCTGAACTGAGGGAACATGTTATTCCAATTCCCAGTAAAATTTGGGGTCTTGGTCTCACCAACCAATGTAACTGGAATTCAAAGGTACATGCGGCTGCTGATCCCTAGGCTGGGTCCTGGTTTGCAAGGGTCAGGAAACTTAAGTCCTGCCTGTTGTGGATGGGCCTGGTGCTGTTTGTATTTTGATACTAATTCTGCTCTCCTGGGAGGGACTTCGGACACGAGTGAGTCACGTACTCAGGTGACTTCTTGTGAACCAGTCCCCTAATGAATAAAGAAGCCAATCACTGGGTGAGCAGGAGGGACTTCTGGGCTGGGTAAGGGAAGCGAGGAGGAGGTGAGAGAGAGGGCCCTTTTTGGATGGGACAGTGTGAGGACCAGATGTGGCTATTAGTGTCTTCCGGTTTCAATGGGGGATGTTGCAGGAAATATTAAAAAGTGAACCAGCACGTTCCCACACCCTGCTACTCTCTGCCCCAGCAGGCTAGCTGGCCATGCCCTGGTGGGCAATGGCCAACCTGTTTTATCTCATGAAGACTCTGAATCAGAGCTCCACGAACTCTCCACACAGCTCAGTAGGAACCCCCAGAGCTTCTGTGGTGCACATCTAGCAAACCTACACTTTGCTGCAGTACCTTTCTCTCTGGAACCCAGACAAGCGGCCACATGAAGGAAAACGCCACACACACTTAGTTCCGAAACAACAGTAACTCAATCTCTGGGCGCATCAACTAAAATCCTAATCTTGTAATCCTAATTAAACCTAAATCCTCCGGAGGCGAATCCTGATGGATCTGCCATTGAAACCAGGAGACACTAGCCGTTACATCTTGTCCTCACACTGTACATAACTCACTCCTTGTCCAAAGCCCCTCCCAGGAGAGCAGAATTAGCATCAAAATACAAACAACCACAGGACTATCCACAACACTTCCCCCTTTCTGTTCACTTAAAAGATTTTTATCTCAGATATAAATTGAGCACAACTATTACCATTTTATAATTTATAAAGTACAAGATAGACCTAACACCCAGTCCTTCAATTTTGTCATTAAGATAGAACATTGTCATCTATCCTAAATTAAAAGACTAAGATTCTACTTAGACTTATGTCCTGGCTTTAGGTTGTACGCCATCTGAAAACCATCCTGTCAAATCTGTTCTCTCAAAGTAAATAGCCTGGGTTGGCTAAGAGACTATAAGTAGTTTTTCAACCCCACCAGAAGTCTGGGAATGAACAACATAAACTTAAAATACACAGGAAGCTTAACACAGCTTCCGGCACTGAGATAAATTGTAGAGACAGCTGCCTCAGTCATGTATTTGACTTTTGGTCTCATGTTTCTAGTTTCCTACAAATTCACTGCAACCTTTGACCTGTCAGGATTCATCATGGTGGTTCTTTTTTGCTAACATTTTTGATAATGTGTGCTGAAAGATGGAAATTGAGAACATAGCCGTATGTAGCTAAAATCACGGATCGTGGAAGTACAGGTTCTGAGTGTTTGGCGATGTGACTTGAGGTCTATCTGAGGGAAACCTGCCCCCAAGTCTGAGGCTGCCACCCCACTGGAATAATTGTTGAAAGCGAAACAGCAGACAGGACTTATGTTCAAGCTTGGTTCATGTGTTAAGAATTATGTATGCATGGAAGTGTCCGTACTTATCTTCAACCAATAAAACCTCAGCTGTGAAAGAGGGAAAAGGGGCTGGAGAGATGGCTCAGTGGTTAAGAGCACTGACTGCTCTTCCAGGGGTTCAATTCCCAGCAACTACATGGTAGCTCACAACCATCTGTAATGGGATCTGATGCCCTCTTCTGGTGTGTCTGAAGAGACCAACAGTATACTCACATACATAAAATAAATGAATAAATCTTTTTAAAAAAAGAAAGATAGAAAGAGAGAAAAGAAAATGCCCCATGTACTGGCTAGTTCTGTGTCAACTTGACACAAGCTAGAGTCATCAGAGGATGGGAACTCAGTTGAATGTGTCTATAAGATTAGGCAGTAGGCAACCTGTAGGGCATTTTCTTAATTAGTTATTGATAGGGAGGGCCCAGTCCATTGTGGGTGCTGCCATCCCTGGGCAAGGTCCTGGGTTCTATAAGAAAGCAGGCTGAGCAAGTCATGGGGAGCAAACCAGTAAGCAGCACCCTCCATAGCCTCTGTATTAGCTCCTGCCTCCAGGTTCCTGTCCTGCTTGAGTTCCTGCCTTCACTGCTTTTGAGGATGAACTGTTTGTTATATGGAACTGAGAGTGAAACAAACCCTTTCCTCCCCAAGTTGCTTTGGTCATGGTGTTTCATCACAGCAATAGTAACCCTAACTAAGACACCTATAAATCTCCCCATAGGCCAATCTGATAGAGGTAATTTCTCGGTTTAAATTCCTTCTTCCCACTTAGGTCTAGGCTCGTGTCAAGCTGCAAAAACTAACCAGCACACCGATACACATAAAATAATAAAAATAAATCTTTAAAAAAAAAATCACCAATGACTGGCATTTTAACTTCCAGTATCATCCCCAGTTAGATCTACTTTGTAAGACAAAAAGCAAGCAGATAGCTAGATGTGAGGACACACACTCTTAATCCTGATTAATGGAGGACAGCTAGTGGATATAGGATATTTTGTAGCCTGGTCTACAAAGAGAGTTCCAGGTCAGCGAGAGCTATGCAGTGAGACTGGTTTTGTTTGTTTTGTTTTTTTTTGTTTGTTTGTTTTTTAAAACCAGAGGTAACCAGATGCACCCTCTGTCTACACTGTTCTTCCAGACTGGTGCCACTGATCTTACAAACCTGGAGGCAAAAAACAATGGAGATAGAGGAGATAAAAGAACGTTTGATATCTTGGCCCTTGCCCTAAGGTCAGGGACCGAGAACCAGGGCATAAGAGGACACCTCAAAAAGGGTTCTGTAGTTCTCGTGAGTCACCTGTCCTCTCAATCAGGTAGGGCATGGAGACCCCAGGGGCTGAATCTTAACCAGTCTTCCTTGCACAAATGTTCAAAAAGGAAGGTCAGCACAAGAAATTATCTTCAGTGCTTCCAAGGGACATCAGTAAAAACCTTACCTGTCCCAGCAGAAAGCTAAGAGAGGAAAGACTAAAGACTTTATAAGTCATCCCTCAGAACCCTTGGCTAACCTTAAAAATAAACATGAAATAGCTACTTTTTGGTTAGTAAGATGGACCAGCATGTTAAGGCACTTGCCACCAAATCTGATCCCTGGAACCCACATGGTGGAAGGAAAGAACCAACTCCTACTTACTACCAGCTGTCCTTGGAGCGCCACAAGCAAACTGTTCCAGCTCTAGCAAGCAGCAGAACTTGGCAGCTTTGGTCACATGGCTCTGGTTTTAGAGTCAAGAATAGAAGAAAGGGGTTGTGGAATTTCCCTCAATGACTAAGGAAAGTCACTGAGGCCAGGTGTGTGGCAGAGGTGTTCCTGCATGGAGGCCTAGAAAGGTCGTCGTGTGAAGCTGTGAAAATGAAGCCTGGATCGCCATGGAGACTCCAAGAGGTTAGAGATGCCAGAGAGATGCCACTGGATACATGCCAAGAAAATCTGCTAACTGGAAGTGGAACCAGCCCAGGAGAGAGTACTGTATTGCAGTTAACGAAGTTGAAAAGAGTTGGAGATTTGAAAAGCATTTTGACATCAGGTATGGAGATTCAGAGTTTGTAATTTGCTCAGCTGGGTTTTCGTCTTACTTTGGTTCCAAGCTTCCTTCCCTACATTTTGGGAGGGTAATGTATATCCTATGATATTGTATGTTGGAAGTATGTGATCTGTTTTGTTATTTTGAATTTATAGGGGATTAACGTTAAAAGATTGCATGAGTCTCAGAAGAGACTTTGAACTTTGGACTTTTAAACATTGTTGAGACTATGGGGAAATACATTTTACATTATGTTATGTTTATAAGCCTATAGAGTCCAGGAAGTAGAATATAGTGATTTGAATAGGTTTGGCCCCATAGACTCGTGTGTTTTAATGCTTGGCTCATAGGGAGTGG
>JADRCH010000009.1:2607849-2646016 GCA_019843965.1 Rhynchomys soricoides
TTGTGATGATAATAGACTGAACCTCTAAAACTGTAAGCCAGCCCCAATTTAAATTTTTTTTTTTTTTTATAAGAGTTGGTTTGGTCATGTTATCTCTTCACTGCAATAAAACTCTAAGACAGGAAGTATTTGTTTTGTCTCACCGTATGAAGATACAGCAAGTCATGATGGCAGGAGCTGGAGGCAATTGGTAATATTGTATTCATACTTGTATTAATTACTCTTTTTTTTTTTGTTTGTTTGTTTGTTTTTTTCCAGACAGAGCTTCTCTGTATAGCCCTGGCTATCCTGGAACTCACTCTGTAGACCAGGCTGGCCTCGAACTCAGAAATCCACCTACCTCTGCCTCCCAAGTGCTGGGATTAAAGGTGTGAGCCACCACTGCCCAGCCGTATTGTATTAATTACTCTTCTGTTGCTACGATAAACACTATAACTGGGGAGGGGAAAGGCTATGATCAAAATATGTCCTATAAAATAATCAATAAAAATAAAAGAAGGAAAAACAGACACATGATCAAGGCAGCTGATGAATGTGTTTAATTGGGCTTACTGTTCCAGAGAGTTATAGTCTGTGTTGGCAGAGTAAAGACATGGTGGCAGGAACAGCTGAGAGCTCACATCTCAAACCACAAGCAGAAGTCAGAGAGAGTTAACCGGGGATGGCATGGTCTGCTGAAACCTCAAAGCCCACTCCCAGTAATACTCCTCCTCCAACAAGGCCACACCTCCTAATCCTTCCCAAACAGTTCCACAAAGTGGGGACAATGTATTCAAACATATGAGACTATGGAGGACATTCTCATTCAAACTACCACATTCCACTTTTAGGCCCCCATGGGCCTGTAGCAATACCATAGTGCAGAATACATTTAGTCCAACTTCAAAAGTTATTAAGGTGACCTTCTTTTTTTTTTTTTTTACTTTGTATGAAGGTGTGTCTCTGTATTTTTGATTGTTCTGTACCAAAAAAGAGCTAAGTGCTGGCAGGATTGTGGTATTGTCGTTTCTATGGCACATCACTGGGTTTTCTACTTTGTAAATGTTCTTCCTTCCTCACCTGTCCAAAGGCAATCCAGAGATGCATCAGATGTTGTCTCACTGCTGATTAATAAAGATCCAATGACCAATAGCTAGGACAGGAAGTGGAGGGCGGAACTTCTGGGCAGAGGAGTGATGCAGGGAGAGGAAATCAGATGTGGGAGATTAGGGAGCAGAGGAGAGGTACAGAGCTATCCATGTGGTGGGTCCAAGAAAGTCCTGCTATAAAACGTCCCCAGAGTCTTTCACAGTCTCAACACTGGTTCAAAAGCCCAAAGTTTAAAATCTCGTCTGAGACTCAAGGCAATCTCTAACTGTAAGCCCCTGTAAAATTAAAAAGAAAATTACATGATTCCAACATACAAGGGTACAGAATATACACCAGCACTCCAAAGGGAGGGATTGCAGCATGGTGAGGAAATACTGGATGAAAGCAACACTGAATCCCAACAGGAAAACTTTGAATCCAGTCGCTGCACACCTGATGTCAGTGGGCTCAGATGGCTCCAACCTCCCAGCTTTGCTGACTGCAGTACACTTCCCTCTCTGGGGCTGTGTGCTGGCTAATTTTATGTCAACCTGACACAAGCTAGGGTCATTGGAGAGGAGGGAACCTCAATTGAGAAAATTCCTCCAATGAGATCCAAAGTCTGAAGGCAAGCCGATAGGGCATTTATTTAATTAGTGAATGATTCAGGAGGGTCCAGCCCGTGGGTGGTGGTGTCATCCCTGGGTGGGTGGCCCTGGGTTCTATAAGAAAACAAGCTGAGCAAGCCATGAGGAGCAAGCCAGTAAGCAGCACTCCTCCATGTGTTCTGTGTCAGCTCCTGCCTCCAGATTCCTGCCATGCTTGAGTTGCTGTCCTGACTTCTTCCTTTGATAAACAGTGATGTGGAGTAGAATGAACTCTTTCCTCAGTTTGCTTTTGGTCATGATGTTTCGTTGCAGCCATGGTGACCCTTGCTAGTACAGGCTGGTCCTGCTCCATGTATGCTGCTCTCTGTTACTCCCATCAGCTGAGAATAAGACCATTACTACAATTTTTGAGACAAATTTTATTCAAGCGTTATTAAATATTGGCCAGGATGATGGACACTGGCTAAGTCCATACCTGGGATTCCCGGAGAATGGCCACAAACAGCGTTAGTCAGAGACTTATAAAGGCCAGTCCCACAAGGCTACATACTTCCCACCTTTGTCCAATCAGGGGCAAACATACCTCCTGACATACTTCTTGCCTATGTATCTCCTACCTAAGTATGATCAAGCACATCCTGTGCAATTGAGGCAACCAACCTTGTTTACAGATGTGAAAACCCCACATGGAAGCTTGTTATCTTCCATGAACAATAGCCCCCAGCATTCCAGGAGGCTGTCTGTCCTTGGACAAATGGGGCTTACAGGTTAGGGGCATTTTTGTGTTATAGATCTCTGAAGCACAGTACTTTAACTTTAAAATGTAACTTTAGTCCTCACACGCTCCCTGACAGATATCCCTTGGTTCTGTCATCTCTGATATCTTGGGGTCTCCAATGAAGTCCAGTCAGATTCATGTAATGACCACTTCAGGGTCTCCACGCAGGGACTCCCCTGCCACATGTCTAACCCCAGCAAGTCTCCTTAACAATGGAGGAAGATTACACAAACACATACTAGTCATTTCATGACTAAAGCCAGCACTATGTGCAGAACACTTCCAAGTTTGGCTACCAGATTGGGTTAAATCCCAACCCCCCTCAAAACACATTTGTAGCAGCTTTTATTTGTTGCATTTTAGGAGTAGAAAATCCCTTGCACAGGTCAGAAGCTCATCTGCTGGGATCTGGCCCCGAGGGCACCAGTTATTCCAGTGCAAAGCAGGCCTCTCCTTAATTCCCGTATCTCTCAGCACAAGCCTTCAGCATTACATTTCCTGGTGCTTGTTTTCTCTCCAAATTTTATGTTTTGTATCTCTTTTTGCCCCCACCCTGGTCTTTTTATTTTTATTTTTTATTTTTGTAGACTTACATAAGAGTAATCACCAATAACCATGCAACAGAATAAAATCTGCTGTGAAATCTCCTCCACCAAATAAATTTTTATTTTTTCATTTAGCCTCAAGCAAATTCTTAGGATGTGGGCAGAAAGAAGCTTTGCCCCCCCCCCCCAAAGACCTAAGAATGTTCTCTAGAGCAGTTGCTGATCTTGCTCTCTCTGACCCCTCTTGAGCTCTCAGCACTATGCCAAGCTCCTATTAGGATGTCCCATTAAGCTTGGAATACAGCATTCAACTGCTTTTCTGTCCAAAATCTCAATAGTCTTTTCTCCCAATAAACCCAAAACGCATAGTCAGATCTGTTAGAGCAGTATCCCACAGCCTGATACCACATTCTGTATTAGTTACTTTTTTATGGCTTTTATAAGTGGCCAAGAAACTTATTAAATAAAGCATTTAATTGAGCTTACAGTTTCAGAGGGTTAGAGTCCATGGTGGTGGCAGGAACAGCTAAGAGCTCACATCTAAAACCACAAGTAAGAGGCAGAGAGAGTACACTGACCCCTTAAATGTCGAGGACTCCTGAAACCCCACACCTGCGGACATACCTCCTCCAACATGGACACACCTCCTGATCCTTCCCAAACCTTCCCAAACAGTTCCATCAACTAAAGACCAGTTATCCAAGCATAGGAGTCTACAGGGCCATTATCATTCAAGTCACCACAGCTGGTGAAGCGGAGACTGACAGAAGGTTGAGCTCAGTGTGCTTCCTTCTTTTTACTTAGCCCAGGACTCCAGCCCATGGGATGATATTGCCTACATTTAGTGTGGCTCCTCCTACATTAACCTAGTTTAGATAAACCCTCAGACATGTCTAGAGACTGCAGTGGTTCTAGATCCTGTTATGTTGACAACATTAACTGTCACAAGGATCCTCCCCTCCTCCAGTTTCCAGAACATCTCAGTGCCACCAGCCAAAGACCAAGCCTTCACTAGATGAGGCTGTCTGGGGATTTTCATATTCAAGCTGTAGTATGTGTCTTACTGTCATCCCGTTCATACGGAGGGCACCCACCAGCAGATTTCTCAGAGATATTGGTGCCATGGTCACTAGTGCATTCTTACTACACCAGAAAAGGATTGGGAGCCAGGCGCGGTAGCCTTTAATCCCGGAACTTGAGCCACACTAGAGCATGGTTCTGTCAGGCTTGCCCTTCTCCCTGATTTCCTCTGCCTTACTGAAAACCATTAGATTACATTCCAAAGCTAGTCACCAAGGTCTACTCCCTTATTTGGCCACTTTCTCCTCCTGAGGCTGACTTCCAAGGTCCAGTTATCAAAAAATCCAGTAATAAAAAGCTCCCTTTGGTTTACCTAATTAACATGCTCTATTAAAATTCTAACCTCTCATTCTAACAAGGGGTTTTCCCCTTGATAAACCACCATTTTCCTATGGGCCTCTCTATTTGTCTCCTCTCTATCCAGAGGCAGTCCTTTGTCCCCACCCCCCAGCCCCACCCCCAGGACAAACATCCCTTCCCCCTCTTCCCTTCTCTTCCCTCTCCTTTGTCCCCTTCCCCTTCTCCCTCTTCCTCTATCTCCTGACTTTGTCTCTTCTTCCTGCCCTATGCTCTGGGGCAAATAAATCTCCTTTGTGCTGAGAACTTGGTCTTGGGAGTCTTAAGCCAATACTTTTCCTACAGTGGATACCACCAAAGTCCAACTTGGTAAACCAATGAGTTTTGTGGGAGTTACTTATCAGAGCAGAAATGACTCAAGGACAGATGCATCCCCAGAACCCACCCCAGCATTGGTGACAGCTCACAAAAGCTGAAAACCTGGGGCCCCCAGTCCAGCATGCAGCAGCTCAACAGGTTGCAGGATGTCTTTTCCAGGTGGTTCATTTGGCCTAAACCTTTGCCAGGCAGCTTGGCTGGTGTCAGAGGTTTCTTTGTGGCTTGTCCAGGAGTGACTCTGAGCTGTCTTTATTGTTTACTCTTGACAGGGAGGGGCCTAATGAATCTTTTCAGTTTTGGGAAGTTCCTGATTCTGTTTTGAGTTGTATATTTTCTGTCTTAAAGAGCTTCCTTGCAAGAAGTTTTAATGTAGCAGGAAACTGATACACAACAGAGTCCTCGAGGATGTTCCAAAGAACTTAAGGCTATAAACCAAATAGCTACAGGATTCAAATCCTATACTCCGGTATCAACAAGAAACAAGAATGTAAAATAATCCACAAAGATTTATCACTTATGACAACTGGATGCCAGCAGCTGAGTGACTTGGGAGACAGGATCACATTTGAAATGACAGCACAAGGAGAAGATGGTGCATTTTTATTACCCACAATGCAGTTTCCGGAGGAACAATTGCAAGGGCGCTTCTGGGACTCACTGCTTTATCCAATGAGTCACCTGAAAGGTCAGGAGTAAACCATTCCTCTTCTAATTTTTAAAAAATGTGTATGGATGTTTTCCCTCCGTATATGTTTGTGTACTCTGTGTGTGTGTGTGTGTGTGTGTGTGTGTGTTACCCAATGAGGCCAGAAGAGGTCTCTGGATCCCCTGGGACTGGAGTTACAGACTTGTGAGTAGTCATGTAACTACTGAGAATTGAACCCAGAGTCCTCTAGAAGAGCAGTTGTACTTTTACCTGCTGATCTGTCGTCCCCCCAGCCCCACTTCTTATAACCTTAAAGAATAAGAAATTAGAAATAAGACTTGGAAAGTGAAGAGGGCTAATGACCTCAGCGCTGGCTGCCCTCATGGTGGCACAGGCTTGGCTTCAGTTGGATGTTGCAGAATACTGAAACAGCAGTTGAAGGGACTCTAGCCAGCCTAAGTGTGGCAAGCATGGCTCTGGCAGGCCTTGCCCTTCTCCCCCATGCCCTCTACCTTGCTTTAAAAAGTTAGATTACATTCCCAAAGTTAGCCACCAAGGTATATCCTTTATTTGGCCACTTCCTCCTCCTGGGCTGACTTCCAAGATTTAGCTCTCAATTAAAGTCCAGCAATCAAAAGCCCCTTTGGCTGCCCTAATTAACATGTCCAACCAAAATTAAACACCTCATCCTAACAGGGTTTCCCTCAACCTTTATAAATTGCATTGTCTCTGGACCCTGTCTGACTCCTCTCTATCTGGAAGCAGTCCTTTTTCCTTGGGACAAATATCCATTCCCCATCCCTTGTTCCTTTCCCCTCTCTTATCTGCTGTCTCCTGCCTTTGTCTCTTATTCCCTGCCCTCTGTCCCTCTGGGACAAACTAATGTTCTTTGTGCTGAGAACTTGGTCTTGGGGTTCTTATGCCAATATCAGTCCCTGCAGTGGTAAGTGCCCAAATCCTACATCTTATGATCACATATTACCACAGAATACCACAGAACAGAAACATAAGACAATGGTGACTGAATTTGAAGAAAGCGTTAAAAATGTAAAGAGTGAGGAATTGTGGGAAATGTCCTGTCTTTTCCTATGGAAGGGTTAAAATAAGATAAAACTTCATTTTAAAAAAAATTGTGAAGAAGTCATTTGGCAGAAATGGAAATTCCTCCAGGGTCAGCACTTCTGAAATCACAGCTTGTGCTCAGAGTCTCAGCTTGTGCTCAAGGTCACATTCTGCTTCTCACATCACAGAAGAATGTGAGGCCGAGCTCTGCCCTCTCGGAGCGAAGCTTGGGACCTCTTTGTGTTAGGAATAAAAAATAGGAGACTACTTTTGAGTGTGCTTGCCTTCTTGCCTCTGCAAGGCTTTGCACCCTCCGTCTTAAGTAATTCTTTCTGCCTTGCTGAAATACTTTGGATTGTGTGGTCATTTTCTTGGAACCCCAGAATCCTGGAGGTGGGAGGAGCCGGAGAGGTTACAGAATACATGTCTATTGCAGTGCCTGATGGTGGTTACTTTGCGACCCCCTCAGGACTGTGTCTCAGAGGAACTTGCCATGGACATTTTCTTGCTGATTGATGTGGGAGGGCTCAGGCCACTCTGGGTGGTACCATCCCTGGATAGGTGAGCCTGGGTGGTGTAAGAAAGGGAACTGAGCAAGCCACAAGGAGCAAGCCTTCAAGCAGCATTCCTTATGGCCTCTGGTTCAGTTTCTGCCCCCACGTTTCTACCTTGAGTCCTGCCCTGTCTTCCCAGGATGATGGAGTATACCCAGTAAAGTGACATAAACCCTCTTCTCCCGAGCTGGCTTTTTAAAAAGATTTATTTATGTATATGAGTACACTGTCGCTGTCTTCAGACACACCAGAAGAGGGCATCAGATCCCATTACAGACAAATGGTTGTGAGCTACCATGTGGTTGCTGGGAATTGAACTCAGGACCTCTGGAAGAGCAGTCAGTGCTCTTAACCACTGAACCATGTCTCCAGCCCCCACGTTGCCTTTTGTCATGGTGTCTATCACAGCAACAGAAACCTAACTGGAACAGTGAATCCATTAATTTACTGGGGCTACGTACAGGAGCATGGGTGACTCTCAGGCAGCTGTAACCCTAAAAAGCTCCACTTGGCATGGTCGGCAGAGATAGATATATACTGGTCAAGGTGACCTGAGATGAAAGAAAGAGTAAGACTTACGTTATCACCATGCCAGGCAGATGTGTGCATCCATATGCTGAATCCTCTGAGGTGCCTTGGTTTAGATCCTTAATGCTTCAGACTGCCCAGTAAAGCTGCACACCAGGTGTTCCCTACCCAATGTGCAGGCAGGTATCCAGAAGATTTTCTCCTCCCCCATCGAGTGTTCGCTGATTCTGTAGCCTCACAGAGGGGCTTTTATGAATCCTGTGATGTTCTGGGATTCCTGAGTTAGTGCTGTGAGCTTCCATGTCTTAAGTGCCTGGTTCCTGTGAGCTTCCCTCTCCTCTTGCGTCTCATTCCTACTTGGATAGTAGAGACAGCAGGTTTCTTCCCTCTGCCTCTCCAAGTCCTCGCCTCTTTTCTAGTTCTGGTGGATTTTCATTGCTCTGAGGCTAGAAAAAAAAAAATGAAGAAGAAGCCTAGAGAAAAACTGAGAGGAGCCTATGTCTCTCCTGCTCTCTGTACCTCTTGGAACTGATGGCTGGACATGCTGAGGTCCTCACAGCCAGAGCCACATTCTGAGCTACTGCTGCACCCCCAACCCCTAACCCCCACCCCAAAGTCCTGGCTGTTGGCTGTGTCTACAATCTGTTTTCTTTTGTTCTTTGTTTGTTTGATTTCTTTCTTTGTTTTAGTGCTGGGGCTTGAGCCAACCTAGGACCTTGAATGTGTTAGGTCAAGTGTTGTATCCCTAGGCTACATTCCCAGCTCTTGGTTTTAAGAGACAGGGTCCCCTATATCACACAGGGTAACCTTGTATCCACAATTCTGCAATAGCACCCAGAGTTCTGGGACAACAGGCGGGTGCCATCATGTTTGGCTGGGATTTCTGACACAGGGGTTGAGTTTTTCCATCCCAATATGGTTGGCATAGGCCTTTTGCCCAGGTACTGGGCAAACTCAGCCCACTCAACCTCCATTTTCTTCTCTGGGTAAGTTGATGGGTAAGTGGTGGTTTGAATAGGAATAGCCTCCATAGGCTCATATATTTGAATACTTGGTCATTAGGGAGTGGTGCTAACTGACAGGGTTTAGGATGTTTGGCCTTGTTGAAGTAGGTGTGGCTTTGCTGGAGGAAGTGTGTCACTGGGAGTGGGTTTTGGGTTTTCAAATGCTCAAGCCAGGCTCAAGTCTCTCTCTTCTTGCTGCCTGCTGATCTGGATGTAGAACCCCCAGAGACCTCTTCTTCACCATAGCTACCTGCATGCCATCATGCTTCCTGCCATGGAGGTAATGGACTAATCCTGTGCAACTATAAGCCAGCCCTGATTAAATGCTTTCCTTTATAAGAGCTGCTGTGGTCCTGGTGTCTATTCACAGCAATAGAACACTGGCTAAGATGGTGAGCTGATTCTCTTCAATGGCAAGTCCTTCTCACTTTGTGTTGAAACCCAGTTCTCCATGATGGACTAAAAATCAAGAAGTGAGGCATGGAAGTGTTAACAGCTCTGCAGGGAAAGGGATCCTGGCAGTCGATCCTGGCAGTCGGGAGCCAAGGAATACTACAAAGTCACACGGCATTACAAACCTCACATAAGCAAAGCAAGAGAGAGTAGCTGCCTCTGCTTAGGTGAGAAGCAGCAAAGAATTTAGTGGAAGGCAGACTTTACATAGGGTTTCTTGGGGGAGGAGCTTTCTAGGTTGAGGAGTTTCGGGTGGGGATTGGTGAGATTTCAAAACCCAGAATTGAGCCCAGACTCTACAATGATAATGCATGCCTGCAGTCTCAACCCTTGGGAAACAGAAAGATTGATTCTAAAGCTAACTTGGACTACTACATAGACAAAGCACTTGTGGCCAAACCGGATGACCTGAGTTCAATCCCTAGGACCCTCATGGTGGAAAGAGAGAAGTAACTCCTGAAAGGTGTCATGTATCCTCCACATGCAGACATGGCATGCCTGTGCTCTCGTGAACACACAAGTGCCTGTGTGCACACACTCGTGCACACACGTACACACACACACATACACGCCCACACCAACGCATACAAATGAATAAATAAATGCAAAAACGTATTTTTAAAAGGGAGGGAAAGCCTTGAACTCACATCAATCCTTCTGCCTCCACCTCAAGTGCTTGCTCTCCCACACCCTGCTGTTTTGTGTTTTTATGATGTGTGGCAGCAACACAGATAAAGCTTGTACTCGCAGGTCTGACTGGTTTGTCCTGTAGGAGGGTGGGGCATAAACAGGTTTCTTGCTTAAGAGACTGGGAGAGCTTGGGCCTTTGTTTCCCACAGATTCCAGGGCTTCAAGAGAGACAGGATGGGGTTCCCTGGAAACGTGGTTCTTCTCCAGGTTTGATGCTAGTGGAGACACCAGGGATTTTGATCCACTGAGACTGGAACAGGGCCCAGGAACTCTTCTACAAGCTCCTGGGCTGGCCCAGAGTGTAGAGACACAGCTGCTACCATAGTGCAACTCTATGTGCACACTGAAGTTGTCAGGATTGTCCCAGACTCCTCTCAAACCTCCTTGGTGAAAACTCACGTGATGGCGTCAAAACCTGGCATTTTTCCCAAGTTCTTCCCCTGGCACAGGTGATTCTCATGTACACTTGGGTTTAGGGTGCCAGCCAGAACCCCCAGGCCAGAGTGGTGTACTTGGGAAAGCAGATGCCACCTAATGTGCGGTGTTCATCATCTATGAGACATTTCATCAATGTCCTGGTGTTGGGTAGGATTCTAGACTCTGTCCTTGTGGCGGTTTGAATAAAAATGGCCCCTGTAGACTCATATATTTGAATGTTTGGTGGACTGTGGGGAAAGATTAAAACATGGCCTGAGTCTTTGGAAGAGGGCATGGCTGCCTGTGCTCTCACGAGCACACAAGTGCCTGTGCTCTTGGAGAACCTGCATCACTGGGAGTGGGCTCTGAGGTTTCAAAAACCCACATCAGGCCAGTGTCATTCTCTGCCTGTGGCCTGTGGATCAGGATGTAGCTCTCAGCTACTGCTCCAACAGCTGCCTCTGTGCCACCATGCTCTCTGCCATGATGACAATGGACCCACCCTCTGAAACTGTAAGCAAGCTCCCAATTAAATGTTTTCTTTTACAAGAGTTGCCTTGGCCATGATGTCTCTTCACACAGCAATAGAGCAATGACTATGACACCTCCCTGATCAAGGCTCTCTTACTGACAGGTCCAGCAGCAGACCTGTTCTAGGTGGCTCTTCCTGCAGCAGGGCCCAGGTCTGATCCCTGACACCTTTCTTCAAGCTCTTAGTGAGTGGCGCCCTTCCCGGTCAAGGCCTCCCGTCTAGACTTGACCACACCAGTTCCTTTACACTCTTCAACTGTCTACACCCCAGTGTAGCTCCTTATCCACTGCCATCTCAGATGTGTGGTTAACTGGATCCAGAGCTTGGAAGAGAATTAGGTGGAAAGATTCAGGATTCTGGAAGGTTCTCCAGCAAGTTCCAAGGAATTTCTATCTGTCTCTTCCTTGGCCCAGCCTGTCTTTTCCCTTCTGAAGACAGGTTCTTCTGGAATTTTCCATCACCTAATGTTTGCAAACTACTTGATAGGAGTCAGTCTTGCAAAAAGTCAGAGCACCAGTCAGAGCATTTCAAAGAGTGGTGCATTTTAAAATGGTACAATTATTTTTACTGAGATAGGAATTCTTATAGGCCATGTACTGGGATTGCAGGTGTGAGCCAGTATCCCTGCTTTATTCATTGCTGCAGATGGAACCCAGGGCTTCAAGCATTCTGGGCAAACAGTTGACCAACTGCACTATCTCCCAAACTTCAATTAATTTTTGTTTCACCATGTGTGTTCTTCCTGTCCTGGAACCCATTATGTATACCAGGCTACCTAGAACTCACAGAGGATGCTCCCGCCTCTGCCTCCGGAGTGCTAGAACTAACAACATGGACCATCATGCCCAGCATAATTATTTTTTAATGATTAAAGTTTACATTAGTGGAAAGTTGGGGTTTGGCGTTTTTGTTTTGAGACAGTGTCTCACTGTGCAGCCCACACTGGCTTCCAATGCTTAATCTGGCTGCCTTGCCCCCAGAGTGTTGGTTGGGATTACAGGTATGCACTACCACACAGTGCCAGGGTTGGGTTTTTTTCTCCTGTTATTGACAGTGAGAAAGATAATGTTGCATACAACTTTGGGGAGAACAAGACTGTAATCCCAGCACCTAGGAGGCAGAGACAGGAAGGTTGCATAGAAGGGTTTTTGTTGCTTTGTTTGTGTGTTTGTTTTGAGACAGACTCTTTCTATGTAGTCCTAGATGTACTGGAACTCCCTGTGTAGACTACACTGGTCTTGAAATACACTTGGCCCTTAAAGTTGTGTGTGTGTATGTGTGTGTGTGTGTGCATGTATGCCTGCCAAAAGAGAGCATCCAATTCCCTGGACCTAGAGATACAGGCAGGGAAGCCACCAGCCTGGACTACTGAGTGAGATTCTGTCTCAAACTGAAACAAACAAACCAATGGAAAAAGAAGGTGATGAAATAGTCATTAAGAGTATATAGTGAGGCTGGAGAGATGGCTCTGTGGTTAAGAGCACTGACTGCTCCTCCAGAGGTCCTGAGTTCAATTTCTAGCATCCACATGGTGGCTCACAACCATCTGTAATGAGATCTGATGCCCTCTTCTGGGGTGAAGACAACAACAGTGTGTTCACATACATGAAATAAATAAATCTTAAAAAAAAAAAAGTTCAGAGGGTTTGTTTTTTAAAAAAAGAGTATATAGTCTATGGGGCTGGAGAGATGGCTCAGTGGTTGAGAGCACTGGCTGTTCTTCCAGAGGTTCTGGGTTCAATTCCCAGCAACCACATCACAGCTCATAACCATCTATAACTCCAGTTATAGGGGATCTCTTTCTCTCTCTCTCTCACACACACACACACACACAAACACATGCATGTGTGCACACGTGAGCATACACACACACACACACACACACACACACACACACGAAGGCAAAACACCAATGGAAATAAAATAAAAACAAATAAATCAGAGAGAACACAGAACACAGCTCTGCCTCAGGAGCAGTGCTGTCTCCCCCTACCCCTCTGCTGGGACCCACTTCCCTACCCATCTGTCAGGCTGTCTCAAACAACAGGAATCAAGACATAGATCTCACAGGCCCTTGCATCTTGAACCTCTGTGTGGGCCAGGCTGCCAGAAGAAAATCCCTGAATAGGCATTGTGGCACTAGATGTGTACCACAGAGGCCAAGCTCAGTTCTCATGCTAGGTGGGCACCAGCTGCTCAGAGCCAGCAACTCTGGCCAGATCTCACCTCCTACATCACACATCCTCCTGCCTCCATACCCCTTGGTCGGCCTTGAGTAGAGGCTAACGAGCTTTACAGTTTTCCTGTCCATATATAAGGAACATTTCTACTTGATAGTTAGTTCACTTTTCCAGAGAAGAGAGATGTTCATTAAAAGACCACCACTCATGCAGAGTTTGAGGCTTCTGCTCATCCTGGCATTGAGTAGGAGGATTAAGAATTTAAGACTGGGTTGGTGAGATAGCTCAGGGATTAAGAACATTGGTTAAGCATATCCAGAGGTCATGAGTTCAATTCCCAGCAACTACATAATGGCTCACAACCATCTATAAAGGGATCTGATGCTCTCTTCTGGTATACAGGCATACATGCAGACAGAGCACTCAAACATTTAAAGAAAACACATAAGTAAGAGTGAGGGCCACTTTAAAAACCAAAAGAATTCAAGGCCAATTTGGGCTAGCCTGAGCTATATGAGACCCAATCTCAAACAAAACAAAACAAAACAAAAAAATGCTGTTACTTAAGTTTAGGGAGAGGCTGACCTAGGAGAGAGTAAAGGATGCCAGGAATAAAAGTGCCTGGCTCAGGGAGAGTCTGGTGAGTTTGGTGGTAACTGATGCCTGAAAGAACCGGAGAGCCCTGGGTCAGCTGTTGTTGATGTTCAAAACTAATAGCTAAGCTAGACATAGCCTATGTCCCAACAATAGCAGGAGTTTATAAGATTAAAAAAAACATTTAAATAAATATTTAGGATTCAGTTACAGAGGAAGGCTCCCAGCACTTCTTCCCTACCCTTAAAAAAGACAAACGAGCAGGGCTGTGGTGGCACACGCCTTTAGTCCCAGCACTTGGGAAGATACAAAGGCAGGCGGATCTCTGAGTTTGAGGCCAGCCTAGTCTACAGAGTGAGTTCCACGATGAACAAAGCTACACAGAGAAACCCAGTCTCAAAAAACAAAAACAAGAGACAAGAGACAAAAACTAAAAACAAACAAACAACCCCCAAGCCCACAAAACTGGCATTCAGGAGACAGAGGCAGGCAGATCTCTGAATCCAAGGTCAGCCTGGTCTAAATAGTGGCTTCCAGCGAGCTAACAGTGGGAGAAATAAAAAGAAACAACCATCCAACTCATTTCCCTTTCTTCAGTGGCATGAGCAGTAGCCACAGCCAGGCTCTGGTCACCAGCCCATCCATCGACAAGGCCTATACAGCCAGGCTCTGGTCACCAGCCCATCCATCGACAAAGCCTATATAGCCAGGCTCTGGTCACCAGCCCATCCATCGACAAGGCCTATATAGCCAGGCTCTGGTCACCAGTCCATCCATCGACAAGGCCTATATAGCCAGGCTCTGGTCACCAGTCCATCCATCGACAAGGCCTATATAGCCAGGCTCTGGTCACCAGCCCATCCATCGACAAAGCCTATGAGGTTATACCTCCTTATAGCTCACAAGGAGACTGAGGCTCAAATCAGTCGATGTGCCTGGCATTTTACTCAGATAGGAATCCAGTTTTTATCCCTGGCATCTCAGGCTGGTTCCTGTATGCAGCCACTGCCTTTGAAAGTTCTCTCCTGCCCAGGCATCAACCACACCATCCCCAGCAGGAACACAAAACTCTTACGTTTAACATGCCTTTAGTTTTTAGATTAGTTGGGGCTATTCTTTTTTAAATTAAGAAAAATTACATTTACTTATTGTATGTGCAGTATGTTTGTGGAGATCAGGGGACAGCTTGTGAGAGTCAGTTCTTCCATTCCTCATGTGGGTCCAAGGGATTGAACTTAGGCCAACCACCAGGCTTGGCAGCAATCCTCTTGAGCCATCTCGATGGCCCCTTTACTGTCATGTTAAACCACGAAATCAGGGCCACTGTTGGACCTTAGAAGCTGATCTCTTTTGTTCAGATTCATCCTGAAAACTCAGTGAAGCGGGTTTAGTCATGTTGAGTGTGAAGAAAATCTTCCAGGACTTGAGCCCAACGCCCAACATGTGGCAGCAATTCAAATGGGGTGTATTAAATGAAGAAATAAATGAGGAAGGAAATAAGAAATAAACAAGATATGAAAAAGTATTAAATGAAGAAATGAATGAAAAAGGTCCCCCCCCCCAAGATATTTAACAGTTAAGCATAACACAGTAAGTAATATGACTCAGGCAAACTTTTTCAAAAAATTGTATTTCTGTGTGTGCGCGCCTACATGCACGGAGAGGTCAGGGACAATTTTGGGGTCTGGTGTCTCCTTCCACTTTGCTGAGGCAGGTTGTTTCTTACTGTTTCTGTACAGTCCATGATGGCTGGTCTGTGAGTTTCCAGATGCTTTCCCTGTCTCCATCCCTCATCTGCTATAGAGTGCTGGCATTAAAGATGTCCACACACACCTCCCCCACACATCAGGCTTCTTTCTGTGACCTAAGGCAAGCACGTTCACGGCCTAAGCTGTCTCCCCAAAGCCCCATGAAAACTTTTAACAGAGGCTAACATGGAAAACCTCTAGAGAGAAATAGCCTTTTAATTTTTGTCCTGCCTTGCTTTGATATGTAATATGTGCATGTGACAGTATTCTGTTCAGACAGTGGCATACTGGCTCTTGGTTTGGACAAAATTGAAGTCTGGGGTTCATCCAGCTAGAACATGGGAAGAGGTGAGCTCTCTGGCACAGCCTCTTTGCTGTTCTCACAGTAGAGGGCTGGGGTCAAAAGGAACTGCCCTTCAGTTCTCCCCGCAGGTATTGCTTCCTCTGACCAGAGTCCCAGGTTAGGAGTGCCTCTCCATCCTAGCACTTTGGACTATGATTTGTCTGCTCACCTCCCCTGATAGAGCCTGACCAGGGCACTAGCTAGACCTTGTTCAGTTATATCCCCAAGGTCTAATGCAGTGGCTCGCACACAGTAAGTACTCAGTATGTGATTGTTGAACAAAAGAAAGTTCTTCCTTTGCTTAAACTGCTTAAAAACTATGTGTACCTGGCATGTTACCACATACTTTTAATTCCAGCACTTGGGAGACTGAGGCAGGAGGATTGCCTTCAGTTTGAAGCCAGCCTGGGCTACCTAGAGAGACTCTGTCTCAAAATAATAAAAAAATAAAAAATAATGCAGTGATGTGATGTCTTATACCTGGGATCCTGGTGCTGGGGAGTGGAGGCAGGATCCTAAATCCAAGGCCACCCTCAACTAAATAGCAAGTTCAAAGCTAGCTTGATCTACTTAAGCCTTTGTCTCCAAAGAAAAAAATAGTGGGAAACAGGGGCATATGCTTATCCTAGCCCCCAAGACTCCCAGCTCCTGCTGTCAGCATGGGGTCAGTATCTGCCCTGTTTCTGCTTGTTTCTTCAAGCCCAGAGTGTTGAAGCTAGTGACCCATTTACTGACCTTGCTTAGCCAATCAGATTAAAATAATCACCACATCTGTGGAATGCTTGACCAAATACCAGCCTTCTATAGGAATTATTTGGAGTCCTTGTGGGAAATGTTATTATTCTCACAGACAAGGAAACTGGGGCTCAAAGGGCACTCAATAATCTGCCTGAGGTCACACAGTATAGATATGAAGAAGGAAGAGAAGGAGGGAGGGAAGGCGGGGGAGAAAGAAGGGAGGGATGGTGGGGTGTCTATGTAATTGTAGCTTTGCCGATTCTCGTGTTTGCCCCCTAAGCATACCGGAGAAGTGAGACTGACAGGGACAACAGCTCCTAGGGCCCCAAACTAAGGCAGCAGGGAGAGGAAGCAGGTGGTCATGGCAGAGAGCATCCTGGAGCAACACTGAGTTACTTAGTAACCTCAGACACTCGATTCTCCAGAGACAACCTGCACAGGCTGGGCCAGGGCAAGCAGGAGACACCAATTCCCCTTGGCTTTAAATGCTTGGCTGGTCATGACTGGAAGCCAGAGGTGGAAAGTCAAAGATTGGGCAGACCTCAAGACTAGACAGGCAGAGTCTGGTGATACAGATGTCCCTCAGAGGTCTGCAGTTGAGAAAGGAGTGAGACCTGAAGCCCATCACTTCACAGGATCATGGGGGGGGGGGAGACCCAGGATCCTCAGCAGGTGATCAAAAGAGCCAGGACTAATGTTTGATGGGTGGCGGGTTAGAGAATCTTCTCAGGAAACAGACAGGCAGGGGAGCCTTAGAGAAGGTCTTCAGGGTCTCACTCTATTAGACCAGAAAGAATATTGTCTGGAGTCTTATACCTCAAGGTCACACCTTACAAGGGAGTGAATGTCCCATGTGCTGACCATGTGCTGGCCCAGTTCTCCTGCCTTTCCAAAGAACTTCTGAAACCCTCCTCTGACTCAGCGACTAAAGAGCTAACAACTGCTAGGCTGGGGCCTCCAGGGCCTAAGCCCATTATATCCTTGTACTAGAATATCTCCAACTCTAGGACCTAGCCCAGGGTAGACATTACATGAGTATTTATCGAGTAAATGAATGAAGAAGAGAAAACGGGAAGTTGGGCCTTGGAGGAGTTGGAGATGAAGGGAAGCATCCAGGAGAAAAGAGGAAGTTAGAATCAGGCCAGAGCTCTCTCTTCCCCTTTCTCTAGTTCTGGAGGCAATGAAGGCTATTCCTTCCCAGAGCCTGTTGAGACCTGCTGGAACAACTGAAGCAAATGGTGACCCCAAGCAGGGCTCAGGACACACACCTGGGTCAGGAGATGGCAGAGGGTGGGAGTGGGGGTGTCCCATAGATGCTGAACCTCTATCTATGTTTAACCTTCCTGCTGACTGAGGAATGATGGAGAGTCTCTGGACAGAGCCCACATGGACCAGTTGGGGGCTGTGCCACCAGAGGCTGATCTCTGGTTTTTCATGTGCCTGGCTGGACCCTTGGCACAGGAAACTGGACACCTAGAATCCAGGTGTCCTCCCAAGTCTACATAAGGGCAGGGGCAGAGGCTCAGGTCCCTGCTGAGACAGTGGAAGAACTGGACAAGGAGCAAGGGGCAATGAGCAGAGGGTCAGCAAGCTGTCCTACCGTCCCTGCCCATTTCTAAGAAAGGACAATACCCCTGTGGACTGCAGGTTTCAGAACCAAGAGTGCCAGTGTCCCTACCTGTTGGTGTCCTTCGGGTACTGTGGCTGTGGACTCTGCAGCCCCTCCTGTTGGAGCTGTAATCTCAGCTCTACTTAAGGTGGTAGAGGCAGAGGCTTCTGAGAGGGGCCATCTGGTTTACCTCTACAGCCAGCCAAAGGAAGATCTCAGTATTAGTGTTTCCTTCCTATTTGCCATGGGAAACCGAGTAGGACCTTTAAGGGATATTAGCCTCTTGAATGCCACTCTCTCACACTAGGTTTGAAGGGACGAGTACCTTTTCCTCTCTCACCACCCTCCTGGCAGCTGGGGAAGCTCACACATCACCTGTGCCTCAGCAGGGCCATGGGAAACAGGATCTGACCTGCGGGGCTAGTCCTTGCCTACTTCGAGCTGAGGGGTGGGGCTCCCCTAGAAGCAGCACGGCCTCTGGGAGGGCGGGGCCTCACCTTTGCAGTGGCAGGAGTCAGCTTGGCCGGGCACATCCTAGCTGGAGCCCGGGAGAGCACAGCCGCGTTCATGGCTCGCGTTCCCCGCCACCGGCGCCTGGTCCTGCCGCTGCTGTGCCTGCTCTTCCAAGGCGTCACCGCCCTCCTCTTTGCGATCTTTGTCCGCTACAACCACGAAACCGACGCTGCCCTGTGGCACTGGGGCAACCACAGTAACGTGGACAACGAGTTTTACATTCGTTACCCAAGTGAGTGCGGGAGAGGGCGTGGGAAGCAGAGACTCCAAGCAGTGTGTAGGGAAGGGCGTTGGTGGGTACTCCTCCAAACCGAGATGACTGCCAGGGGTTTAAAATAGTCCCCTTTCTCTAGTGTCCCTTTTGTTCCAGACACTGCTGGGAAAGGCACGTGCTCTATCTCAGGCTGAGGAAAGGTAAGGCTCAGTCAGGGTCACACAGTAAGGGGAGCTGAGGTTTCCATCCAGATGTAAGTAGGTCCAATGTTAGCCACTGTCTCACCCTCCACTGGGGCTAATTTGGCTTTTGTCTAGCAGTCTAGCTTGACCACAGGAAAAAGAATCTTGGTGGGACTGTCAGGTAGGGTGTTAGAGAGCCAACAGAGTTAGGTGTGAAACTCCCACATGTACAGGCATCAAAGACTGCTTTCGGCACATATAGTGGAGGTTTGAGAGTGAGAGGACACTGGACCAGTCTGCCAGATTCAAGGTCAGCGTGAGGCGGGTTAGGGTAGTGCTCGGCCAGGCATTATCTCATCTCACAGTTTAAGGTGGCTGAGGTGTACCCATTATCGTCCACCACAGGTCACCCAGCTAGAATAGGGCTTACATATCATAAACTTCACCACTGACCATTTGCCTTCTGACAAGGTTCTGGGCAGGGAGTTAACCCCCAGATGGAGACAGAGCATCTCCTTCAAGGTTGTGTGTAACTGAGGCACTGGACATCTGGGACCAAGCAAATTGCCCAAATTGCCCCTCCTTCTAATGACCAAGTCAGCTTTCTCTAATTCAGTTCCTCATCCAAGTGACAGAAAGAAACTGGTGGTTTGTGCCTGTAATATCAGCACTCCGGTGGTGGAGGCAGGAGGATCAAAGCCAGCCTCAGTCATACTGTAAATTTGAGATCAGATTGAGCTAACAAAACCCTGTCTCAAACAAACGAAAAAACAAACAAACAAACACCAAAAAGAAGTAAGGAAAAATGTCTCCATTTGAAGGGCATGCAAATACAGCCACATTGCTATTAGCACCCACTTTCTACAGCTGAGCTTATGGCAGCCTGTCTCCACCTCACCCTGCCCTGGCCCCTGCAATGGGGACATAGAGGGCTGAGGGGGACTTTGGACTGGCAGGAAGCACCAGACCCCAACCAACCATAGCACCTCCTTCTCCACAGTGCATTCCCAGTTGTGGCAGGGACTGGCAGCATTCAGGCCTCGGAACCTAAGATCAAAACCAAAGCCCTAAAGCTAGCATTAGACTGCTGGTCATAACTGTCCACAGATGTTGGGAGTTGAGAGGAAATGAGCCAGACAGATGAAGGAGGTGAGCTTTGGTTGTCTGTCTAAGAGAGTCAGGAACAGCTTCTCTTAGAGCCTCCAGCCCTGTTTGTTCCAAAGCTCAGAACCCTGCCCTTTACAGCTGAGGCAGAGCTGGACTCTACTTCCTAAGAGGGCAGCAAGGACCATGGCAGAGTTACTGCCTCCCTGCCCCACTGTTGATCTCTGTGGACTTTGAGCCTCCTGTTTGGGGAAAGCTAGGCAGGAAGGCGATGGAAGTTCCTAAACCCTGTGGCTTTGATGAGCCGGGTCCTCACCTGTCCCTGTGTCCAGAGGAAAGGGTCAAGGCCAGAGGGCGGGCAGAAACCACCCTTTGATTCAGAAGATGAAAAGAGTCTTTGGTGAGTATTGACTGGCCAAGGCCACAGGCATGGTTACCTAAGGGGCTGTCAGGAGAAGGCTGATCCCCCCGCCCCCCCGTAAGGCAGGATGGACCCTCGGATTCTATGCTCTATCTCTCTCAGATCAGATGTGGACAGAGAGCCAGGAAGGTCACTCACCTACCCATGATCACACAGCAAGTCACAAAAAGAGTGGGACAAGAGCCAGGCCTGTTGGTTCTCCTTCTGGAAGCTCCTGCCACGTTCAGGTTACCCAGGTTTACCTTATCTTTTAGGCAGGGTCTCACCATGTAAGCCAGACTAGTCTCAGACTTACCATCTTCCTACCTCAGTTTCCGTAGTACTGGGGGATACAGGCTTGAACCACTGTACCCTACCCATAAGCCTCTTACTCTACAAAGCTAGTGATTCAAAAAAGGGGAAAGAACCAGAGAGCAGCCCAGTGAGAGAAAGGATTCTGAAAGCCTAAGGAAGCCCTCGGGAGAGGCCTGACTCACAGCAGGCCTTGACTTAGACAGAATCAGAACTAACTTAGGAGAGGTGGAAGCTGGGACTCTGGCCTGCTCTGGGAGAATTTAACCTATTTTCTGGAAGCCAGGGTGGAAAGAAGGCAGCTCCCACTCTCCTCCTCTTCACGATTTATTGGTGCCCTTTCCAGAGGAAGCATCCAAGGCATAGAGAGGCCTCAGGTCATTTGTCCAAGGTCACAGGGGCAGGTGTATGTAGATGCTGAAATGGCAGCCCTAGCCACGTGCCCTGTCAGGAGGAAGCTGGAAAAGGAAGGAGGGCAGTGGTGACCCTAGAGAGCTTTATTTGTTCCATCCTGTCTTTTGAGTCCAGGTATCATAAGCATAGGCTGGCCTCAGACTCATTATGTAGTCAAGTCTGACCTTGACCTTCTCAACTTCTTGCCTCCACGGTCTACAAGGCAGAACTACAAGTGTATGCCACCGTGCCTGGCTGGGACTGAGTTTTCAGTGCAAACAGAAGCATTTAAAACAAGCTCAGAGCAGTTGAGAGAAGCTCTTGCATGAATGGTCTTTGAGGCATGCTGCCCAGTCCCCTTTGGTTTCTTTCTGTCCTTGCACAAGAACAGAAAGTGTTTCTCTTCCATGTTTGAACAAGGGAAAAGGGCAGAGAGTCCTGAAAGACTGTAAGCTAGCCTGGTCTACATAGTGAGTTCCAAGACAGCCAGAGCCGTCTAAAACAAAAACAAAACCAACCAACCAAAAACAGAAAGAAGAAAAAGAAAAAGAAAAAGAATGCAGACCCTGGCTGAGTTCTAAGTGTGTCCCCTTCTGTTGTGTGTATGATGTGGGTGACCCTGAGGAGCGGGCACTGGGGGTGTAGCAGTTCCTGAAGCCGGCAGGGCTGCAGACCCCGGTTGCAGGAATGAGCAAGGCACTACTAGAATCTCTGTCTGGTCCTCAGCTCCAAGACAGTGAAAGCTTTAGCTTCTCTCAGGGATCCTATTTGCACCCCAAAGTTCAGCAATAGCTTCCAGCTTGCCATGCATCTCAAGATCAAGTAACACAAAACATGGGCTTGAGAATCTCCCTCTTCCTATGAGAAATTCAGGATCATCCATGATAAAAATGAATACAAGTTGAATATCATTATGAAAATCCTTGGAGCTAAAAGTGTTTTGGTTTGGGGAGTGTTTATGTATACATAATGAAATATCTTGAGGATGGAACTCTTGTCTAGACAAGCAACCCACATATACCCAACATGCACCACAAATACAAATAGCCTGAAGGTGATCCCATGCAGCTTGTGTAGAGAATCTGCACTTTGAGTAAAGCCGATTGGATGAGGTCTGGGGGTGGGATTTCCCACTACTGCACCACGTTGATGCTTGAAATCTTTGTGATTCCAGAGCATTTGGGGTTGCCAATTTGGATAGTGAACTTGCATGAGGAGAGACAAGCAGAGAAATGAAGCGCAACAGCTGAAGAGAGAATCTTTTTTTGTTTTTTTTTTTTTGGTTTTTCGAGACAGGGTTTCTCTGTGTAGCCCTGGCTGTCCTAGAACACACTCTGTAGACCAGGCTGGCTTCGAACTCAGAAATCCGCCTGCCTCTGCCTCCTGAGTGCTGGGATTAAAGGCGTGTGCCACCACTGCCCGGCCTGAAGAGAGAATCATGGGAGTGTGGATGCATGACAGCTGAGGCTTTACTAGAGCTCCCAGCTCCCATGTGGCAAAAGAAATAGGTCAATATGAACACGGGTTCTCATCAGAGCCAGCAGCCTCCCTGTGCAGGCTCTGATTCTCCAGTGTGACTCCTCCCTTGAGAGCAGGAACTGGCTTCCTGGGTGGCAGCTGTACTCCGGAGCCCTGTCCACAGATGCTCTGCACATCTGTTGCTTGCAGGTGGGAAACAGACATTTTCAGGCAAATGACATTTCTCAGCCCTAGAGAAGATAAATTTCTCAAGTAGTGTATGAAAGGAGGGAGTCTGGAGAGTATGAAGGTGTGGTGCCCCTTGTCCCCAAGTGATTACAGAAAGGGCCCTCCCGCCTGCGTTCTACTGGTGGGTTTTGTCTTTGCTTGTTTCTGTTTGTTTGTTTGTTTGTTTGTTTTTGAGACATAGCCATGGCTGTCCTGAAACAAACTCACTATGTGAACCAGGCTAGACTTGAACTCAGAGAGATCAGCCCACCTCTGACTCCCAAGTGCTAGGATTAGAAAAGGATGTGTACCACCACACCTGGCCTCGTTCATGTTTTTTTTAAAGATTTATTTACTTATTGTATGTATGTGAGTACACTGTAGCTATCTTCAGACACACCAGAAGAAGTCATCCTATCCCATTACAGATGGTTGAGAGCCACCATGTCGTTGCTGGGAATTGAACTCAGGACCTCTGGAAGAGCAGTCAGTGCTCTTAACCACGGAGCCATCTCTCCAGCCCCATTCATGATTTTTTTTTTTTTTTTGAGACAAGCTCTTACTCCTTCAGCTGCCCTTGAACTTGGAGCCATCCTTCTTTGGCACCTATCAGGTGGCTAGGCATTGAGCATCATGCCTAACCATCCACCTTGTTTGAAGAGTGATCTCTCTTGTGTCTGTGCAGCTGTTGCAGGCCAGCTGCACTGAGCTAGGCCATTCTCTCATCTCCACGTCCCTTCTCACCGCAGGAGTGGCAGGATTATAGATGGGCTACCACATCCAGCTTTTTATGTGGGTTCTGTGATCATTGGGCTAGCTTGTGTGACCAACACTTTGCCACACAGAGCGTTTGCTATCCATCTCTCAGTTCCCTTACTGCTGATTCTATAGAAATGTTTACTCAACAAATTATCTGTATGAATTTTATTTTCAGTGTAATTGTATTTTTCGTACTGGCATTTTATGCAGAAAGCAAACAGAAAAGGCCCCACGTCTTCCTGTACAAAAGCCCCACTGAAATGCTCAATGGTTCAAGTAAAGCTGGCCATGTGTGGTCCCTATGCTGTGAGTGTGACACTTGGGTGTTTGAGGCAGGACATCAGCATCTGAGGTCAGCTGGACTACACAGTGTGACCCTGTCTCAACAGAGCAAGTGTGATGCATAACATAAATTCAACGTATAGAAAGAAACAAATGGAAAGGTAGTCCTTTCTTCTGAGGGCACCTGCATGATGCACAGGTCATTGTAGGGGGGTAGGAGGGTCACTACACTGAGCTGTACAACACAGTAGCCCTGCCCCCTTCAGTTCCTTTGGGGGGTTCTCAATCTCTGTTAACAATTCAAAGCCATTTCTTAAATGATTTTTATTTTGAATCTCAAAATAGGGAGGTATGGACTTTGAAAGCTGAGAGATGGGGCTGGAGAGATGGCTCAGCGGTTAAGAGCACTGACTGCTCTTCCAGAGGTCCTGAGTTCAAATCCCAGCAACCACATGGTGACTCACAACCATCTGTAATGGGATCTGATGCCCTCTTCTGGTGTGTGTGAAAACAGCTACAGTGTACTCATATATAATAAATAAATCTTTAAAAAAATTGTTTAAAAAAAAAGAAAGCTGAGAGATGATATCAAGAAGGGCTTCTTTGGAGCGAGGGAGATGGCTCAGGAGGTGAAGTGCTTGCTGGGTGAGCATTAGGATCTGAGTTCAGATCCTTGGCACATAAGTAGAAGTCAGGCATAGCAGTCATGATGTCAGCACAGAGGGCAGAGAGGGACAGACACCAGGGCTTGCTGGCTGTCTCCTCTGGCCATGTTGGTGAGATCCGAGTTCACTGAGGAGCCCTAAGGACGAGGCGGAGCACGGTGGAGGAAAACACACCTACTGCTGTACACACACATGAACACATGGGAACATGGATACACTGAACGCAGAGGGAGAGAGGGACTTTCCAGAAGAAGGAAGGAGAATCTTGTATGTAGTGGAGACAAGGCTGCAGCAGCAGAGAGAACTGACTTAACTTCCTACTCAGGCGAGCAGATAGGTCAGGTAGGTGAGTGGATGTTGGAGCAGGATGTTCTAGCTCCTTCTCTGTGCAGGGATAGCAAGGATGGCCTGGCCCCGCTGCTCCAGGCTGAACGCTTTGTTCCAGCTGCTCATGGTGGGAGGCTGTTATGCCTGGGTCATTCTACAAGCATGGTGCTGTGTCAAGGCAGACCTGTCCACAGGAGCCAGGCACTGGGATGGCATCCGTTGGTGGGTGTGGCCAGACCAGAGCAGGCCCCATGACACTCCCTCGGCTGCCTCTCCTTCCCCTGCCCTGCCCACCCACAGGCTTCCAGGATGTGCATGTCATGGTCTTCGTGGGCTTTGGCTTCCTCATGGTCTTTCTCCAGCGGTACGGCTTCAGCAGCGTGGGCTTTACGTTCCTCGTGGCCACCCTCACCCTGCAGTGGGCCACACTGCTCCAAGGCTTCCTTCACTCTTTTCATGGTGGCCACATCCACATTGGTGTGGAGAGGTGGGCAATAGTAAGCCCCTGGCTCCCCCAAAGACCCCACTCCCCACAGGATGCCAGCGCAAGCCCTGACCTTCAGGGCTGCTCACTGACCTCCGCTCTGCCCCATAACCACCGTCTCCAGGCCACTGTCTGTTCTCATTGTCTGACCTGTGTCCCCAAGACACTCACACACCCCTCTCATTAGGCCTCTGTCAACCGAGCTCCCAGGAGGACTGGAGCCAGTGAAGAATGGCTCCTCCTACCTACTGCTGCTTCAACCTAGAGTGGGCTTAGCCCATTACTTCACAAGGGCTCCTCCCTCCTCTCCAAGGGTGGGTGGTACTCATCAGATACCCAGGGAGAGGTGCCCCAGCGCTGACTCTCCTCACCCTGCCCTGCATGCCCCACACTGTGCTCCCGCCCGATGAGGCCTGGATCCACTTTGGAACCACTTTCCTTCCACTCCTCCCACCCTACGTGACTGCAGCTTGATCAACGCTGACTTCTGTGCCGGCGCTGTGCTCATCTCCTTCGGGGCTGTTCTGGGCAAGACTGGGCCAGCCCAGCTGCTGCTAATGGCCCTACTGGAGGCAGTGCTGTTTAGCATCAATGAGTTTATACTGCTCAGTCTCCTGGGGGTAAGTCTGGCCAGGAGTGGGTGAGACCCGGGTGTCCATCCAGCTCTGGGATAGGAGAGGTGGATGGAGGGCAGGATCTGCCTCACTACCTCTATCCTTCTCCCCAGGTGAGAGATGCCGGAGGGTCCATGACCATTCACACATTTGGGGCCTATTTTGGGCTGTTCCTCTCATGGGTCCTCTACAGATCCCAGCTGGAGAAGAGCAGGCATCGCCAGAGCTCTGTCTACCACTCTGACCTCTTTGCCATGATTGGTGAGGCCTGCTGAGGAGAAGTGGTGGGGGCTACAGAGCACCATGCCTTAGGAAGGTCTTCTGGCACTGCCAGCCATCCTACTTGCATTGTGAGGATCCTGAGATCTGTGCTCATCACTGCCCCTAACTTATGACCCAGTACTAGAGTACACATATGCCCATTCGGGGCCCTGGGGTCTTCCCAAGTCCACCTCAGTCCTACTTGAAACTTTCCTGGGCTACACAGCCCACATGTGTGGAGCCATCCCTCACCTCTGCAAAGTCTTTCCTCTTCCATGACCCTGCCAGCAGGGGCCCCAGAAACCCTGCACTGTCAGGCAGGAAGTCAGGGCCCTGGATCACTCCAGGGAACAGTAGGGCCTATTTCCTCCAGGTTCCCACCTCTGCTGTCCTCTGGCCTCTCTACCCTCCCAGCCTGCCATCTGCAGCTCATGTTTCTTTTGGGGTGTTGAATATGGCCTTCAGTTCCTGCTCTTGTATAAGAAAGGTTGGCTTGATTTCCTTGCCCACTTTAGGCTCACTGTGAAACAGCTGAGCCCTCCTTGAACTTGGCAGCCCTTCACATATGAAGCCTCCAGGTAAAGTGGTCAGGGAAGGGGATAGCGGGGTCACGTTGTCTGAAGCCTGAGAACTGAGCACAGGACACTGCAATGAAGGTCCTCATCTTGAGGCAGCATAAGGACTTTGTGGCAAGGCGAAGGACATAGGTTACACACAGGCTCCTGACTTGCTGGTCCACCCTGCAAAGTCCCTGTTTCTCCTTCCTACTCTGAGATTAGTTTGTAATACTTAAAGCAGGGCCTGGAGGTGGTGGTGCACACCTTCACTTGGGAAGCAGAGGCAGGTGGATTTCTGAGTTCGAGGCCAGCCTGGTCTACAGAGTGAGTTCCAGGACAGCCAGGTTTACACAGAGAAACCTTGTCTTGAAAAACAAAACACAAACAAACACACACAGAGAGGCTTGAAAACAGGGACCTGCTTCTTGTCCCAGGGCAGAGCAGGTACACCCCCAGCACCCCAGCCCAGACTCTTGAGGCCTGTAGGGCCACCTTCTCTAGAAGGTAGCTGAGTTGGTACAGTCCCCCCCCCCATCATATATGAGCGCCCACAGCTGCTGTCCGTTAACAGCCTCTACCAGCTTCCCTTCCCTTTTCTTGTTCTTAAGAGAAGTCCTATGCTGGGGATGGAAGCCAGAGGGGCATGCTCTAGGCAAGCGCTGCTCTACTGAGCTCTACCCCAGGCCTTTCTTGAGCAGTTAGGCCTGCTGGGCCATGAAGCAGACGTTTACAGGCATTACTCTCTCAACTCTCACTACAGGAAGATAGTGGTTTTTTGTTTTGTTTTTTAATCCCAGGAAACATCGAGGAAACAGGCTGCTTAGTAATAACTGACCTGCAGTGCAGCGCCCCCTGGTGGCCGAGACACTCACCACCAGATGCTCACTATGGCTACCCACTTCTTTAGGGACCATCTTCCTGTGGGTTTTCTGGCCCAGCTTCAACTCTGCGCCAACCGCGCCGGGGGATGGGCAGCATCGGACAGTGGTCAACACGTACTATTCACTCACCGCAAGCACCCTCAGTACTTTTGCCTTGTCAGCCCTTGTCAGTGGGGATGGACGACTAGACATGGTATGGGGAAGTGGGTGGACAGCCCAACAAAGGGAAGAGATATCTAAGCATGGAGGTCCCCAGGGACAAGTAGGGGAATGGTATTAGAACAGGAAGGGAGAGTATATGAAAGCTGGAGAGTTGGTGGCTAGGTGACAGGAGGATCACACTGTAATGATCGTTGCTGGGATGTGTGGGTGTGACAGTATAATAAGATACCGTGGCCATTTTGTCCTTTAAGGTCCATGTCCAGAATGCTGCACTGGCTGGAGGTGTTGTGGTGGGGACATCAAGTGAGATGATGCTGACACCCTTTGGGGCTCTGGCAGCTGGCTTCCTGGCTGGGACTGTCTCCACCCTGGGGTATAAGTTCTTTACGGTATGGTTGTTTCTCAGGACCGGGACTAAATATGGGAGGGGAGGAGCCTGGACCGGTGACAGGATTCCCAGACCTTCTGCTACTTCCCCACCACCACCACCACACCCCCCCCTCGTCCTGGATATGGGTAGGCAGATTGATTATCTGCCCTGTTTATCCAAGCCTGACTATCCACTCTGTTCTCCAGCCTATCCTTGAATCCAGATTTAAACTGCAAGATACATGTGGTGTTCACAACCTCCATGGGATGCCAGGGCTACTGGGGGCCATCCTGGGAGTCCTGGTGGCTGCGCTGGCCACCCATGAAGCTTATGGAGATGGGTGAGTCCTCCCTCATCCTCTCTGAAGTGACCTCCCTTCTTCCTTGAGAGCCAAGAAAAAAAACCCTTCCCATCTGTTCTCATCCACCCATTTGGCCATTCACCCAGTGAAAGCTGAGGACCTGCCTCGGCCTTACCTCCTGGCCAGTGCCTTGGATGGCTATTAAGTAAACAAGTTCAAGAGCATTGGTCATTCCTTCAGGACCAGTAAGAGATGGCCACATTTCACACTGTGGGCTAGGAGTAGGGTAGGCAAAAGAGACCGTTGACTGGGTTCTGTAAGGTACATGGAGTGGAGTTTGTTGGCTTAGGAGAGGGCACTTGAAGTGGACCTGACTGAGCAAAGGCCCAGGTGAGAGGCATTGGGGAGTCCTGGACACCCTCTGGCTGCCCACAGGCACGAGTGTCACTGTGACCAACTCCGGCTGTCTGTTCCATATCCATCTTTCCCTGTCTGGTCTCCCTTTAGCCTGCAGAGTGTGTTTCCACTCATAGCCAAGGGTCAGCGCAGTGCCATGTCCCAGGCCATGTATCAGCTCTTTGGAATGTTTGTCACACTGGTGATTGCCTCTGCGGGTGGCAGCCTTGGAGGTGAGTGGCTTTACCTGGGCAAGGTGTCAGGTGAGAGCCCCAAAGAGGGGGTACCCAGGAGGAAGGACAAGGGATGCTTGTCCTTCATGTAGGCTCATTTCTGCCAAGATTCTCTCAGAACACCTTCCTGTGCCAATGAGAGGGCAGCAAGGCCTCTGAGTGAGGAGGCACTAGTGCAAGACTGCACCCTCCAGAGGGAAGGAAGGCTCCTCTCTGGGTTGTGCTGACTTTCTTGTGCTGCTCCCTTGTGCCACTAGAGGGCAGTCCAACCCCAGCTACTGAGAAGCAGCCATTTCTCCCCCCCCCCCCCCCCCCCCCCAATTTCCTCTGGGCAGCAGCAGAAGGAAGGAGGCCTAACTCATCCTGGAGTACAAAGCCTTCCACAGAAGCTGTCTGCTCACTGGCCCTAGGCAGAGTATCCCCTCCTGATATCTGACTTTAAGAGCAAAACCTGATGCTGTAACATCCCTACCCACCCACACCCACCATCACCCTGAAACTCTCTATGGTCTAGTTCCCCAGGTCATGTTTCATTCGATAAATGTCCCCTAGGCCTCTCCCATGTGGAAGGCCACAAAGAGATGAGCGTCTATGCTTCACAATAGAATCATGATACAGCTGCAAATATGAACACATTTTCTCACTTCTACCAGCTGATTTCTTTGTGGGTAATTTGAGGGTGAAGTCACCTTGCAGGGCTTCTCAGAAAGGTGGACTCAACAGCCCTTGGCATATAGGCTTGGGTCCATGTTGTCCTCAAGCTTACCAACCTGTGGCCCTAGGTGGCAACCTCCCCCCTGGGTTGGGACAGAGGGCCCTTACACATCTTTCCCTGTGGCACTAGGGCTCTTGCTGAGGCTTCCCTTCCTGGACTCCCCTCCAGACTCCCAATGCTTCGAGGACCAGGTTTACTGGGAGGTGAGACACAGCTCCGAGTTTGTCCCCTGAATGGCCCTTGACACTCCCCCTCTGCTTCCTTGCCTTACCTTTGGGCTACCACTTGCCTCTCTCCTTATTTGTGGGCTCCTTCTCAAGCCCCCCGAAACTTTCTTTCATCCTTCCTTGCTTTGCAGGTACCTGGAGAACAGGAGGCTGAGACCCAGAGGCCTTTGAGGGCTGAGGAGCCAGACACCCAGGCCTAATTGCTGCCAGCATGACATTGTCCTCAGAGAAGACAATGGCTCCTGCCAAGAGAGCCTTCTCTGCCTTTGTTACTATTGTGTGAGGAAGTCTGCCACCCCCTAGGCAGATCCCCATTGGCTTGCACCTGTGGCCAGAAAAGGCCAAAGTCAGCCCTAGGCAACTGCCACCCCATTGATTGACCAGTGTTGCCCTGTTCCAGTGACACCCAAGCCAGGTCCACTCTGGGTAGGAAGCTGGGTGATAAACAATGTATCATCCAGGACTCTGACACCTGTTTGTGCCTCTTCCCTTTCACTCCTGAGGCCAAAATCTTGTGGCAATCAAAGACCTTAGTGTTGACAAACCCTCCTTGGGAACACAGAACTCCAAGATACTACATTCTACTGTATATGTCCCAACTAGTTCCATCCTCTCCAGGGGGAGGCATTACTGTCTAGAATGTCTGTGTCTGTGTTAGCCATCTGATGCTGCCTCCAAATCCTTCCTGATCCTTACCTAGCTGTTGCTGCCCTGACCCTCAACTGGCTTTCCACTGCTGAGCAGAATAGGAAGAAGCTCAAGAGGAGCGTCAAAAGGGTGGTCTGCCACAAAACCTTAGCAGTCAGAGGCAGTCATCATCTGACGACAGTTCACAGCCCTATCCTGACGATGTGAAGCAGAGAGTAGGGTCATGTGGTTCTGGGACTCTGGATGAGGAAGGCAGCTGGGCTCTTAGGAGTCTGAATCATTTGTCCACAAGAGGGCGCTCTAAACCAACAGACGATGCCACCTCCCTGCCTCACCTAGGTCCTTCTTGCTGCCTAACCTTCCTAGAGGTCTTCGAGTAGGTCCTTAGGCATCCGTGTCAAAGCCTTGCCTGAGCTCCACCCCTTCAACATGTCAGGTGATGCCAGAAACTTCATATCTCATCCAGCTGTTGGCGACTTCATCCCTTCGGCAGGCGGGAGCCCCTTCCCAATGAGGCACTGTGAGATCCCTCTTCCTTCCCTCACTTGATCCAAACTAAGGCCCCTCAGAGGGAGGAACCCAAAGAGTAAGGACACATCCTGGGCTCCCCCAACCCCACCCTGTGCAGCTGGAGGTGGTGGAGAGACAAGCTTTGTTCCCCCAGCCCTCTCTCCTCCATAGTTCCCTGCCCATTGCTGGCTGGGCTATGGAGGCTGGAGGATCCCAGGATTGAAGCACAAGGCTCCCAGTTGGTGTGGAGTAGTTGAGAGAGTTGGGACCCAGCTCTGGATGGTGGTGGACAGCCAGCTGGCCTGGCCTTCCCCCAGTTGCTGCCAGGGCCCTTCTGGTGAAGGAAAGTTGTGGGTTCTTTCACTCGTGGTACCCAGATTTTCAGTCTGGCCTTTCTGCTGCTGGTTCATTCTGAACTGCAACCAAGCTTCTTCTTCAGGCCTGAAAAAAAAGAGGGGTGCTCTTCCAACACTGGGAGAAGCCATCTCAATCCAGGGAAGCTTCCTGGAGAAGGGGCATTTGAGCTTTGGGGTAAGGCAATTGCTCAGTCAGCTTCAAGTGGACAAAAGGCTGCTGGTCCCAGGCTGTCCTGCCAATAGGTCCCTGAAAAGAGGGACAAGGTGAGGATGCTCATGAGCTGTGCCCTGTGTATCTTGTCACCAGTGAGTTCTAAGCTTCACCACCACCATAAAACCCCCATGTACAGGGTGGCACCCTGGTCCTCTGGCTTTGCACTGTGTGTGTTTTCCTTTCCCTTTTGCCTTCAATGCAAAGGCCCATGATGGGCCCTGCAGAGCCATTTCATCCTTTGAGGAGTCCAGCGGGGGGGGGGGGGGAGATAATGCAGGAAAGATGGGTCTCTCCGGAGCCCCTCCCTCATCGTCACTGTCACTGGTCCCCCTATTCAGGATAGGTCAGCAGGGTGACAATGAACAGGTCAGAGGGATGCCAAGGACAGGGGCATGTCATCCCTCAGGACAATGAGGCCTCTGCCTCTCAGGCCCAGCCCCTCTGATCAGCGTGCTATCACTCTCAGTGAAGAACAAGAGTACCCTTGCCTGCTCATGAACTCTGTCCAGCCTCAGTGCCTGAGCCCTGGGAACGATGATGAATCCTCACCTCCTGCCTGCTTCTGGAAACTAGACTGAGGTGTTGCAGAAAGTCCCCTCTGGAGTGTCCCTACTCTGGCTTGGCGCACTGTGTATGCACTACAGAAAGTGCACCAAGGACACCGTGCTGGAAGCCAGAACCTTAGGATGCGCTAGCAGCTGTCCTCTTTGGTCTGGGTGGGAGACTACCTGGCCCGGAGGAACCTTCGACGGGCCAGGAGCATTGGGATTCGCGTCACGGCGCGGGCCGCTCCTTGGAAGAATTAGACACGGCGCGGCATCCGAGGTGCGGCCCAGTGGCAGCCGTCGCCCTCCCTCCCCCGGCCGCTTTGTCTGGCGGGTTGCGCCCACCGCCCGGCGCCCCCGTGCGCAACCAACAAAGCAGGCTACTGTCCCCGGGCCGTATGCAAATGCTCCAGGCGGCCAGCGTCCCGCCGCCGGCTTCCAGCCTGAAAGGGTCCGCCGGGCAGGAGGCGGCTGTGCTCCCAGGATAGAGCACCATTGTCTGTGCCGTCCGTGGCGAGAAGACCTGCATCGGCTTCGGGAGCTTCGGCTTTGGGGTCAGACCGAGTAGGCACTCACTGACCCCTCACCCTCGCTCCGGATGCAGCTCATGCCTCTGAGCCATCGTGGTTGTGGTTCAAACCAGCACCCACTGATTCTCGATGCTCTCACCCCTTAACCCATCTCTGCCCTTCTGCCTGCCCTTCCTCACATCACATTGATCCAGGGGAGTCTGGTAGATGCTCCTGGGACCAATTCTCTCCCAGAGCATAGAGCAAAGTGCTCAAGGTGTTCCTAAAACAGAGCAACTTACAAGGCAAGATGCCCTGTTGGGTCTTCTGTGATAGGTGAGCCAGGACTGCGCAAACCACCTTCTTGCCAGCTACCACGTTAGCAGGCCATTTTTACTGAAGGGATGATCAGCAAAGGCAAGACAGATAAAATCCAATGACACGGGATGGGAGAAGGAAGCCTGAGGCCTCTATTCAAGGCAGTGGTTCGCCCAAAGAGGGATGTCCCAGAGAGCAGCCATAGTGGACGCTGCAGGGCACAGCCCTAACTCCAGGTCCCAGACACAGGCTCAAGATTCCTGATGCAGGCAGGATGAGAGAGAGAGAGAGAGAGAGAGAGAGAGAGAGAGAGAGAGAGAGAAGGAAAGAGAAAGAAAGAAAGAAAGAAAGAAAGATGTAAGATGTATCAGGTATAGTGGCATACATCTGTAATCTCAGGACCTGGCGGGTTGAGGCTAGCCTAATCTGGACTACAAAGCATGTTTCAGGACAACCTGGGATAGGAGACTCTGTAATAAAAAAGAGAAGCATCTAGGATTTCCACAGCAGTGAGTGGACCGACTGCTGCTGCTGAGGAGAATTAGGGGAAGGTGCTGGTCTCCCAGGAAATCTTTGGAGGGGGGAGCAGCCCCAGTACTGGAACTTAGGCTGCTTCTTCCTGTATTGCCTGTTTCTGGGATAGCATCTGAGACACTCCAGAATGGGTGGGAAGTTGGCCAAGGGAACAAGGGTGCCAAGGAGGAAGGCTGACCTCTGCCTTTCTAGCGTCTTGGAAACCAGTCCCCCTGTCCAGATCGCTGACCTATCTCAAACATTTCCAATGTTAACCTCATGGAAGCTGTTCTGGGGCCCTCGGCAGTTACCTCTGGAAGAGGCTCAGAAGCACAGAGCACACTGTTCCCCCAGGGACCACCCCATAGGTGCTTACAGATGCCCTGCTTGCTTGCACAGCCCCAGAGGGGCCAGGATAATTTCTAATGCCCTCAGGCCTGCATCTCCAGGGCTTTCTGGGCAGGACCCAAGGAGGACCCTCTTGGCTCTGAGGCTGAGGGGAAACAGCCTTTGTTGTGCGGGCCATCCTCTCGATCCTGAAGCTTTACTTTCCCACCCTGTTCTTGGCAGGAGAGCACTCAGCAGGAGAAGCTCTCTCCCAGCCCCGCCCCAGCACCCCTCCTTCCCCGCTCAGCACCATCCATCTCCGTCTCCCCAGAGCAAGGAATGCGCCTCAGGACACTGTGGGACTTGTTCCCAATCCCCTTCTAGCTCATTTCACCCGAGCTTTTACAAACTGGCCTCCATCCCTTGGCTGCTGTCTGGGTTTTGGTTCTAAAGAAGCAGACAGAGGCCCCTCCTCCCCACAATTCCTCATGTTTTGCTTTTCCCCAACACTGGAGAAGGCTGTATCACGGAGGGTCAAGGAACCCTGGGGTGGGACAGGGTCCCCCAGACCCCAGCTCTACTCAGACACCCAGCAGTATGCTGATGTCTGTGTTATGACCCAGGCCACAGGCCATTCATCTACTCTCCTAACCTTCCTGCTCACACCAGTTCAAGTACAGAGCTTCTTGTTGGTAGTTGCTAACCAGAATCAGGAATTGTGGGCCTCAGAACTGCTAGTGTACATCCGTTACCTGCCCTTTGACAAGGTGCTGAGCAAGGGGCGCTGCCTGCCTGCATCTTGGGAGCAACTGCTCTCTCCTGGATTTGCTAGCTGAAGATTGGCAGGTACAGAGGCTTGGAAGACATGTACTGAGCTTTCCTTAGTAATGGAAGGGACAAGCTATGGTTCCAGAAGCCCCGCCCCCACCCCAATCCAGGGAGGCTGGCCTGTGGATGTGAGGTGGTTTATGCTACTTTCTTTCTTCTCTAGCATAGGCAGTGGGGTCAAGATGCTGTATGAGGAGACTGGTTTTCCAGGAGCTTGGGAGTGTATCCTATTGTATCCCTCTTCTCTTGGCAGCTGTAACTCGCTGTGCTGTCTAGTCTGGAGTCCTCAAGTTTGCTTTCTTCTCTGGCAGATACATGTTTGAATGTCAACCATGGGTTTTCAGCTCCTGGCCTAGGTAGGGAACTGAGATGTCAGTGGGACAGCAAGATAGATTGTAACAGGACTGGGTGACACACTTGACTGTAACAGTTACCTGATAACCACCGAGCCACCATCATGTGGCCAGAGGGGTATAGAAGGGAGACTCAGAAATGTATGCTGGTCATCTCTTTCAAGAGACTGTCCTTCCTGTCTTCTGAAAGGGTGAGGCCTGCCTGCTCTGCATGCCTCCTCATCTGTATTTGCATATCTGTCACAGTCCCGAGAGGTGGCTTGAACGGCTGCACTGTGCTCTGCAAGGCAGTGACCATGACTCAATGCAAACAGACAGTGGCTCTTCCTGAGAAGCCCTTCTTTGACCTCCGGCCTCTGGCTAGCTGGAAAAGAGTGAAGCCCTCTGGCTCAGTTTGCCTTGAGTACTGGGGCAGAGAGACTGCCTGCCCTCTGCCCACGCCCTGGAACCAGAGGGCGTGGGAGAGGCTGAGCCCTCTGGGATCTTTCGGAGGAGTGCAGGGCACCTGCTCCCAGTGAGCCTGTCTGGGCTTACATGAGGGACCAGTTGGCCTCTGCACCTCTCTGCTCCCCCTCCTGCCCTGTGGAAGTGCAGGGCAGTGCAGGATAGCCTGAGAAGGAGCTGCCAGCCCACACCTGCTTGCCAGCTCTTCTGGCCAACTGAACATAACTAGGGGGTCTTGATTCCTTGCAGCTTTAAAGAGAGAATCCACCGAGGGTCTCAGTCCCTCCGTCTCCCCCAGCCCAGGGGAAAGTCCTGAAAACAAGCTCCGTCAAAAATCTTCCAGGAGGAGAGACCTGTTAGAAGGCCTTTAATCCTTTAATCCCTCAGATGGGCCTTGAGACGCTAATGGCTTTCCTAATTATTCTCCCCTATTTTCCCATAGCTGTGAGGACTTCTCTCTGAGGACTTTTGAGCAGAGAAAAATTCTGCGTGAGGAGTGTGGAATGAATGGTGTTCCCCCACCAAATCAGCTCGGAGCCTCCAAGTGGCTGAAGAGGTGGGGGAAGGGCCAGGACCGCCCCAGCTGGGGTGTTAGGCTTCCCATGGCTGACACCCGGGTACAAGGCACAGTGGCAGGCTTAGGACAATGAGGCAGTTGGGGTCTGCCCAAGAGAGCCAGGTGTGAGACTGGGGTTCCCTCAATGTGAATGGCCCATTATCCGGCCAGAGGATGGGAATTGAGGGCCTTTTGTGTCCTTCCTCCCTGTAATCACCCTGGAGGGAGGTGACAGTGAGGAGTGTCCTTAAGCCTTCCTTAGAGAACAGCTGGTCATTCAGGCCTTTGGCCCTTCTTGTCTCCAGCAGTCCAGGATTCAGGGGTCTCTTTATGTTGGGGCTCAGGAGCAGCAGACATGGCCAAGATCTGGGTTGAGGCCCCTCCCCTTCACTTCTTTGAGAGACAGACAACCTTCCCAGCTACCACCTTCCCTTGGGCACCTAGGGACCATGTCTGACCTCTTCAGTCATAGTTGCCAGGGCTCAGCCTTACCTGGGAGCAGCCTGACCCTTGACTCTGGCATTTTTCTGCTTTAATGAAACCCCCTGTGGGATAAGGCATCAGCTCCCGCTTCCCCGAAGTTAGGACACTTCTTGAATACACCAAGTGAGGCAGTATAGAGGGTTTTGTGGGCTTGAACCTCCAAACACCAGGCAAGTCATTTACAGTGCCTTTGTCCCATCCCTTCACCCTTCTCCAGACAACTGCAAAGTCTCCTTCCTGGGATCTTTTGGGCTAGGCTGTAATCACACCTCTTGGAAAGGAGACAGACCTCAGGATGTGCTTTAAAACACCAGAGGGAGGAGGAGGGGTTCAAAGGTAGCCTGGCTGGCAGCTGTTGATGCTAACCAGTGGATAAGTGGGTACATGGAGGCTCGCCACACCACTGTGTTTTCCTTGTGACTGGCCAAAATTTTCCTCAAGAAAAAGTTGGGTAAAATTCAACTTTTCTTATGTACCTCACTTTAAACTGAAGCTCACCAGCCCTCTCTGCACTCCCTTTCCCTGCCCTCCCTTCTCTGTCCTCCCCTCTCCTGCCCTCCCTGCCCTCCCCTCCCCTGCACTGTTTTCGTGGGTGTTCTCTGCCTATGTCATTTTGATCCTCATCAGCCTCCTCCAAAGGTCAGAGGTCATGGGTTCTGGTGGCACAATCCTGGACTAGCCACTAGCCCCCCACCTGCCACTCCAGGGGATTAGGGCAGGCCTGGCTGACTGAAGGCCCTTGCAGAATTGCTTCAGAACAGGGAAGGGGCTGTCTTTCACATTCTTGGCCTATGGGCTCCATAAGCCCTTGGGGCCATAGCTGGAGGGTCCTTCCCCATGATTCTGCTTGGGCTAAGCCCCTAAGCGTCCCATTCTGCACCACTTCTAACTCTGTCAGCCATCCACAGTCACAGCGTCATGTCGGGGGGGTGGGGCTGGGGGGCTGGGTGTGAGGACTGTTACCACAAGGCCTCTTTATTCCCAGCAAGACTAATGGTGATGAGTTCCCACCCTAGATCAGCCCACTTTGCAGGGTCGCTCCTGTTTAATAACAATCCTGGAGCCACCAGTTGTGAATCCTCGATTCATGTCCTGCATTGTACCACTCTGTTCCCAGACATTAGTTTAGTTTGTTCCCTAGGGGCTCTGTGAAGTAGCTATTGTTTCTGTTCCCATTTTTCAGATGAGAAAGGTAAGGTGGTCCCTGGAAAGCCTTTGTCTTCAGCTCAGTTGTGTAAACAGAGGAAAGGAGGGGTGCAGTATGTCTTGGGTGGATGCCCTCAGTGGGTGGCAGCCTACAAGGTGGCAACAAGCTTCCCTCTGTGAGGCTTGCTCCCCAGCTCAGCAGGGGCTCATACACCCCTCTGGTGGCAGCAGAGTGACCATCATTGCCTGCCCTTCAGGCAGGTACGGATTGGTTCTTTAGAGACCTGGGGAGAACCTAAGTGCCCACCCACAGTGCCAACTAGAGAGATTGGCATGGGGACAATCCTGAAAGCTCACGGGAAGATATGGGAAGGCCTGTGACCATGAGGCAGGTGCATGGTGATGAAGGAGAGGGAGGTGGGGGAGAAAAGGGCCAGGAACACTTTGGTTCCTACCCCTCCTCCTCCAAGCAAGGACAATAAGGGGGTCTTCCTCCTCCCTTCCTCCCCTCCCCTCCTCTTTTTTTT
>JADRCH010000009.1:2646416-2663652 GCA_019843965.1 Rhynchomys soricoides
GAGTTCCAGGAGAGAGAAACTTTGTCTCACAAAAACCAAATAAATAAAATAAAAAGAATATTTTAAATTAATCTGGGACTGAAATGTAGCTCACTGGCAGAACAGTAGACAAGGGCAAATAGGGCACTGGGCTCTATCCCCAAGACAAGAAAAAATAAAAACCTATTTCTGAATAAACACTCATTTCACACAGACCAGAAGAGCCCTCCATACCTGCCTCTCAGAGCTGCTCCCAGGCCTCTTACTTATAAAAGTAAACAGTCACCTGTGACCAGGTCACCCATGACATGAATGCGTGGGAAGCAGCCACTGACGCCTGACTCTCAGGAGAACCCAGCAGACAAAGAGAAGACTCTAGATGAGTCAGAGGAGTGGGTGTCACAAGACTGTTAGTGGGCAGAGACAAGATGACTGTCTAAGGAGAGGGCACGGTGTGTGTACAGGCTTGGAGATGGGACACGGCTGTGTCTCCAGGACTGTGCTATTCTTTTGGAATGTGAGCAAAGAGGAAGCCTGCAGACTAGCTGAGCTGGACTCCCACAGCCAGGGGCCTTTGGGATGCAGTCAGCTGAAGTCTCTCAGCACCTACAGAGAGGTTTTGAAGATCTGTCCCTTCCTAGGAAGACAGAAGGGTCTGAAAGGGGCTGGACCTGATTAGAAAGACCCTGGTGTCTACTTGGCTCGAAGACTGGGCTGGATCAGGACGAGGATTCCTCAATCTTTTCTCTGTGTGTTTGGGAGGGTTGATGAACTGACACTGAGTGTGTGCCCAGTTAATGCTGCAGTTAGAACAATCTTCCCTGTCTCGATACCTACTTGGTGGGGACCTAGGCATCCTCCTGCACAGCCTTGGCTCCCATCAGGCTGTATCTTCTACTGTGGTTTCCCCAGGTAGGCACAAGGCAGGGGCAGAACACATGAACTTGAGTTCATGAATTTACACACAGGAGCTTGAATCTCTTCAGGAGAGGAAAAAGACCTTCCTGACTGGCCCCTCGTTTCTGCACCTTCTCACTTACCTCCCTTGAAAACACCCCCGACTCATTAGAGATCCACAGCCAGGCCCTGGCTCACACCCTGCTAAAGGCAGCAAGCAATTAGATCGTTAACACCGTCCCCAACCCACCTGCTCCAGCCCCACTACTTTTCAACTCTAATCCCTTAATCTACCTCCAAGGCAGGCTGGCTCTGGGTTTTTGCCCTGCAGAGCCCCTTTCCTCTCTTTCTCTCCCTTTCTTTCCCCAATCAGGATCCCTTCTCTTTCACAGAGTCCCTATCAAAGCTAAAGGCCTCCCTGCCTACAAGAAATAAGATGCTGGGCTGTGTCTGATCTTTTTTTTTTTTTTTTGGTTTTTCGAGACAAGGTTTCTCTGTGTAGCCCTGGCAGTCCTGGAACTCACTCTGTAGACCAGGCTGGCCTCGAACTCAGAAACCCGCCTGCCTCTGCCTCCCTAGTGCTGGGATTAAAGGCATGTGCCACCAATCTTGAAGTGACTCCCAATAACCATTTTACTCTACCTAGATGGCTTTCCACAGAGGAAGCTGCTGCCATCCTGTGACCTCCTGGCCTGGGTACAAAGACTAGGGTGTCTACAGTAGCTCCTTTGTCTCTTCTTGTCCCAGTTTCTCTGAGTTCTCTGGAACTCTCTTCCCTTGGTCCTTTCATACGGACTTCTATTTTCCTTCCAACTCACCCACACTGCCTGGGCCAGAAGCTACCAAGACCTGTCAGAACGGAACTTAGGCCGGAGTCCTGATTGGATAGATAGCTCCTAGTAGTGGCCTCATGTTGATTCCTGTTCTCAGAGCCCCTATGGCTTCCAGCCACAGAGGGATCAGGAGAACCTCCAGGGATTTTATATGTCCTAGGAGCTGCAAGCAGAGCAGAATTACGGGGAGGCCAGAATATATACCTGTCAGAAGGTTTCCTGGGAAAGGCCTGCTACTATCCAGTTTACAGGCCTTGTTTGTACCCAGATTCACAATCAGTGCTGAGGAAGGCCCTGTTCTTCATGCCTTCTCTAAGGTCAGCGGGCTGAGGGGAGAGCCGGGCACCAATACCCAGCTGCTGTCCTGCGTTCCCACAGGTCTGGTGCCAGTGTGTGAATGAGGAAGTGTGGGAGGTGGGACTCCCCACCATCTTTTGGCTGGGATCACAGCCAAACCCCTGAGGCTCCAGGAAATGATGGAACTGGGGAGCAGCCATGAGGGGAGGTGGGGGTTGCCTGGCACCTCCCAGGAAGGAGAGTCCAGCGGGTCTGGCAAGGGCCAAGCCTCCTGCAAGATGAATGGATGACAAGGGCCCTCTCTTCCCCAGGGCCTCTTCACAAAGGCCTTGGCTACACCGTTGAATGGGAGGGGGTGGAAAAGGGGACTGGGGCCACCCGAGGAAAAGTGAGGTTTTCCCAAAGGCCTCTACACTCCTAGGAGAAGGCCCTGGGCTCAGGCCCAACTTGGCTTAGATCTGCTGAAAAAAGGGGCAACTTTCTTAGCATTTCTGGACCTCAGTTTCCCCAGACCCGGGTGTTCGCTCCCCTCTTGGTGTCTCTGCCCTATCTCCTGACAGAAGTTCTAGGGCCTAGGCAGGAACAGTCATCCCACCCTGCCCACCAAAGCCTGGGAAACTTCTAAGTTGTTACACATCAGTGGCCAGGGACTTGCTACTTGAGATCTGTGCCTCTGCAGGAGCCCCACACCTTTCTGTGAAGGGTCTGAGGTCATCATCAGGATCCAATGACCTGTGAGGGACCAGGATGACACTTGGCCAGCACAGCTGTTCTCTGTGTCCTTTCCCTCTGCTGCCCTGTGTGTCTATGAGCTTTCTGCCAGTCTGTGAATTTAGAGTCTGGGTTGTTCTTTCACGGTACCATGGGGCATGGTTTGGCCTCACCTTTCTGGGAACTTCTCTCTATTCTCTCCCATCTCTAGTTCTTTCCCAGACTGATCAGTCTTTTTCTTTGGTCAGAAAGAAGTCTAACCTTTTTTTTGTTTGTTTGTTTTTGTTTTGTTTTGTTTTGTTTTTTGAGACAGGGTTTCTCTGTATATCCCTGGTTGTCCTGGAACTCACTCTGTAGACCAGGCTGGCCTCGAACTCAGCAATCCACCTGCCTCTGCCTCCCAAGTGCTGGGATTAAAGGAGTGTGCCACCACTGCCCAGCGAAGTCTAACCTTTTATTGTAAGTTGCCCCTCCCTAGGGGCTGGCCTTGGTAGTTTTTCCCAAACTACCCCGAAGCTGGAACCCAAGGGGAAAGGGAGGGATGGCAGGCTCTATGGTAACCCTGAGAAGAGAATGCCTTCTCTCCTCATCTGCATATAGACAGACTCATCTGCATACAGACAGACTCATCTGCATATACTCAGTGGGACTCTTGAGAGCATAGACTTAAGTGAGTGGCTGCCTGGTTCCTCCCAAGTCAGTCCAGTCAGTTGTGGAATCCCTCTTTAGGGAGGAACTCCTCCCTGTCCCCTTGCCCTCTTGACCCCAACTGGGTCTGGCTAGGTCTTTCAGTTACTAAAAGGCAGCCCACTTCCTGGCTCTGCTTGCTGCCATCCAAACCCTTTCCTGGTTGGGCAGAGACAAGCACACCCATCAGATCCTCTACAGATCCCATGAGCTTCCCAGGGAGCTACTAGTACAGGCACAGGATTGGCTCAGGATTGGCCACCACTTCCCACCCCTATGTCGCTGAAGATTAGTGCTCCAGCCTGGTACGGGAGGGGATGGCCAGCTTTCACTTGCTCACACAGAAACCTGCCCTTGGGGCCACAGGGATGCTGGCAAGGCTGGCCTTGGAGCGAGCCCCTGAAATGAGCTCTAGAATACTCACACACACTCTTCTAGCCCGGTGAGCTCCTTGGAGAGAGCAGCAGCATCCATAGCCCTGGTCAAATCTCAGACTCTGTCCTTTTGGAGAATCCTAAGGCTCATGGGGCTTTGCTGATGGCTGAGGTGCTGAGGACCCTGCGGCTGGTCCTTTCCCTCCACAGCCTCAGTTCCTCTGTAAAATGAGGGCACTTTTTGTTTTGCTGAACCATGTAGGGTCAGAGCATACAAGGCAGACTTTTCACCCCAGAACAGGTTGAGACTGAGGTAGCTCTGGAGCAGCCATCATTGGCCTGTGTCAGATGTGTGTGTCTGTGCAGGAATGTGGGGGAGGAGCACTGCAGTGCTGGGTGTGGATGCACAGATGCATGCTCAGATGCATGCGAATTGTCCCTGGGAGGGCTTGGGGCTAATGACTGCCTCTTGGGAGGGAGGTAGATGGTTGAGGATTTTGCTTTTTGTAGTTACAATCATGCCATGTATAACAGTATATTTTCTGTGTTTAGACAGATTCTGGGATTCAAACTGCTTCAAAAAGTTTCAAGGAGGTGTTCAGACAGGAAGAACTTTGGGTGGGGGCACAAGAGCTCAAAGGGTGACGTCTGGGCTCTGCTCATGCTCCCAGCACTGCTTTCAGGAGCATGTTGGAAGTGGGTGTTCTTACAGGGGAAATGAGGTCAAAAGCACAGTTTCTTGCTCCCTTGAGCTCTGTGTCAGGTCTTATGGCTGACAAGTCTTGCCTATTGTCTGACTTGCTAGCCCTATTCCTTTCCTTCTGTGTCACTGAGAGGATAGAGAGAATGGTAGTGTGTAGCCTGTGGGACAGGGGTGTTGCTCATCTATGGACTGTCAGACCAGGAAGCCATTTCTGAGAAAGAGCCTCTACTGAGGGATGCAGCAATGCCTGCTCCTTGACGGAAGAGCAGACTGCTCTGGTTCTTGCCTTGTGCTCCCCAGGCGACCGGGGTGAGCCTATTGCTCTGATGATCTTGGAATCCCATAATGGGTGGAGTTTTCATGAAGCTGGAGGCTAGCAGAAAGGGTAGGGAGAGGCACACTGTCCTCTACCATCCTGGCCATGCAGGTAGGCTTCAGGAGCCCCGCCAGGTGTGGCTATACTGTTCAGTAGTGTTCTAGTACCAAGAACCCAGCACGACCCTCCTCCCTGCCCAGCACATCCATAGGCAACAAACACCAATGCTCAGTATGCAGTGTTCTTTATTGGAGATGGGGTGGGTCTCGGGGACCCAGCTGAGAGTCAAGAGAGGAAATCGATGGGTCAGGCTGGACAACTTGCTGAAAGTGACCAGGTAAGTAAGGCTCTCTTTCCAAGGCTTTAGGGAGAAGCTGCCAGGCTGACCCTCCACCTCTGTCCACTTCTGCTTGCTGGAGCCAGCCTGTTGGCAGTCTGCGAACACACTTTGCATGGCAGGGGTGGTCAGGGTGAGGTCAGGTCTTCTTTTTGGCCTGTAAAGAGAAATTGTCAAGAGTGAGGAAAAGACCTGTTATCCCAGCATAGGGGAACCAAACGCAGAAAGATTGCTCTAAGTTCAAGGCCAGCCTGAATCACACAACAGGACCCCATATCAACACACACACACACACACACACACACACACACACACACACTATCTAACATATATGCATACTTCCACTCACAAGATACATACTCAAACATATATGCACACTTATACTCAATATATACTCATAAAGAAAAGTACTCTTTGAATGGAGACCTGTTAGGAGTAGAGAGGAAGAAAAGCTGCCTGTAGTCCAGAAACGGTGTCTGTCCCCTCCACCAGCAGACAAGGAGTCAAGGCTAAGCATCTCCCCTGTGCCATCCCAGAGCAGAGAGGGCAGGATGTCAGGATGAGGCTTAGATCTGTGCTGGAGCCCAGGAAACTTGGTTATGAAGGTAGCTGCATGTTAGACAGCAGTCTGGGAGCCTCTGACTTCTGCAGCCTTGCTAGCCTCTTCTCCAGTCCTGCCTTCAGCCCCTGGAAACTGGCAGAGCTTCCCGTGCTGCTGTGGTGGGGTGACTGTTCCCTGAGCTCTGGCCCTCCACTGTGCTGGAATCTGGTCCACAGGAAATCAGCATTCAGAGGGAGGGAGCCCTGTACAGAGCACAGAATGATAAGCAGCCTGTGACTTTAGGGAGCAGATCAGAGCTCCAGGGACCTCTGATTGCTCTTATGGACCTAGGGACAGGATCATTCTGGTTTCAGCCAGGACAGATTAACTGAGATAAAAGCCAGTGGTAGCCAAGTCAAGGCCAGTTCTAAGAAGCACAGGTGGCCATGGTCTGCAGCTTGAGAAACCCTCAGAGTTCCTGTACCAACCCTTACTGGCTAAGAGAACTCCAGAAAGAAGAGGGGATCTCGGCCACATCCCTGTGCCACCCACCTCTACTCCAGGTCACCTTCCTGTGCCTGGACTCTCCTCAGCTTTTTTCTTCCCAACTTCTCTTCTTCCACCTTTGCCAGGCCTTAACCTTGACTGGAGTGGGCTGAGAAGTCTATGTGCTAGATTAGTCTGCTGAAAGCTCCCTCCCTCTAAGATAAGGGTTATATTCCTTGGGTTCCTCCAGGTTTGGTTCCCAGGGCCACCTGCAGGTCCTCAAAGTGCTCCTCCACCCCCCAAAGTCTATTGCCTGGCTCCCTCCATATCCACCCCCAACTGCTCTGTTAGGTAGTCCAACTCCCAAGCTGGCTGAACCTGGAAGGATCTACATGAGACACTGGTGTGTGTCAGGGCCTGATGTGACTCAGGGTAGGGCCTTCCCTGGCTGAGGAAGAGTATTCCAGATGACAGGGCCAGCCAGGATCTCCTAGCAACAGTAAAGTGGCAGGGGGCTGGGAAGAGGGGCGGGAACAATGATATCATAAATTACCCAGCCTTCCTACCCAGCCCCCTCTTAAGCAGGGTCCTTTCCCTCTCCACCTGCTTCTCAACCAGCTGGCCCCTCAGCACCAGTGTGCTCTCCCAACCATGGCAGCCATTCCCCACCTTCTGTTGTGTGATAGAAGAGACTGGAACTCTCAGGGACCAGTTGGAGCCTTCCCAGGAGTCCTTAAGTTTCCACCAACCAGCCTAGGGAATGACATTGAATGGAAGCCCCCATGTCTTGTTAAAAAAATATATTATTTTTGGGGGGTGGTGGTGTACAGGCCATGGTATATGTGTAGAGATCAGAGGACAACTTTTGGAAGTCAGTTCTTTCCTTCCATATGTGGGTAGAGGATTAACTCAGGTTGTCAGGCTTGGAGGCAAGTGAGTCTACCACTGAATCGTCTCATCGTCCTTGACCCCCAAGTCTTTAAGGGGCATTTAAACTTCATACCAAGTCAACTGAGTCTCAGTTTCCATTTCCCTTCTCCTAGGGTCAGGAACTGCTTTAAAACGATTAAAGTTGAGTGGTTGCTCCCTCCTCCTCGCCACCTCTAATCTCAGCCACGGCAAGCTGACAGCTGGTGTGACAGCTACATCCATCTTCACTGCATGGTTAGGGAAGGATCCCAAGACAGGAATGAGAAAAACAATGGGACTTCCTGATTGGAGTGAGGAAAAGTCTGTCAGAAGCAGGAAACAGGATCCGCTCCTCTCCCGCCCCCACCACCCTGCCCCCACCCTAGCACTGAGCTACAGACCCACCCAGAAACAAGATCTGAGATTCTTCAACTCTATCTCACTGATTCTTTCTTAGACACGGAGTAGAGAGAGCATGCACAGAGCTGGACCTAGTGGCCTACTTTGGCTGCTGCCATTTTATGTTTCTAGGAGATAGAGCCCAGGATGTCCTGGAACTCATAATATAGCCCAGGCAGGCCTCAAAATTGTAGTGATTCATCTGCATTAGCCTCCTGAGTGCTGGGATTACAAGTACACGCCAACAAATACAGTTTGTGTGGTACTGGGGGTGGAACCCAGGGCCTTGTGCATACTAGACAAGCATTCTACCAGCTGAGCTAGCCATGGTAATTAATTAATTTGGTTTTATTTAGTTTAATATGGGGTCTCACTATGTAGCCCTAGCTGGTCTGAAACTTGCTATGTGGACTAGGCTGATATCAAACTCATAGAGATCATCCTGCCTCTGTCTTTCAAGTGAGGGGAATAAAGGCATGGGTCATCATGCCCAGAAAGTTGGTTTGTTTTTGGGCCCAGGGCCTTACTTTCTGCCCCAGGCTGGCCTCAAAGTCACCACTCTTCTGGCCAGACTCCTAGGTGTTGGGATTACAGGTATGAGCCATCCTGCTTGGCTTGCCTGGCCATGTTCGAAAACTAGGTACTGATAAGAGGATGTTTTGGAGACAGTTTTGTTTTGTGTAGTCCTGGCTGTCCCAGAACTTGCTCTGTAGACCAGGCTAGCCTCAAACTCACAGAGATCCACTTGCCTCTGCCTCCTGAGGGCTGGGATTAAAGGTATGTGCCTGACTCTGATATGAAAATTTGAGGATTTGTTTTCTGTCCTTCAGGAGCCCCATAGAAAAAGTCAGAGAGAAGGCAGTGCCCTCTGAATACCAAGATGGCAGCCAGTTGTCATAGCAACAGCAGAAGGAGTCTTGTTGGCTGTGGGGGTGGAGCTGGTGTGCCAGCTGGTGCCAGCTGGTGCCAGCTGGACAGCCCAGCAGAGGGCAGCCCTAGCAGGTGAGACTCCAGGGTGCTCATGTGCTCACACTCTCTTCCATATGCCAGCCCCAGCCTGGGCCTTCCCTCCAGTCCTGGAGGCCCTGGTGCTGCTGGCAGGGGGCTAAAGCCAATGTCATTTCTCTCTTGACTCTTGCTTGCCCAACAAGGGACAACCATGTTGTGACAAAAGACCCCCCTGTTCAGAATTTCCCTGGACGATGGGCTCAGAGATCCCAATAGACCCAAAAGTAGCTCACTGCTGACCATGCCAAGGGCTGGAAGACTGTGGGGCAGGCCTTGTAGGTCTTCAAGCATTTCACCAAACATTCCACAGAGCCTGGCTTATGTTGCTCTGGAGAAAAAGGAGAGGGCCAAGGGAAAGAGCAGTGTCAGCTGTAGGTAATTCAGCATAATGCAGCACTAATACCAACAAGATGCCACCCTGTAAGACCTCAGACCTGAGACCCAGACAGCTCCAGGCACTAGACAAGCACCTAGAGGGACTCAGCTCTCCCCAGCTGGCATCCCAGAGCCTGGGCTTCTGGGAAACCGTTTCTCCAGTTCTGCCCACCTCCTCTTACTGTGTCCCTCAGCATTCAGCACTGAACACTGGACATTTGCACACCACCTACGAAGGGCTATAAAGGTCAGGGCCCAAAGGCACTAATAACTCGCCTCCCCATTCCTCCAACTAGCAAGTGAGGGAAGCCAGAATCCTACCCTGTCCAGTCTGCCCAGCACTGACCCTGTCTTTTGTTGTCCTTCCTGTAGACTGAGCTCTTGACCTGCAGTCATTCTACTGTTTAAAGTGTTCCAAACCAACATGAAATTAGAAGGACCAGGTAGGCAGCAAGGGCCTGGTGATGAGGGAGATGATCTCTGCCCAGTGCTGATTAGCAGGAAGAGACACTGAAGGGAGGCCAGGCAAGAACTTGTATTGAAAAAGACAGAGAGCAGAGTGGTTGAAACAGTGCCCTCCTCCCCCCAGACACCTTTTTGCCTCTGGTCAGTGCTTCCCAATACAGTCCTCATTGTAAAAGGTTCCCTGTGGCACTGCCTCAGGCCTAGTGAGACAGACCCATAGCCTGAGAGGGCATGAGTGGACTGGAAAAGAAGCTAGAAGCTCAGGAGGCACAGCTGGAAGAATAGGAGATGGGTTGAGGCTGGCCCAGACCTGGGAGCCTGACTGGGCAGTGGACAGAAGCCTGGGCTGGGAACAGCTCCATACAGCCTCTGTGGGACACTGTAGCCAGGCCTAGCTTCTTTCTTTTAGTGTGGACCTGCTGGAAGTCTCAGGCCACCTCCAGCCCTACACCCCCCCCCCCCCCCACCCCCCCAATGCCCTGAAGGCCCTAGGAGCTAAGTCTGCTCACCTGACAGCCACTGCCAAGGCCACATACAGAGAAGCCTTTGTATAAAGCCTGTCTTGTTACTTACACTGCAGCCTCGGGACCAGCAGCAGGTCCTCTTCTCTGTACCTCAGTCGCTCTCACAGAATCCCCTCAGGCTAAGCCCTGGATCCCTCTCCCCGCTCTCATTACCCCCTTCCTTCTTCCAAGATGTTTTTAAGTAGAACTTCCTCCCCATCTCCATTCTAGTGTCAGTTGGCCTTACAGTACCTGACTTCTTCAAACCCTTTTGCTTTTAATGTGAGCACTCAGAAATCAGTAGGTTGCATACCTGTGAACCTCCTAGACATTATGCAGTACCTCCCAGCCAGGTGCCATGCCCTAGCATCTCTGAGCTCATGGCTGACTTCCTTAAATCCTGGGCCGTTAAGCCAGCTTCTCTGCTTTGGCCGCTAAGACTCCACTTCCTTTGAGCGGCAGGCAAGTCCCCAAATATACCATGTTCTTTTTACTTCCTTGATATTTCCCACCACCTCCCCCCATCAAAAGTCCTGAATACCTTGAATCACTGCTTTGCTTCCGGAAAAATGTCCTCCAGAAAGACGCTGGCTTGTTGCAGGGAAACCATGGGTCTGGGGTGGATTGAGTCTGCTTACCACCAGACCACTCCCTCTGCAAGGCCATGGGAATCTCCTCCAGCCATGTCCATGAACCAGGCATTCAAAGAACCTGCTAGGCATCAAAATACAGATGTAAGAAAAAGCTTGGACACATGAGTTGACACAAGGAGGGAAAGACAGGGTTTGATGATACCGTCTTGGACACAGGACTAATTCAGACTGTGCTCAGGATTTGAATCTGGGGCTGGAGAGATGGCTCAGGGGTTAAGAATACTTGTTGAGGGGATTCGATGCTTTCTTCTGATTTCAATGGGCACCAGGCACACATGTGGTCCACATACATACACGAAAGAACTCACGTACATAAATCAAAAAATCTAAATATTAAAAACTTGAACCTGAGATCTATAAGCTTAGAGGAAAGAAAACCAGAGTGTGCGGCAGTTCATACCAGTAAGCATCTCAGCTCCTAAGAAGGATTCCCTCCTGAGCTTTGCCACCCCAGAGGCTAGAAGAACAGGCGCCTTCCCACTGCCCTTTGCAATAGGGCCTGAGCATACGACTATTTTAGGCTCTAGGCTTTGATCTGGGAGCCAATGGCAGGACACTGGGCAGTGGATAAGGTGTAACTCTATGGATTTTGTTTGTTTTCTTTCTGAGGCAGGGTTTCTCTGTGTAGCCCTGGCTTTCCTGGAACTCACTTTGTGTAGATCAGACTCACCTCAAACTCACAGAGCTCCATCTGCTTCTGCCTCCTGAGTGCTGGGTCTAAAGGTGTGTGCCACCATGGCTTTGTTCACTCTAGTTATAAATAGACCAATGTTAAGAAAATGTTAGGAATGTTAGGTGGCAGTGGTGGCAGTGGCGGTGGTGGCGGCGGTGGCAGTGGTGGTGGTTGTGATGGTGCTCACCTTTAGTCCCAGCACTCAGGAGGCAGAGGCAGGTGGATCTCTGACCTCAAGGACTGCTCTATAGAGTGAGTGTCTACCTTTAGTAGAGGTTGAAGTTACAAAAGTGACTAAGAGGGGACATCAGGAGTGCTGACACTTCTGTGCGCAGCTGGCTGATCCAGTGGACTGAGTGGATGAAACCAGGAACTAGAAACAAGGCCGATGCAGAGGTTGGGGAGATCCAATAAATATGAAATTATGCACAGAGGGCAAAGAAGGCTGGCCCGGTTGAGAGGCTGTGAATGGCCTTAGAGAAGGCAGTTTCCTAAGAGCTATGAAGACAGTAGTGGCTGGCTGGGTCAGAGAATGTACTGCTAGTATACAGTGGCTTTCCATAGTCCTGAGACCTCTAACTGGCAGATGATCCCGCCTGTCCGTACCTTACCCTGTCCCTCTCCTGCTGGTCTTTCCAAACTGATTCTTCGGCACCTTTGACACCATCCATAGTCTTGAGTCCTCTGGGATCTGCATCCAAGGAGGAGGCTTCTACCATGCTGCTTAGATGCTGTGCCCCATAACTCTTCTGGGAGCAACCCCTCTCCCCTCCTCTCCATCTCCCTTTCTAATTCCCCTGATAGTAATACCCAGGTCTATTCTTGGTCAGCCAGGGAACCTTTCCTTATGTCGTCATTCTCCTTCGTGCCCACCACCCAGGCTGGCAGCCAGCCCGCGTCTCTCAGAAGCGGCCATTTTATAAACACTAGCTACCTAAGATGGCGGCTTCTCATTCTCACAGCCTCACATCCTACCCAGCTTTCTTTCTGAAGCCTGATTCCAACAAGGTGGGGGGCCCCCCTGACTGAAGAGCCAAGGCCGGAGGAAGCAAGACAAAACAAGGACAGAAAAGGCAGCCCCTTGGCATCTCTCTTTGGCATTTGAGTCCAACTCAGGGAGGGAGGGCGAAGGGAAGAAAGAAAGTAGTATGAGTTTTTATTTCCATCCTCTTCCTGCCTACCCCCCCCAGCTCTCCCCCCACACTTTGATGAAAACAAAATCTCTCCCTTTTTCTCTTCTCCACACACCCCCAACCTCTTTTTTCCCTGGCTTCTACCATGAGCCTCCTGCAATGCAAATGAACTGTATTATGCAAATATATGCAAATAAGGCTTAACGAGCGGAAGGAGGGGGCAGAATGCCTAATGAGTAATGGCGAGGGTACAGATGGAGGGTGTCAGGAATGGCTCCCTCCTCCTTGCAGTTCCCACAGCCTGGAGGTTTGCTAAAGGTAGCAGGTGTCTATTTCTGGGAAAAAACAGAAGGCCAGGGTCCCAACATAGCCCAGTGCTTCAGTTGGGGAGTCCTAGGATGGCTTTGGCTGTAGTGTAGGACAGGAGAGCTTGAGGAGAGAGGGGTTAAGTAGAAGAGATGGGTGCCCCCTCTACATGCCTGGATACTGAATGTACCAGCCTCACTGCCCTATGGGCTTTGGCTCTGTGTGCTTCAGGGTGGTGCAGGCGCAAGAATGGCATGGCTGTGTGTTATAGAGGAAGATTCTCAAGGGAAGATTCCCAGGCAGACCCAGGTTTCTCCTAGAGGTGGGGGTGAGAGCTATCTTTTTGTGTGCTTTGGGGTTGGGGGTTGGGGTGGTTACTATGGCAACATAGCATAGAACACCCACCTCCCCAACATTCAGCCCCAGAGGACTTAGGGACTGGGGGTGGATAATGGATTGACACCCCCTGATGCCCCTGCCACCTGGCACTGCCAGCCGGAGATGGCAGTGTCAAATGTGAGAGAGTGGTCCCTTTGTCTCTAGGCTCATGGTGTTGGGGGAGCAAGTGTGGGCACACAGAAGGGCCTTTCCCAGGCCCCAGTCCAGTTTGCATGCCTTCTGCTGGCCTCCGGAGACTCCTGGGGCCATCCACTGGCCTCTATACCCTGGCAGATGGTGGCTCCCTTGCTTTTTCTGCTAGGTAAACCTTTCCCATGCCTTCTGCAGGGCTTTCCCCTCAAAGCCTCCTCAGATAATAAGAGTAGTCAGTCCCACCTCTCCCAGGTTCTCCCGGATACCTCACATTCCCAGACATGTATCCTGTTCTTTTGTGTGTAACATCCCATGTGAAACTCCTGCCAGAACTGGGCAAGGAGATTCGTAAAGGGGGAATCAGATGCAGAAAAGGCTAGGCTGGATTCAGGAGCTTGAACTCAGGCTTCACTCACCAGTTGGATAACCTGTTACCCAGCTCTCAGGGTTATATATGATGACAGAGGCTTGTTTTAGTTTCAGTTGATCTGAACATTCTACGCCTTACATGACTTACATGGGATCCTTCCTGCCACTGCTCCCATTCAAGCCCAGTGATCCCGAGGCAGCCATGCCTCATCAGATCTGGAATATAATGCTGGCAGGCTGCCTGGGGTAGACAAACCACCATTTTCCTAAAGGGTCAGCAGGCTCACTCACCGCCGGGAGCTGTCCGTGGTGCTGGATATCACGGGCCCTCATGTCCTCAGAGAGTGGGCGGGAGGGTGGAGCACCCACCCGCCCAGGGGAGAAGCTGAAGGGAAGAGAAGCAGAAACATTTGGATACAGTAAAGAAAGAGAAAACACAATTTTGAAGGAAGTCTCCTGCTGTTGGAAAGGAGTGTGCTGGAGTCGATAGATCCTGCACTCCCCACCCTTTGGCTTAGATCTTCAGGAGCCTCAGATGAGCCCAGCTCTCCATTGGATCCGTTTGGAAAATCCATAGGCTCCTGTAAGCCCGAACCAGTGCTTTGGGCCTTAGGGAAGAGCAAGACTGAGGTCAAAGATGAACCTTTAAATTCCATTCTAAATATTAAGGGCTCTTCAAGTAATTTAGTAATAAAGATAAACAAGAGCATTATAGATATAGCAGGGGCTTGGGCAGGTAAGATTGTGGCCTCAGCACAGAGGGAGAGTGTATCTGTGGTGCAGACTCCAAAGCTTCATTTTCTCTCTGAGTTTTTTGGGCTGAGCCAAGCCCAAACATCTGGATGGGGATGAAGGGTGGTTTGGGTGTGTAACCAGGTCTAGAAGCACTGGCTCAGAAGGATGTGGATGAGGTGCCTGAGCTGCCGGAGGAAGGGAAGGGCAGGAAGAGAGGCTCAGTCGGGTGTCAGGCTTGCCTCTTCTGGGCTGTGGAAACTCACACCAGACAAGACAATGATGTGCAGTGTCCCCATAGGGTACCCTTGCATGGACTCTGGGAATGGGTGCCACAACCTGAGGGTATGCGACTCTCCTCAATCAGAGGGTCCCAGGGAGGCAGCTGTGGAAGGTAAACAGCAACAATGGCCCCTTTCAGTGTCCAGACTCCAGCCCTTCAGTCCAATTAGTAGACACAGCAAACAGCAATTCAACCGCCTTCAGCCGCTGTCATAACAAGCTCAGAGCTACCCTAATGGAGGATTAGAGCAGGAGGAGGGGTATCACTCTAGCCTTGGCAACGCCTGGGTGGCAAGGAGCCTCCCTTCTTTCTCACCTCTCCCTTCCTTCCATAACCCTGTTCCACCTTCTCAAATCCCAAATGTTTGTTTTCTGTTTGTCTTCCCCTCTCCACAGTCATTTGAAACCACCATTAACCTAAATGCACTCACCTCTTGGGGGAGTTGGCCCATCTTGCCTGTTGGTACAATATCCCCATCTCCTCTTCTGTGGGGTCTTTTAAAAATTATTTTCTTAGGCAAGATCTCAGTGTGAACAAGCTGACCTTGAATTCTGGACCCTCCTGCCTCAGCCTCCTGAGCAGTGAGGTTATAGGTATGACTCACTAAGCCCAGCTCCTGCTTTTAGAAACTCTAGAATCTAGATATTTAATGGCAGAGGGTTGTAACTATCACTTACACATTGTGTAACCAGCCACACATGTTCTTAGAAGAAAGAACACAAAGCCAAGCATGCCTATAAGCATTGAAGGGTTGAGGCAGGAGGATAGCCATCCAAGGCCAGCCCAGGCTACTTTGAGAGTTCTAGTTCTGAGTTAAAAGTGAAACTGTGCCCCAAAAATCTGACAAAGAGAAGTGTGGGTATAGGATGACTGTGAACAGAGACGTGCAGACCCCAGCTCTTCCCCTGCAGGCTCACCCAGGGTACCCTCCTCAGTCTTCCTTTAAAGGTTTACAGTTCCTTGGTAACAAACACTTCAAAGGGATCTTTCCAAGCTACAGCCTTCAGTGCTCTGCAGTGAAGGAATGCCTCCCTGTGGGTGTCACCACATGGCATGTAGAGATTCCTTTGCTACAAAGGACAACCTGGGAAACTCAGATGTAGTGTGTACATGACACACCTGAGACCAGGATTCCAAAACAAAACCAAGTTCCTTTTCTTTCACTTTTCTTTTCCTTTCTTCCTTCCTTCCTTCCTTCCTTTCTTTCTTTTCTTTCTTTCTTTCTTTCTTTCTTTCTTTCTTTCTTTCTGAACAGGGTCTCACTATGTAGCTCGTGCTGTCCAGAAACTCACAGAGATCCACCTGCCTCTGCCTCAAAAGTGCTGGGATTAAAGGCATGTACCAATCCACCATGCCTGGCTCAATAAGACCTTTTAGATGCCTAGAAGGGGTGGAGGTATTATGTCTGGGTTGGATTCATGCAAAACTTGAATCAAATATTTACAAGAAAGTGGCCTTCAGCTGCCTGGACTGACAGCTCTGCAAAAGGACATAGGGCAAGGTCTTGAAGAAAAGTGGGCCAGGAGACTAGCTGAGAGGCTGGAGAGATGTGCAGTGGCTAAGAACACTGGCTGTACTGACCCACTTTTCAATTCTCAACATCTGCAGGACGGCTCACAAACATCTCTAACCCCAGTTCCAGGGCGATTCAGTACCCTTTTCTTCCCTTGGAGGGCATTACATATACGATGCATAGACATGCACAGGCAAAACACACACACAGGAGACAGACATCTTTTTCAAAATTTTTTAAATAAAAGAAACCAGATGTGAATTTGGTTTCTAGTAAGTCTGGTGGGTGTAACAAACTTTGAAGAATAGAAGCAGCAGTTCTTAAACAAAGGCGGCTTCTCACTTAGGTAGCTGTTCAAATGTGAACTCAGGCCAAAGCAGTTTTGCACAGTTTAATTGGGTAAGGAGGGTGCTTTATGGTACAAAGAGGGGAAAGGGTGAGCCAGGCATGATGGCCCATGCCTGTAATTAATTTCAGTATTTGGGAGGCTGAGGCAGGGAAATTGTCATCAGTTCCACAGAAGCCTGGGCTATACTTTGTCTCAAAGAGAGAGGGAGAGGGAGAGAGAGAGAGAGAGAGAGACCGACCCATGGAGATATCTCTGGATAAAGGAGGTGGTTGCCACCAAACCTGATATTTGATTTCCATCTCCTGAACTCACATGGTTGAAGGAGAGAAAGAACTCTCACAAATTGTCCTCTGACCTACAAATGTATAACTACTACAGACAAAAAATAAATAAAAAATTTAAGACAAAGGAGAGGAGGAGGAGGAGGAGGAGGAGGAGACTTTGGTATCACTGTGATGTCTGCATTTAATAAACTCCAGCACTTTTCTGTGGCTTCACCTGGCCACATCCCCAGTGTCCCAGCTGAGTTTCCTAGCTCACCACTTAACCTCATACCAACCCACACAGGCTGTTTCCCTACCCTCACTATCAGGCACATGGACTTCACAAAGGGCACCTGCTGCCCTACTGAGAACCACACACATACACAGCCAGTGTGCACCTAAGGAAGACACAACCCTTAGCAGACTGACCTCCTAGCCTTGATTCCTCCTTTTCCGAAAGCCTTCTAGTCTCTTTTGAAGAGCTGTGATTCCATGTGCTCATGGGAAACAATACAAAACCATTGTGGTTAGCAACTGAAGCTCTACGTGCTCCTGGGAACGAGGTGTGTGTGTGTGTGTGTGTGTGTGTGTGTGTGTGTGTGTGTGTGTGT
>JADRCH010000009.1:2663662-2748582 GCA_019843965.1 Rhynchomys soricoides
TGTGTGTGTGTGTGTGTGTGTGTGTGTGTGTGTGTGTGTGTGTGTGTAGGGGACTCTAGGATGCCCAAGAACTTGCTGTGTAGACAAGGATGGCCTTGAATTCCTGATCCTCCCTCCTCTACTTCGAAAGTGCTCAGGGCTGTTACAGAGGACTGTGTCCCCCTGGTTGCCCTGGAATTTACAATGTAGACTGGACTGCACATTTCCAACACCATACAGGAAACATTAAAGGTGCTAATGATAAGGAAGCTTATTTTATTGATGCCCCTCCTCTGCCCATGCAAATTCCCAATAACAGTGAAGCCTCTCTTCTTTCTACTTTCCCAGTTGGCTCCCGTGAGGGGTCACTTTCTCCAAGACAGAGTGAATGGAAGGAGCTTTGGGTGTCAAGCCAGTGAGTAACATCAGCTGCTCACTTGTGTCTGTGTAACATGGGATAACATGGCATCTCTCTGGCAGCGTTAGATGGTGGGAAAAGAAAAAAGGCTTGTGGCGAGGAGACGAGTTAGTCCCAGCCTGGACCCAGCTCCTTTACTCCTCCATTCAGGCTCCACCCCCCCCCCCCAAACAAAACGAATCCCAAGCTTCTGGAATGTAAGAGGCCACTCTTCTCTCCCTCCCCTAACTGCTAAAGGAATTGGTCCCCTGAAGTCCCAGAATTTGAATTTGGATTCTCCACTATTTCCCCCATGTAATATAAAATTGAATCATTACTTTCTAGCTATAAAATCAGGTCCTGGAAGGAAATTTTAAATTTATAAGAATCACTGGAGTCTGGGTGATGACAGTTTGCCCAGTTTTCTGCCTCTTATTAGTCGGCACAGCCCTGGTCTCCAAGTACCAGCTGGTCCAGTTCGGCCCAGAGCCATGAGAGCAGAAGGGGATTCCTAGCCCTGGCCATGTTTGTTAGACCATCTTCTCAGCTGTAGAAACCCTCTTTTCACTAAAATATTTAGGTCAGGCAAGATAAATAGATTCTTTTTACAGGAGCCCCAATTAATCTCTCTAATTCTCTGCTTTCTCTGGGCAGCACGGGCTACACATTCCTTTGTGTTTGAGCTCCACGGAGCTTCTTGAGGCCATTTGTTCCTTTGGGACATGATTTCCAAGAGTGAGGTTAAGACCGGAAGGTGAGATGCTCTAAAGCCCCCCACCTCGACTACACCTGTAGCCTTTAATGACAAAGCAGTCCCGTTATACTTTACTCTGGTCCTGAAGGCCAAAGTGAAAGCAAAGAATCTGCGCCCCAGAGTCCCAAAATTCCCGAGGGTTAAAGGGTCTCTGGCCACTCTGGCCCTTGCCCTTGTGCGTTATTTTGTGTCTGCCTCGCCACTCTCCCTAATAAGTTAGATGGGTGTGTTTATTTTTAAGCCTTCCCACTCCTAGACCTGTTCCCACCTGGACAATCTTGGCTCCCAGTAAAGCTGAAGGGCTTCAGGGAACCCACCAAAGCAAAAGCCAGTTTTCTAGAGATATCCTACGAACCTCGAACTCCACCAGTCGCTTCGAAGAGCTGGAGGGAAGCTGCTCACACCAGCCACCCGCCGTTGCTCCCCGGATGCGTCGAGGCCAGGGGAGGGGTGCTTGCACATTCCCCTCAACCCTTCAACTAGATTCCAAGGGCTCTGTCTCTCCCGGGAGCAGCTTCCCCGGACTGAGGCCCGGACTGCTCCATTTTGACCAGGCCTCCAGAGGTGACCCCAAAGCGGTTTCTTGCTTTCTTCCCAGCTGAGCAGGTTGCTGGTGGGGATCGCGAGGGGCTTGGGCTGAGCAACCCTCGAAGGCGACCACTCCCTTCCCCCAAGCCCCCAGCCTCGAGGGACGCCTGGCGTGGCTTTCCCTCCTGCAGCTCTGCTGCCACCAGCGTTCCAGGCCCTCTGCGCAGTGTATGGGGTTATTTTTACTTTCGGTTATCTAGCTTTATGAAGACTCCACACCACTCATACAGCTAGATAACCAAAGATAACAACCAACCCCGCCTCCTGGCCGCCGCCTCCTCTTCCACGCAGCCTCCCGGCCGCCACCTGGACCTCCGCAGTCTCGAGTCGCTCGACGGCGGATGGGGGACGCGCTTGGTGTGGAGGCGAAGAGATGGGATCCTGGACCTCGCGCACTAGCACTAAGAGACCTCAAAAAGGCGAGGAAAGGATGCTACCGCCGACGGTTCTGAGGTCGGGAATCTAGGCTGGATCCAAGCAGCCTCAATCCTGACCGCCCATTCCCCACTCCCTCCTCCTCCGTGCAGAAGCTGGGTTCCGCCGGGGCTGGTGGAAAGGCTTCAGGGCCTTTCGTGCTACCCGGGAAGACCGCAGGGGCTGAGGCCGAGGCCTCCACAACCTCCCACGGTGTCCACACCCAAGGTCGAGTGTGAGCTCCGCGTGGGTGCGGCAGAGCCGAGCTCGCAGAGCTGCTCCGAGTCGCCGACTGCAGGGGAGTGGCCGCGAAGGCCGGGACGGGAACCCCAGCACTGGGGAACCCCGAGGTCCAGAGGGAAGCCTGTGGCCGGCGGCGGGGTGGAGGGTGATCCCAAGACTCACCGGCGACTCTCCCAAGGGCAAAGACCCCACCCAGAGAGAGATGGGCGAGCAGTCAGGACGTGGGGCTGCGGGTTAGAGCAGTGGGCGGCCAGGCAGATGCGCCGAGCCCTGGACCCACAGGACCGCGCAGGAGCCGGTTTTGTACAAAAAAGCAGCCGAAATCACCCAGAGATGTGAAAATTGCTGGGGTTCTGAACGAGAGATGCCTTAGTGGCTGAAAGGGGCGATCTGGACTGAACCCACTGGGAGGAGGTCCAGGGACCGTGCAGAGGGTGTGGAGCTCCCTGGTCGCAGGTGGCGGACGCGCGCGCTGGACTCTGAGGCGCTTCCCCACCTCGTGCCCCACGCGGGTCAGGCCACTTACATCAAGCCCAGGATGCCCAGTGGTGGTGTCCTGCGCGGTCTTCAGGCGCGTTCCTACCCGGAAAACGCCACGGACGTGGGTCGAGGATACCGGGGCTTGCCGGATGATGGGGCCAAGCGGGAGCCCGCAGGGTGGAGCAGGGTCTCGAGTCCCAGCTCCCTCCTCAGCCTTGGCCGCTGCTCTGGCGGGGGCGCTCTCAGGCTCCGGACTTTTCATTCATCCCTTCACACTCCTTTCTCAGGCCAGCCCCTGATTGGCTATACCTGGTCTGACGTCACTGCCTCGTTTCTTCCCCCCCCCCCCATGCTCGTCTCTCTCCCTCCCCAGGCTAGTCCAAGGCGTGCAATTGGGGTGCCCCTCCCCAGAGAATGGGATCCAATGTCTTCATGCGAATCCTCAGCCTTTTGCTGCCTCATCTACCTGCCTGCCACATCTGTAATCCATTGCCAATTGCGGTTCTGATGGCCACCCTCGCTCTTCTTGTCGAGCCTACATTTTCCATTTGGGCTCTACGGTACATTGCACCAGGTACATTACGCGCAAAGATAGAAAATAAATCGGGCAAAATTCCCTCAAAGAGAAGTGATCTGTAATCTCAGCACGGGGAGGTTGAGGCAGGGGTATGGATTGGAGACTTTTCGATCCCTGACCCCTCCCACCGGGAGAGTCTTTTTGAGTTCTAATTCCTTCCAAACTGTGATCCTAATATTTAGGAGAGGCAAGGGTCTCTTTTGTTCAAGGTTTTCAACTCAAAACACTGAAGGGAAGATTGTGCAGTTTGAGTCTCCTGCTAGGAGACAATGGGCGAGCAAAGGTGGCCTTCTTTTCTGCATTTCAGGAGAATGTGTCTTGAGCCCGTTTGCAGAGTCAAGTTTCCAGGTGAGAAAAGATAACCACAGCTGAGAATCCTAGCTGCTTTTGAGACTCAGAATTCGGCCAAGCCCTGGAGACTTTAATAGGTCTCGCCCTCTACCCATGCTTCTCCAGGCTCCAAGGCACCACAGTAACAGCTCTGGAGCTGGGTTCTACAAGGAAGATAACTCTCCAGCAAAGCTCTGTCCCCACCCTTAACTTTCTCTACCTGGCTCTCAATCTACTCCAGCCAGAAGGTCCTTCTCTCCACTGAAGAAGCAGAAGCAGAAAAGCACTGGGGATTAGCCAGTTGCTGTTGGCAACATCCGGGTTCTAGCAAGCCATGGGCCCCAGGAGCTGCTGTGTGTGCCAGTGAGCTATCCCTTCATCCCCCTACGTACCCTTTGCTGGGTCCCTTCTATAAAACTGGCTGAGATACCTAAATTCTGCTGGTCCAAGTAAACCAGCCAGTTCCTGTAACCAGGGACCCTAAACACTGGGTCACCAGCAGTCCATTCAGGGGACCATGATTTTAACCATTGCTAGTCTATCTGCTAGTCCCATGAATATCTCAGGACAAAGCCAGACCTGTGTACTGTTTGCCTTGCTTAGATGGGAGATGGTTTAAGTTAGCACTTAATAGGTTTAACTTAGTGCTTCTCCCCCCAAACAGGAGAATGTCTGAATGTTCATTGCTATTAATGCTGCCTGCACAGCTGTGGGTAGGGCCAGCTTGAGTTGAGATAAAACTCACAAGCTGTTTCCCTACCAGAAGAATGATAGCAAGCTGAAGCAAATAGTCATATTTCTCCATGTCTCAGGACATTCTCAGGACCAGGTTTAGCCAGATTTTTATCTATCTATTTTTTTTCTTTTTTTTTTCTTTTTCTTTTTGTCAAACCTCTATCTTGTCTTAAGGCTCATTTCTGAGAGAGGCTCATTAATTAATTTAAGTACTAAAGGTTAAGCCCAGGGCCTCTCACAGGCTGGGCAAGCCCCTCTACCCCAGACCTCTTTTACTTTTTATTCTGTGACAGAGTCTCTCGCTAAGCTGCTCAGACTAGCCTTGAACTCACTTTAGCACAGACCAGCTTTGGAATTTTGATCGTCTTGCCTGAGCCTCCCAAGAGCTGAGATCACAAGTCCGTATGCACCACCAAACCCAGCGAGGGGAGAGGTGTTCTAGAAGCTTTGACAGCTTGGATGCTTTGCGGCGCCAGAACTAAGCCATTTACAATGGTGGAGCTGGAAGGACAGAGGCAGAGAAAAAGGTACACCCTACACTGTTTCCTACACACACACACAGAGAGAGAGAGAGAGAGAGAGCGCGCTCTGAATGATGTGCCTGAAGGGTTTGAGGTTCCTGGAGCTCTAGTATGCCTGCAGAAAAAAAGGGGGCTTGTCCCCCGGACAGTCTTCCCTCTGGGCATGGTGCTAAATACAGCCCCTAAATCCATCCAAGTAAGGCCCTTTACTTTTCTCCATCATGCCCACAAGCCTGTGACCATGAAAGTTTCTCAGCATGCCACCTCATGCTCTTTTACAGGATGCCTGACACACAGGCCGCATGAGCACTAAACTCCTCTGCATGTGCTGGCCTAGCTTCCTAAGAACACTGGTTTGTTCTTCCCACAAAACTGCTTTCAAGTCCCTTTCTCCCTCTCCCTCCCCACCCAACACCCAAAAGTTTGGAGGTCAGGGCCAGCCTTGGAGGAGAGAGCCTCCCTGCTAATGAGAGGTTCCCCTTCCTTCTCACCAATTTTAACCATTCCCTGCCCTCTGCAGGGACGCCCTGCCCTGGAATCCTGCAAGCCTTGAGGTCAGGGGCAGCTGGACCAGTCAAACTTTTCCTCTCCGTCACTTCTTCATTTGTTGGGAAGGGGGGAGCACACAAAGGCTTCCTTGCCTGATGCACTCTCCCACCCCAAATCCCTAATGGCCAAATTCAGACTCAACTGGACTTCCTCAAAATTAACTTAAGGAAGAAATGAGTACACTTTGCTGGGTTCTAAAAATGTTCCCCACACAGCAGATGCAGAATAAAGTCCTGACACCTTTAATACTGACTTTGAGCTCTTTAGGGGCAGTTCAGTCCATCGGCATCCAAATTAAGGAGAAGATAAGCCACAGAAGAACAGCCACTGCATGCTCTCCTCTGCCCGGTTCCTGAGGAAACATTTTTTGTCTGGGTTCTCAGGACAAGCTGGCATCCCACTGATCCTTTAGGGGTGCAGGTGAATGGCACCTTCACCCTAGTGTAAATGGGACCTCACTATGTACAGAGAGAAGCAGAGGGCCCTCCTTTTAATTGGGATCAGTCTGAGTATAAATTATGTTCTTCCAGTTTTAAACAAGAAACCCCTTCAAAAGTGGCCCTCAAGAACAAGTTGTTGTTGTTGCTTTTTTTTTTTGACATATTCTTCCTCCACAAAGAAAAAAAAAATAGCTAAGGCTCATGCAGAATCTTTAAGAAACATGCTTGTGTCAGAGAAGACATCAGAGAACAGCACTGGATGCAGCAAGTCTGCAGGACTCACAGCTGGTACAATAGTTCCAGAGGGCTCAATTGGCTCACCAGCCTCTGTCTCCTAAGGAGCAGAGCCCTCTCTGTCTCCTCTAGCACAAAGCAGTCTACTCTCTGGTGGCCTGTGGATCTCACTGTGACTATGTCTTGGGAGGACATTTCAACTCCTTGTGCTAATAGGAGTCTGTGGGTGTTCCAAGAGTTTTCATCGTTTGGGGGTCCCTGGGATCAAACCCAAAACTCACTACATACTAGGCAAGCACCCAAGCATTGAGCCATAGCTACAACTGAAGCCAATGTCCCCTATCAATACAGCTGCCCACCTATTGTCTCTGTGTCTGAAGGGCCCACAGAAACAGAAGCACAGGCTCAGTTATGCTGTCTGGAGGGGCCCTTTGAGTCCCTATGTAAACTTTGGCAGTAAAGCACTTTATTTTGAAATAGTAAGGTAGTGCAAAGGAGACTTATGCTTAGGGAGCATAATAAAAACCTAGTTTTTCCTTGTGTGTAAGGTGGATTTGCCTTAAAGACACACAGAGCTTCATCTGAGGGTATATTTATCTCTGCAACAGAAGCTAATTACTTAAACAGCTACTATTAAACAGTATCCTGTTACTGAATGTCTACAATGTCTATAGCATTGGGACAAATAAAAGTAACAGCAGTTAGAAATGGCAGGGTTTTTGTTTTTGTTTGTTTTAAGGCTGCCATACGCACAGATGAGGTTAGGATTTAGAGAAGGTGGCCACTGAGGACACACCCTTTCTGAGAGTGGGAGCATTGCCAGCCTCTGGAAATGCAACCTTCCCAGATCTCTTGTCTGCTCGCAGAGATGAACCCCAAAGACTCACATGCCTGTTGCCCTTGTCTTACATTGTCTGGGAGATGAGACATGGTGACCAAGATGGCAGGGGGTCAGCTTAGTCATCCATATTGGGATTTTCCCATAAGCTCTTCAGTGGTCAAAAGCATGAGTGCATAAAGCACACCCACACTCAATCACAGGCATGCACACTCACATCCATAAACTCAGTGTAAACACAGATTCAGTGGTAGATTCATGGGCAAGCCAAGCAGTATTATCTCCCAATGCTTAAAGGTGCATACACCCACTCAGCGACTTAAAGACCTCAGGGCTCCATTCATTCCACTCTATATCTCTCCTGGCTCACCTGTCACCCCCTTAGCTATTTCTATCCTTCTCAAACCAACCACTTCCCCCCAGAGTGAAAGACCACCATCTCTTCCCCAGGAAGCTGTGGAAGAAGAGGGAGGGTGCTTTCCTCTCAGCACAAAACCAGACACAGGGTGGCCTTTTGTCCCCAGGCTATGCTGTTTGCACTGCTTCTTAGCTTTGACAATGCAGATCTTACTACAAAATGGACCAAAATCAAAAGCTGGAGCCTAGAAGAGACAGCAAGTGGGGTGGAGAGCTGGGATGTAACAGGACTAGCTTCCTTTTTTTCCCTCCCCCACCCACAACCATCAAAGCAAAGAAGGAAATAAATACCCCAAAGCCAGAGATGCCGGCCACCTAGGAAGACATCCGAACAAATCAAACAAGGAGCTGCTTCTGGATGGATGGCTGCTTCTGTGGAGGGAAGAATGCAGAGGTTAGGGCTCGGTCCTCTTCCCTCCAGCAGCAGTCTCCCCAGAATTCTCCCATCACTCTTCAGTTCGATCCTCAGGGCTCAAGCCTGCCCAGCTAGCTCAACAAAAGACTGGCCAGATACCCTGCCAGGTCTTGCTGTCAGTTCTGCAGGGTGACTCTGGTCTCACTGTTTTGACCTCACCATGGTGCCTCCACATCTCCACCCAGTCCTCCAGGCCGAGTGCCCGAGGCAAGCCCACCTGGAGAAGCTCTCTCATAGCAAGCTAAAGCCAACCGCCCTCTCTTCACAGATTTCTTGGGCTATCACAGTGCATACATAGGTGGGACGAAGAACCTGGGCCAGGGCTATATTTCTGTCTGCCCTATAAACTGTTAAGTACTGTGTGCATCAAAGATGTTCTCCTTCATAGCTAGACCTGTGGTACACACCTGTATGCCAGCATTCCATAAACTGAGGTAACAGGATCAAAAAAGTTCAATATCTTATCTTCAAAAACAGTAACGATGAATAAGATGATCTCCCAAATCACATTGCCTCCCTTCTTTCCTTGCTCATTTCTGTCTTTCAATCCTTGTATCTCTCAGGATCCAAAAAGACATGCCATGGATATCAGTCTTCTTCTTTTCATGTACACAAAAGGCATGAATACAAAGCACTGCGTATTATTTAATGTTCGGTGTGGGGCTCCATACACATTTCACAGAGGGTTTTCTAGTTCTTTATATTCAGATTAAATTAGGGTTAGGGAAACAACACAGATAACTCCTAAAAACACTCTAATGAAATTCTATATTAATTATCTTATTATTTACATCAGGAACGAACCAAAATGCAGAAGAATTTGGGAGGGGGAAAGGGAGCTGAGGAGAGGGAATGAGCCTTACACCCAAGCTGGCTTTCTAGGAGTGTTCTGTACACCTCTTCCCTACTTCCCACACTCAGGAGTGCTCATCTGACCCAGCCTCGCTGCAGCAGCCCACTCACCAACCCTTCACCAGGGGTGGGGGGGGTCACAGTCAGAAACTACTATCAAAGAGCACCCTCCTCTCCCATCCACTGACCTGAGAGAAGACAGGTGCCGAGAGGCAGGTGGGAGCCTCCCACTTCTTTGACTTGATTCAAAGAGAGCTCAGAGGTCCCTCTCTTTACCTATTGCTGCCCAGACACCCCAGGCTCACAGTGCCCAGGGCAACTGTAAGAAGTCAACCCAGTATACACAGGACATGTGTGTGCACATGTATGGCAGCTGACAGCCTCAGCCCCTCCTAGGAACCTAGCCTCTGGGGCACCAGGACTGGTCTTTTCTGTTCCAATCTCTACTGTTCCACATAATTCCAGACTGTGTGCCAACATTACAGTGTAGGTGGGGGCTTAGGGCATGAGAGTGATTGCCTCTTCCTTCCTGGTACTCTTTAAAAATTAAAACAAAAACCAAAATCCACTCCAAGACATAACAACCATATTAGGTTAAATGTGAAGAAAGCTGAATCAGAGCTCCACCAGCCCGAGTGGGAACCGGGTGAAGAAGAATGAAATTAATATCAATTCTGTAAAATGGTTTCCCCCCCAATTCTGGTTACCACCTTCCTAGAAACATAGGATCTTTCCCCTCACCCCAAAGTCCCCAAAGACTTGTTCTTCCCTTAAAACCCAGTCTCTGGGACAGAGAGGAATGAGGCAGAACAGGGGAGAGGCCCAGGAGTCCAGAGTCAGAGCCATTTCCCTCTTCCCTGTCGTCTGCTCTCCGCTCTCCTTCCAGTCTCCCTCTGCTGCATTAAGATGTTGGCCATGTCTGGGGAAGCGAAGGGAGGGGCGGATTAATAGGATCAGTAGCACTGTGACCCTCCCCACCCTCCCACCCCCAATCTCATTGACTAATTTACTGAGCTCTGGGCTGGCAGGGGCTGGGTAAGAGAGAGGGATCAGGGGCCTCTGGCCTGGGGCAGAGCCCTTGCTTCCAGCTCCCGATGGATGCCCTGGATGCCCGGGAGGCAGGAGTGAAACCCGGTGGGCAACAGGCCAATTCCACACACGCCTCCTTGTCGCCTGCCTCCTTTTTATGGACACCTCCCCAAATTTTTACCAGCTTTCCTTTCTGTGGTACCAGCCTCCATTAGCCAGGAGGAAGGCTAGGTTCGGATGTCTTGACTCGTTTTCTAGAGTATCACCCTCCAACCCCAGCCCCAGATGCCTGCCAGGGCTAGGTCCCTTCCTGGACCCCAGTGCCTACTTACCTTGCCTCTGTGCGGAGGAGAGGCCACTCGCCGCCTCCGCCGCCGCCGCCGCCGCCGCCGCCGCCCGCTGGTCTCTCCTAGCTCTTCTCTTCTCGTGGAGTGGAGGATGCTGCTCCAGTACCGCTGACGTAGCATCTCTTATCCATTCAGGAATTTCGTTCGCTTCTTTCTTTCTCTTGCTGCTCTCCCTGGAAAGCCAGGAAAAAGGGGGACGCTGCCCCTATCTGGGACCATAACTGCCACCAACATAACAGTCTGTCCGTCCTGCCAAAGCCTCCTCCTCTCCCTTCTCAAGCCGTGTGTGTGTGTGTGTGTGTGTGTGTGTGTGTGTCTTTGTCATCCCTACTGCTTTCTGTTGCCTTTTCTAACCTAATGCAGGAAGAAGGGGCCAGGGGATACCATTGTTCCTCCAGGCCACCCTTGTCCCCAAGGAAGCAGGGGAAGAGAATGAATGACAGAAGTACCCTTGTTCCTGTCCCCGGGCTTCTTTGACTTTTAATTCACTTTTGAACTTGAGGCTGTAATTGAATGCGTGTGGGGCGTGTGGAGAGTGGAGCTGACCAGGACTCATAGAAGACACCCTTTGCCCCTTGAAGTTGGGGTGTTCAGTCCCTCCTTCCCCCAAACTCCTCTGGCCACCTAGCCCAACCAACTGGATTAATCACAAATCTAGATCTTGGTTGTGAAGGAATAAGTGGCCACTGGGAGATGAAGGTTGAGACCTGGACTAGGGACAGGGGCCACCAACTCCTGGATGTCTAGACAGGAGGGGTGGGACCACAGGCTCAAAGTGGGAGATAAATTATCTTGTTCTTAGAGAACAATTTGGAGGTTGGTTTCCAGGGCTAGGGTTTAATATTTGGTGGAAGGTGAGGCCCCAGCGGTACAATGGTCAGGGACTCTTGTCTTTCACCCCCACTTACAGCCCCTCCCCCTTTCTCCCTCCCACTCTTCCTGGCCTGCATGGGAACTCTGTCTGAGCTCAAAGTGACAGACAGCAGGCCTGCATGCTAATGAAGGTTGTCTCAAGTTCATTGTCAAAGCCCCCCCTCCCCGTGGCCCCCTTCTCTTCTCTCTCTCACACAAATCTCCCTCCAACTTTTGTCCCACAGATCTGGAGGCCACTTGAGTCTCTGCTGGCTGGCTCCCCTCTCTCACCCTCCCCCACCGCTCTCAGTTCCCTTCTCCTCACTACTTTCCTCAAATGGGGAGTGTGTGAGGGGCTTTCTTCTCCGGTGCCTTCCCAGGCACCTCTGGCCCAGGCATCCCTAAGCCCCAAGGAGGGAGTCTGAGGGCTGAAGTGTCAGAGTCTTCCGACAGCCCTTCCCCATTCCATAGTAGAAAGCTGCCCCCCTTCCAAGTCCCCTATCCCCCAACTCCCAGCCCTGTCTGGACCCAGTCTCCCCATTCCAGTCCGACTGCCCTTCCCCCACCCCTCCCATTATGATTATTTCGCTCTCCCTTGATTACATCTGCTTCACTAGCTCAGAAATAAAGATCCTTTGAGACTAATTTTGCACCCCCACCTCTCCCCTCCCCTTTCCTCTAGCGCGGGCTCCCGTTAGCTCCTTTCTCACCGGCTGGAAGACATTGAGTTCCTTGTCTAGGGAGCTGGGGGGTTGAGAGGAGGGGGTGCCAATGGGATGGGGGGTCTCTCCAACTCCAGGAGGACGTGTCCAGCAATCCAAACCTGTCCTTTTGTCCCACAATCCCTGCGTACCGCTGCCACCCTCTGGAGCTTGCCTTGCCCCCAGTAACCAGGGGACAGGGAAGGAACGGGAGGAGGACTCTGAACTCACCCCACCCTCAATTCCAGGGAAAGAAGAGAAAAGGGGGGAAATTTAAATCCCCCCTCATTAGCCAGAAAGGAAGCAAAAGGGGATAATTATAATTAGGAGCGGACAGCTGTGGATCCCGTCTTTTATGTCGCTCCAAACCTCCGCCCCTTTTCTCCCATCACCCAGAAATCGGCCCCCTGTGCATCCTGGCCCTGCTGGAGTGGGGCTCATGCTGGGGAAGACAGGCATAGGGACAGGCCATTCCACGTCCTCTCCCCTGATGGCACTTTCTGGAAAATCTTATTAGGCCCAGGAAATCTTGTCTTCCACTTCCTGACTCCTAACCTGTACCTCAAAAGGTGTATCTATGGGAGGTGGAGATTTTCAGATGAGAGGAAGCATGGAGAAATCTTTGCTTTTCCTGAAAGTAGCCATCATATCAACAACATTGATACTAAGAAGGAGCTAGAACCTGGAGTATTTGCTCATTCCTCCTTGCTTGGACTTGCCTTAAAGCGTCAGAAGGGACAGCTGAGAGCCAGAAGAGAGCCTGTGATAACAAAGAGGGCTGCTAGGCTAGAGTACAGGCACAGGAATACATATGTATGCCTGATCATTTTGGGGGTGGAGTTGTGAGGCCTATCTCTGCTATCATATGTATTTATAGAACTTGAGCTTAGGCCAGAACAGCGGGGTAATTGTAGCATCATTAGCATATATGCAAATCAGGCAACCTATATACACTGAATGGAGGCAAATTATTATTTATTCTCTTTCCTTTCTCCTTCCCCGGTATAAGCTCTGGTTCTTCTCGTGGCTGCACACCAGCAATTGTCTGACATTATAAGAGGGGCTGTAGCCTTGGAGGAGGGGGATGAGGTGGGGAAGATGGGGTGGGGGGTTTGGGGGGGGAATGATGAAAGCCAGCCAGAAGGCTTTACTCATTTTATTCTGGAAGGGCAGGGGGAGAATCAGTGTGGAGTCTGAATGAACAAAGGGGTGAGGTTCTAGGGAGAGATGGGACAATTGGGAGGCCAAGACAGAGACAAAGTGGTTCACAGGGAGTGAGGAACCAAGTCCAGAGAGTCCTGATTTGGGGAGAATCCCAAGATCTGTTGGTCTGGGCTGAGCTGAGGGGTACACCTCCATACCTAACGCAGGCCCTTATCAAACCTGCTCCCCTTCTACACCTGGTAAATGGCCACAATGCCACAAACAGCAGCTTCTGATGGATTCATTCATAGCCACCAACACAAACCGTGACCAAGGCTGACCTTAGAGCCTTTCTTATCAGTAGGGGAAGAGAGTTCTCTCTGCTCCAGTTGGAGCTTCAGCTTGGGCTCTCTCTTATCAGCCCATAGTTCCTCAGTCTACAAAGAGGTACCCACTAACTCCCCTCACATTCTAGTCCCTTGTCACTCAGTCTTCACACCACCTGGGAGGAGATACCAGGTTTTATTGATCTCTCTCTCTCTCTCTCTCTTTCTCTCTCTCTCTCTCATTATTTCTAGAACTCACTGGGCTGGACTTGCCTTCCTCTGCCTCGTGGGCAGGATGCTGCTGTCCTAGGATGGCTGTGGAGCATCCAAGGTGGTACCATCCCACTCCACCATGCTCAGAAGGAGCCTCAACACTAAGAGAGCATCTCTCTTCATTCCCAAAGCTCTTAAAATTTTTTCTATTATTTATTTTTTATAGTAGGGGTTGCCACTTGAATGCACATGGTCAGAAGACAACTTAGGAGACTAGGCTATCTCCTTCCATCCCATGATCCCAGGGATTGAACTCAGGTCATCAAGCTTGAGCAGCAAATACCCACTACGTCCTCTCTGGCCTCCCAAACTCTTTTCTTCTGACATCCCTAGCTAGCGCTATCTCTGCCAAATCCTCCCTCCCTCTCCCTCTCCTTGTCCATCCATCCATCTGGCATCTATGAAGCTCTTGCCAATGAAGTCACACTCTACAAAGGCAATACTGCGGGGGGGGGGGGTGTCACTGAAATTAGGGCAGGGTCTGAAACGTCCCTGAGAGAAATACATATGAATATTCAAAGAAGCAGGAGCCAAATAAATAAATACACAGTGAAAGGAAACAACCTCAGGGTTTTATTCGGATGTCTGTGCAGAAAAAAAAAACAAAACAAACAAACAAAAGACCTGCCTTTCATACAGAGTTTGTCACTCAAGACTCCACAGCTACCTTGAGCATCTTTATTGGCCTTCAGTCCTGAATCCAGCCAGTTTCTTTGTGGCTATGTTCAGGGAGAGAGCTGAGGAGGCAGAAGTGGAAGGATGGGAAAACAGACAAACAGAAAAACAAACTTCCTATGGACCAAGAAAGGGACGTTGTGAAGCACAGAAGCCCAGTGGAGGCCAGAGCACCTGCAGAGACTGTCAGCCAGCCCCTTTCGATTCCACCCCACAGGAGAGAGTGAGGATAAGATCCTTCTTCTGCTTTGTCCTTCCTTCTGTTCAGTCTGGGAACTGGAGAGCAGATTTGCAATGTCACCAAGCATGTTCTGTACCTTACTCATCTGGAGTCACTATTCAAGTGACTTACCCAAGGATGCCTTTCCCACACTGGCGCCACATGACAGCTAGCTTCTATGCTATATCTATCTCTGTATATGCCTTCCTAGCTCTGTAACTCTCCCGTGTGATAGTTAAACCACAAACTCCTGGAGCTGGGTACTCAAGTAAATATCTTGTGCCCTTATCTCCTCTCCCACTGCTCATTTGAGCAATTAGATTGGACATTAGCACTTCACACTGCTGGTCTTCTGCAGGATCTGGTGTGCCTGTGTACCTGGGACCAGTTCGTATACAATTTTAATCTGTATACTAGCCAGTCATGTCTAGCTACCACTTTCACTGACATTTGTAACCTGAGCCCTAGAGGTACAGCCCTTCACCCCCACAGTCTCTCCCTAAGCCACCCAAATGCCCTCAGTTGGTAGGTTGTATTATCTTTACAAGAACCAATGATAAAATGTCATAATCATGCAGCTCCCAAGACACCAGTCCCCTCCATCCTGGATCAAAAGGTAAATGCCATGCCATAAAAAGCATAAAAAAGCATGCCAGCTTGTTATGGGTACCCAGAAGCTGGAGAGGGATGTACTGTCTGTGTGTCAGGATCGATACATCTGTACATATTATTCCTAGAACCGTATGTATGCATCTCTTGTTCTCACATAAAGAGATCTCCACTTGGTGACCCTGGTCAAACACTAGCGCTGTGTTTGATACAGGCAGGATAGAGGTCCTCTTGGCAGGCAGACACAAAGGCAGTCTGTTGACTGTCTTTCTTGGTGCAGAACAGGTGGGCAAATTTTTTTTTTTTTTTGGTATAATATTCACTTCTGAGATTTGGGTACTCTTCTTCTCCAACCTCAGTCCAAGTTTTGGCAGAGGAAATGAATCTGAGTGGGTGTATGTAGGTGCTCTGTCCCTTTCCCTACCAAGTTCTGCCCCTAGTGTCACCCTGACCATTAAGTTAACACTGAACCACAAACATGCCCCTTTACTGGGTGTGAGGTTTTATATTCTCAGTGCACAGCCTGTGTGAACTGATGGGTATATGCATCATGAGTGAGTGTACAGCCAGGTTCTGTGTGTGTAGTTTGGGGCTTCATGTAACATTCTGATAGGGTGTGTGCACACGCGCGCGCGCGCGCGCGCGCGTGTGTGTGTGTGTGTGTGTGTGTGTGTGTGTGTGTGACCCATGGAAAGTTGGCTTGAGTTGGCTGTGGAGCTCCCAGGTAACTAGGTATAGGGGCAAGGGCTTGTGACCTAAAGACACCCTGACCTCCACTTGAGGAGCCCCAGTCTCTGCTGTCTCTGTTCTGAGATAGACCAGAGCAGGCAGGACTAGCCTGCTGGCCCCTCTGCGTGCCTCCTCCTGACTCTCTCGCCTTCCTCCCCCCAGCTGTGGTTCAGTCTTCCGAGTTCAGCAAAGTCCATGTAAAGGAACAGTGCGTGATATGAACCCGCCACATATGTTCTTCGTGGAAGAGTGCAGTTGGGAGCACCGAGCTTGAGCGTCTGTGGGGGTGACAGGTTGTCCATCGTTGACCTGCTCTCCGTACCACTCGCAGAGGATGCTGCAGATGGGGTACCTGGGTCTCCGAGAGAGTCTAGCCCCTGAAGTGGGGAGAAGAGAAAAATCAAAGAGCCCTGGTGAGGGAACAAGGGGATGAAAGAGATGAGAAGGAGATTTGGGGGTGAGACACCCGGAAACAGATTGGGGAAAAAAACAAAAACCCCACAAACCCAAACCATCTACCTAGAAAGAAATAAAACATTAAAACAAGAGACAGTGATGCTAAACGAAGCAAGAAGAATGACTACCAAAGACACGTTTGCGTTAGAATTCCATGCAAGAAGCCCGGCTGGGAGGGGCAGAGGGGACAAGCGACACAGGGCCTCTTGGGTCGCGGCAGGAGCCGGAGCCTGGCTGCTCGCTTGCTGCACCCCAGACCTCGCTCGGACGAAGAGAACCAATTGGCGCCCCAGCCCACAGCACGGTGGGGCGCGGAAGGCCGGCCGGCCGAAGGCTTGAACCCTCGTCTGGCCGCGTGGCGTCCCTCGGTGTCCCGGCGATCACAGGGTGGCTTGGCCCCGAAAGAAGGACGCAGGGCCGGGAGCGCGGCCGCTCCCGCGCTTTCGTCTGGAGCGGCCCAGTTCTCCCGGACGCTGTGCCCCCCACGGCGGGTCCGGCCCGCATCCCCAGGCTAGGGCAGGGCGAGCGGACCCTGGGACTGGCTCTGCGAGCTTGCCCCGGGTCCGGAACCGCCGACGGTGTCCCGGGCCCCGCAGGTCGATCTCCTCCATCGTCTAGGGATCCAGCCCGCAGCCGAGCAACCGGGATTCTAGGGTTGGGGTCATTTCTTTTTTCTTGAAACCTAAGCCACTCTCTGGACCCCCGGGCCTTTGCTGTTGGCTGATAGGGCTGCGTCCGCGGCGGGCTCGTGGCCACTCTCCCGGGGTCTGGGCAGAGGTTCCCGCAGCCCTGCCCGGAAGAAAGGAATGAATAAATGTGAGCGGCGGGCCAGCTCACATCAGACCAACCCTGAGCTGGTGGGTCAGTGGACCTGTTCCCAGAAAGTTCTGAACCTCCTCAAAACGGTGGATGATAGTGCGAATGGGTGTGAGCCACCCTCTTGCTGCTGCTGAGAGCTCGGGAACCCGCGGGGCCGGGCGGGTGACTGGCAGCTTCGGTTCAGAGTGGGTGAGAAGGGCACCACGGACTGCCGCGTAGTATGGCTCAGATCTTTTCCTAAAGGGACAAAACGGAGGGAGAAAGCAGCTTCCAGGGGTGGCGGCGGAAGACTCTAGCGCCCGCTGGCTGGGCTCTTTTCACTCGCTCAGGAGTGTAGTGGGGCTTTTCCGTTCGGTGTGGCTGGCAAGTGTATGTAGGGCCGGGCGAATTGACTGTCCCTTATCTGTACCCCACTTCTGTATCCGTCAACTTCTCTCAGATAAATAGATATGCGGCATACTGTCGCTCTTTTTAAAAATGACATGAAACAATTCACGGTACATTGAAATAGCCTGACATAAATGCTCTACGAGTCAGATTTGTCTCAGGGCCTCTGCCTGAGACATCTCTTAGAATTGACACTCACTCAAACCAGGGGATTTTTTGTTTGTTTTTCTTCAGGGCGATGCTGGGGCAAACCTGCTAGACAAGCACTCTGCACCTGAGCCACAGGCCCAGTCCAGCCTGATGTACCTCCTACTTGCAATTGAGTTCCTACTGGCTCTCTATGTTTGTTAACCACCAGCAGTAGGAATATTATTTTGACACAGCTTTGCTTGTTGCCCCGGCTAGCCTTGAACTCACAGCAATCCTCCTGGCTTAATAATTTGTATTTCTTAATAATCTGTAGTTTCTTTCTTCTTTTCCTTTGTGTGTATGTGTGTGTGTGTGTGTGTGTGTGTGTGTGTATTTGGGGGGACTTTGGGTATTTGATTCTATGGCCTTGTGCATGGTAGGCAAGTACTCTGGACTATCCCTAGCTCCTATCTTTCTTAATTGTGAATTTATTTTCAGAAAATTAGGAAGGTGCTACATATTTTGATTATGCTTTGGTTTTTTTTTTTTTTTTTGCTTGTTTGTTTTTCATAATGCCCAGATAGCCCACGTTGGCCTCAAATTCCTTATATAGTCTTGGTTAGCCTTCAGCTTTTCATCCCTCCTGCCTCTACCTTCTGAGGGCTGGAATTACAAGAACAAGCACTGTGTTTAGCTCTATGCTTTCATTTTTAATATTCAAAATAAAACCCATAAGTGTAATTAAATTCATTCAGATCCCTGTTCAGAAACAGATGAAACAATAAATTGAGAAATGTAAACCAGGCATGGTGGTGTATGCTTATAATTCTAGCGCTGGAGAGACAGACACAGGAATGTAGTTCACAAATTTGAAGACAGCGGGCTATATAGCACATTCTAGTCTAAAATGACTTAGGGAGACCTTGTCTTAAATAAAATAAATAAAAGTTTGGAAAATAACTTAAAATGCTGACATAAATAAACAAAATGTTCTTCAGTAGATTTCACAGCATAGTGTTGGAAGAAAGGGTTAAAATTGAATGAGATTAAATAACACTATTGCACTTGTACAGACCTTGGACATATGGAGGTGGGGGTAAGGCAGAGGAAGACGACAGGTTGGCTGCTGAGGTTGTCTCAATATTCTCACTAACCTGGACGACCTCAGGTAAGTCACCCAGACTTTCTCCAGTCATTCCAGTGCCCCCTCACTCAGTAAATGCCAGATCTGAATGAAATTCTGTAATCCAACTTTCTTTGTAAACTGCAAGAAGCCAGCTGAAATGGGGTACACAGACAACCTCCTTCAGTACCCACGATTTCACCATGCCTGGGTCTGTTTAGAGGGGAGCCCTTCCAGGCTGGAACCCCCCCCCTTCTCTTCCCATTCCCCAGTCCCAGGCCTCAGTAGCCAATGCTCTCCCCTGAGGACTGAAGGTCAGTCCTTAAGTGTGGGTCGGGAGGAGATGGGCTTGGGCTAGAGCTAGATGCTTCGTCGAGGACATGAACTTTGAATTCTAAGAGTTTTCTTTGCTTCCAAAGCAAGAGATGCAGTGGCATTATCTTCTTCCCTTCTACCTCCCCCCCCCCACCCCCCAGTCCCGGGCTGCTAGAGATGGCTTTGAGGACCATCCAGCACATGCAGAAGAAAAGTGAGGCTAAAGGGCCAGGAAGAGTCTAAAGACCCCCCTTCCCAAGTTCTCCAGTGCAAGATTCCGCTGCTCCCAGAGGGGTCCATTCTAACAAGGTGCCCCTCAGCCTGCCCCTCCCTCCCCAGGAGCTGAAGCCGCCAAAGGTTCTGGAATATAATGGATCATTTTCCAATTTACCAGGGTCTTAGAGATTACGCCGCTAATCCCATCAAAGACCATCTGCTTACATTGTCCCTCCTGAGCCAAAATAAATAGATCCTTTACTCCCTCCACTTCAGCTCCTCTGGGGCATTTGTACCAAGAGAATAGAAAAGGCCCACCCCACCCTCCCCACCCCCCATCTGAGCCCTGGACAGAAAGGCAGAAAACAAACTTAGCTTGTCTGAGGTGTGAAAGGTCACTTAGGCTCCTGACCTGCCTTCTTCCCAGAGAGCCTTCCCTGATGGGAATGAGGAGAGGGGCGGGCTGGGGCTCTAGGGGTCTCTCAGGGTCAGCCCCCTGTGGAGGTATGGGACAGGCTATTCAGTACCTCACTGTCCTGCTGTCTTTGCCTTGAGGCCTAGCCCAGGCCAACTCTGGTCTCTTTTTAGTCATTTTAAATTTTTTCCACCTGAGACCACTGGGATGTAATTACTGAAATCTGGCTTTCATCAGTCCCTTGGCAAAATTATGGGGAAAGGGTTATGAAAACCCACTAAACACGAAATTTGTTTTATCTCCAAGCATTTACTCTGTGGGTTATTCTCTGCTTGATTTCTCACTGGTTGGTACTCTTTCTAGAAGGATTTGGTAGACCAGAGGGAAGGTTAGGAACAAATTTTCAGTCAGTCTCCTGGGGAGTGGACTACTAGACTTAGGAGGGGGGATGTGCAAACTGGGCTTTGGGAACGAGACCCTACCAGTATAGACAGGCAGTGCGCAGAGTTGGGAAGATGAGCGAGGCAGGTGTGCTGGTTCAGTTTACACCAACTTGACACAAGTTAGAGTCATCAGAAAGGAGGGAACCTCCATTGAGAAAAAGCTTCCCTAAGACTGGGCTGTAGGCAACCCTGTAAGGTGTTTTCTTAATTAGTGATTAATTGGGGAGGGCCCAGTCTATTGGGGTGGTGCCACCCCGGGCTGGTGGCTCTGGGTTCTATTAGAAAGCAGAAGCAGGGTGAGTGTGAGGAGCAGGAAAGTCCTCCGTGGCTCTGCATCAACTCCAGCCTCCAGCTTCCTGCCCTGGGAGAGTTCCTGCCCTGACTTCTTTCAATGATTAACTATGATGTGGAAGTGTACACCAAATAAGCCCTTACTCCCCAGCTTGCTTTTGTTATGGTGCTTCATCACAGCAATAACCCTAGGACAGTAGGTAAAGTGCTTGCTACAGGAGCCTAAGAGACTGAAGGTGGATCCCCAGCAGGATGGAAAAGCTAACAGGACTAGTGGCTCACATCTGTAATCCCAGTCCTGGGCTGCTGAGACAGAAGGATGCTGGCATTTGGGACCAGCCAGTTGAGCTCAGCCAAGTAGGCAGGTGGGCTCTAGGTTTACAGAGAAACCTTATTTCAAACACAAAAGGAGGGAAGCAATAGAGGAAGACACTTCCATCAAACTCTGGCCTCCTCGTTTACACACACACACACACACACACACACACTCACACACACACACTCACACACACACACACACACACTCACACACTCGACAGAAAGATTAAAGGAAATAATAAAAGATAGTGACTGCTGTGGAAAAGAAACATAAAACAGCACATGATGGAGAAAGTGGGCCTTCCTGTGAAGGTGGCTCCGATGTGGAGGAGGGCAGAAGTCTGAGTGAAAACGGGGGCATCAATTACTGCTCAGAAAATATAGGAAGAGGTTCTGTGGGGGAAATTCCAGCACTTCTGTAATCCTAGCACGCGGAAGGCTATGAAAGAGAGACAGTTGGAGCAAGGTAGACCCAGGATGGCTTTGTCACAGGTGTATGAGCTGGGTTGTCTCTGAGTGTGACAGAACACACAGGGTGTGGGGAACAGCAGGCAGTATGAGAGAATGTTTAATGACATGTGTCCCAATATCTCAGGTATCTATCTATGTACCCGTTAGCCTATTACGGGCCACCCTTGTCATGGGAGTGCTTAATGCTGAGTTGATCTTTGGCTTGGTGAATGACTTTATCTAGACCAGGTGACAAGTGCTGCTGAGACCAGCTCCATCTGCACCAGGAAGAGGACTAAACAAGTCAGGCCCTTGCTATATTTAAGAGGGTGGGGCAGTAGGCAGCAGACTACTTCCCCTCAGCCGATCCATCCTCTGTATCACAGAATAGGACTTGTGGCGAATGCTAAATGAGACGACATGACCTTGCCAAGTGCCTGGCATATGGGAGGAATACTTCAAATTACTCTTGAAAAAGATGTCTTCTGAGATGAAGAATTGTGAGGAAGAAATGAATCAGAGATCTATGTCTGTCTTTAGTTAGATGGCTGACCAGACAGAAGAGAGTTGGACTTTATCTTCTAGTACAGGAGACTCTATGACTAGGAATGGGAAGGACATAGGGTAGGGCAGGATATGCAGACCATGCAAGCATTGTGCTAATGCACTTCTGGGGTTCCAGTACTGGAGAGTGGAGGCTATGGGAATGTCAGTTCAAAGTCATCCTCTGTGCTAGTTAGTTTTCTGTCAGCTGACATAAGTAATGTTATCTGGGGCGAGGGAACCTCAGTTGAAGAAAGGCCTCCTATAGACTGGCCTGAAGGTAAATCTGTTGGGCATTATCTTGACTGATGCCTGATGTTCGAGGGCCTAGCCCACCATGGGCTGTGCCACCGCAGGGAGGTAGTCCTAGGCTGTATACGAAGACAAACTGAGGGAGCCAGGGGTGCAAGCCAGTAATAGCATTTCTCTATGGTCTCTGCTTACTTCCTGCTTCCAGATTCCTGTTTTGAGTTCCTGTCCTGATTTCTTTCAGTGACAGATTGCGATGAGGATGGTGCAAGCCAAATAAACTCTTTCTTCCCCAAGTCACTTTAAGCCATGGCATTTAACAATAGAAAACAAGCTAGGACATTGTGGTGGTTTGAATCAGAACCCCAGAGGTTCATATAGGTGTGGCCTTATAGGAGGAGGTGTGGCCTTTTTGGAGGAGGTGTGGCCTTATTGGAGGAGGTGTGGCCTTATTGGAGGAGGTGTGGCCTTACTGGGGGAGGTATGGCTTTGTTTGAGGAAGTGTGTCACTGGGGATTGGCTTCAAGGTTTCAAAAGCTCATGCCAGGCCCAGTCTTAATCTCTCTTTGTGAATCAGAATGTAGCTCTTGGCTACTTCTCCAACACTATGTCTACCTGACACCATGCTCTTTGCTATCATGATAATGGACTAGATCTCAAAAACTGTAAGCAAGCTCCCAATTAAGTGCTTTCTTTTATAAGAATTGTCTTGGTCATGGTCTCCTCACAGAAACAGATAGATCAGTGACTAATACAGACATCTTCAAAGGCCAGCCTAGGGCTATGTGGGACTCTATCTCAAAACACAACAAACAAAAACCATGGAAACCATCAGAAAAGACTATAAGTGGCCAATTAAGGTCTGAAGAAGGAATTTGTTTGGGGTCGATGATTTTTTCAGTTCTTTAGATGTAGCATGCAGGCAGGCACCTTGCTCTTTCAGTTCATTCCTCTATCCATCAATTGGCTAATTCAGGACTGAGCACATAGTGTGTTTCTTAGAAATTCTGTATAGTGACTGGCTGCCTGGGGCAGGAAAGGGCTGCCTTTACTGGAATGTCCCAAAACTGTCCCATAGACAGTGAAGCCAAGGAATGGTGCTGGGATGTGACTCAGAAGGCAAACGTGGCTGGATCAGTTCCCTGTAGCTGTCTATAGCCAAGTGTAGCTCTTCAGAGTTTCCTGGTCATGACATATTTACTCAGTGGCCTCTGGCTTCTCTTCTATAGCAGGTTCACTCACTATATAATGGGGAGGTAAAATGAAGTTCCCTGGAGAACACGGCTAGAGAAGCTATGGTCTATCTATATGAAGAAATTAGAAGAGAGGCTCTAAGGTGCCTGCCCCGAAGCAGGGTTGGCAAGGAAACACTTCTCCAGGGAACCACTGTTTGATTTAAAAACCTCTGTTGCTCATTCTGCCCCACCTGCATAGTTAGGGGTTCTATCTAAATGACTTCTAATTCCTTTTTCTCATGCAAGGTCTGAGTTTCCCTCTTGAGAGCTTGAGAGCTTTGGTTCCGCTAGGTTTTTCTCCCCACTGGCAACCATGGTGTCGGACCACTGCAGTGGAGTGGAAGACCCACTGTGGGAAGGGAAGCTGGGTTCAATCGAAGTTTCAGGGAACACAAATGAGACTCTCCCTTAGGTTATCCCTGGACCAGCCTGGTAGAAGCCTTGGGTGCCTCTTCTGTTGCTTTGTGCTGCCACCTAGTGTACCACGACTGAAATAGCGTCCCCTAGGGAGGGCCCACATACCACTATCCCACACCTTCATTCACTCACATGCTCAGTCACAACTAACTTATTAACTTTTGAGAGGGATCTCGCGTAGCTGGGGCTGTCCTAGAGCTTACCTTGTAGTTAATGATGACCCTGAACTCCTTATTGCCTGTCTCCATTGCTAAGTACAGGGATTACAGGCATATGCAGTCATGCCCAACTTTATCCATTGTCATTTATCAATTCACTCAACCTTTCAGAAAAAAAAAAAAACAATTATTAAACTTTCCCCTCTGGACATGTGAGGTACTTCATGACTCCAGCTATTTCTGTAACTGCCCACTGTCTGCCCGTCCTTGACAGTACTGTGGAAAGAGGGTCTAGCCTCTGCCCTCAGAGTGTTCCAATCCCTTGTGCTATGGTCCATGCTCATTTCATCTTGTTTGCAGAAGTGGAGACAAGGTCTGAGATCCCTGCCAGCCCAAGGCACAGGGTGGGCACGAGTGTCCACTAACCAGATGGCAGGTAGGAGGGAGGACCTCATGAGTCTAACCTTCTGGGTACTTACTTCATAGTTCACAAAGTGATTTTGTTTAATTTGTATCCATCTATCCATTTATTTAGTTTGTCTGTCTGTTTGAGACGGCGTCTTACTCTGTAGTCCAGACTAACCTGGAACTAATGATGTACCCCGACCTGGCCTGGCTCCTGGTAATGCTGCTGTAGCTTCCCAAGTGCTACATCAGAGATGTGCACCAGAACGCCAGGCTTACGTCGAGCTATTTCACTTTTATACAGCCTAACTGAGCCTTATGTGGAAGGAGCACGTCCTTCCTAGGGAGAGCAGGGGAGTTGCCATCCCCAGCTCAGTGGGCTAAACCTAGCACTAGAGCGCTCTCCATGCTGGTAGGACAGTAGTGGGGGCCGACGGAGGGCAGAAAGATGCTGATGGTGTCATGCCCAAAATAGAACATCACAAGCTGTTCTCTCCAGAGAGATAAGAGGTGTCCAGAAGACTGAGGCTGGCTTTTTGTCACTGGGCAGTTGAACTGCCTTCTGTGGCACATATGCTCCTCCTGGTGGCCAAGACTACAGAAATGTCCTCTTGGTAAGATGGGTGTGTGGGGATGTGTGGGCCCAATGAGGCAGAGATTGAGAAATGGTCCCTAAAATCTGCACCAACACTGGCTTCAGGAAGGCAGATAGGCTGGGGCTGAGGGGAAGCAAATAAAACCCACTTTCTGCTACTGCACTTCCTAAGAATTGCCAAACTCCTTGGCTTACTGGGCATCTTTCTAACAGCTGTTTCTGTTTCATATTTAGTACTTTCTAGGAAGTCCTTGCAGACTCCAAGAGGCCAAGCATGCTGCACAGTCCTACAGGAAGCTGCAGGGAGTTGGGGTTTTATCCAAGGTTTCAGCACAGAGATGACCAGGTTAGTCAAGAATTAAGGACTGAAGTGATTGCTCAGTGCTTGAAAACATTGGCTGTTCTTCCAGAGGACCCAGGTTTGATTCCCAGTGCCCACACGGCAGTAACTCCAGCAGCTCCAGTTCCAGGGGATCTGACACCCTCTTCAGGTCTCCAAAAGCACCAAGCACACAAGTGGTGCATGGACATACGAGTGGGTAAAACAAGCATAAAATTTTAACACATAAATTAGTAGTCATATTTAGGAAACATTACTTAGTAAAATAAAAATTTAAAGCATAGGCAAGAGTTATTAACACCAGAGCCGGGAAGAAAAATTACTCTCTTTTTTTAGGGGTATCTCTAATATATTCCATTGCCCAGATGCCCACCTCCAACAATGCAATTAGTTCAGAAGCATGGCACCATGGCTCACATCACAGAGCCCAATGCAGATGTTAACAGATTAATGAGAACTGGCGAATCTTTCCCTGACTAAGTAAAATCTGTCACGCTAAGAGGTAGGCATCACACACGGCTATATGTTTATTCCATGTTTTGCTGTGTTTGAGTCCAGGACCCTGCACACATCAATCACCCCGATCCCCTCCAATAAGCCATGGGTTCCAAGTAGTGAGGAGAGAACATTCTTGGTTCAAATGTAGCTAAGAAGTAGTCCTTGTCCGCTGAGGAGGGGAGACTACAGAGAAAGACAAACATTTACAGAATGGCCCAGTGATAACATACAGAAAGGAAGGTGGAATCTCCAAGGGGCTGTGACAGGCAGTTTATGGAGAGGGGGGTCTGAACTGGACTTTGTGTGCGGGTAGGCTTTCTTCTTTAACCTTCATTTGTTTGTCTTGAATAACAGGGCTAATAAAACACCTCACCAGTTAAGAGCACTTGTTGCTCTTACAAAGGACCTGGGTTTGGTTCCCAATACCCACATGTGGCTTACAACCCTCTGTAACTCCAGTTCCAGGGCATAAGACATCATCTTCTTGCCTGGGTAGGCATTTGCATATATGTGGTACACAGACATACATGCAGGCAAACATCCATACACACAAAAGCAAATAAATCTTTTTTTTTAAAAATATAACATTAGGAGCCATGTGTGGTTGGTACACACTTTTAACTCTGCCTTTAATTCCAGAACTCAGGAGGCAGAGGCAAGTGGATCTTGATGAGTTTAAGACCATCCTGGTCTACATAGTTTCAGGTTAGCCACAGCTACATAGTAAGACCCTGTCTTAAAAAACAAAAAACAAAATTATGCCATTTATTTACTTACTGTGAACGTGTGTGTACACCCATATGCCACTTCATGTATGTAGACGTCAGAGGACAACTTGAGGGAGCCAGTTATCCGCTTTCATCATGTAGGTTCTAGGGACAGAACTTAGGTTGTCAGGCTTAGGTGTCTTCACTGGATAAGGCTTCATCAGCCCTTGCAGGTAGGATTTCAACAGATTTGTCTGACAGTAGGAGACAGGAAGAGGAAGAATGCCTTAAAGGAGGAATCAGTGTCACGAACAGAAGGACCGGGCTTGTTAAAAATGCTATTTTCAGCCAAATGGACGAAAGAGTCACAAAGACACTGTAGGATGTATGGCTGAATGTGACAGGCACTCACCACTGAGCTACATCAAAGCCAAAGACTGATATTAGAAGATGGTAAACACAGTCAGGGTAAGACTGGAGCACACTGGGTGCTGGTCTAAAACCTTGGAACCTCATTCCTCAACAAGAGTTTAGGACTGTGATGCTTTGAAAGAGGTGGCCTGCATTGGCTCAGAGGTTGGAATGCTTGGTTCCCAGTTGACTGTTTAGGAAGGATTAGGAGGTGTGACCTTGTTGTAGGAGGTGTGTCATTCAGGATGGGTGTCTTAGTTCAGGTTTTACTGCTGTGGACACCATGACCAAGGCAACTCTTATAAGGACAACATTTAATTGGACTGGCTTACAGGTTGAGAGGTTCAGTCCATTATCATCATTGTGGGAGCAGGGCAGCATTCAGGCAGATGTGGGGCTGGAAGAGTTCTAGCTCTTGTTCTGAAGTCAGCTAAGAGAAGACTGGCTTCCAGGCAGTTAGGAGGAGGGCATTAAAGCCCGAGCCCACAGTGACACACCCACTCCAACAAGGCCACACCTCCTATTAGTGCCACCCCAGGGCCAAGCATATGCAAACCATCAGAGTGGGCTTTGAGGTTTCAAAATTCCAAGATATTGTCTGTCTGTCTGTCTGTCTGCCTGTCTGTCTCTATATCTCTCTCTTGTTCTCCACCTCCTGCCTGAAGATCAGGATGTAAGTGCCATGTCCCCCTGCCACTATGCTTCCCACCATGAGGATCATGGACTAACACTCTGAAACTGTAAGCCACCCAATTAAATGCCTTTTTTTTTTTTTTTATGAGCTACCGTGGTCACAGTGTCTCTTCACAGAAATAGAACAGTAACTAGGCAGGTGACAGGCTTATATTAACAAAGAGTGATATTCATTTAGTGTTTTCTTTTTCTGGTGAGTGTTTGTGTGTTGGAGGCCAGAGGTCGAAGATGGGAATCTTCCTCTAATTGCTCTCAACATGATTTTTTGAGACAGGATCTATCACCGAACTTGAATAGACTGGCCAGTGAGCCTCAGAGATGCCCACGCTCCCAGCCCTGGGTTGCAGATACCATGACTAGCTTTTATGTGGGTACTGGTTATCAAGAACTCGGTTTTCATAGTTATACAAGTACTCCTCACACTGAGCTATCACCCCAGCCTATTTTTAAATGTGTGTGTGTGTGTGTGTGTGTGTGTGTGTGTGTGTGTGTATGTTTCTAGCTTTCTCATTATATATGTGTGCTGGATAGTTCTATGTCTACTTGACACAAGCTAAAGTCATCTGAGAGAAGGGAACCTCAGTTAAGAAAATGCCTCCATAAGATCAGGTTGTAGGCAGGCCTGTAAGGCATTTTCTTGATTAGTTATTGATGGAACAGGGTCAAGCCCATTATGGGTGAGGTCATTCATGGGCTGGTGGTCCTACAGGGTGAGGTTCTGCAGGAAGGCACACTAAGCAAGCCTTACAGAACAAATCAGTAAGAAGTACCCTCCATGGCCTCTACATCAGCCTCCAGGTTCCTGCCCTGTTTGAGTTCCTGTCCTGACTTCCTTTGATGATGGACAGCAATATGGAAATGTAAGTCAAATAAACTCTTTGTTTCCCTACTTGCTTTTGGTCATGGTGTTTCACCACAGCAATAGGAATCCTGACTAAGGGGGCCGGAGAGATGGCTCAGCAGTTAAGAGCGCCAACTGCTCTTCTGAAGGTTGTGAGTTCAAATCCCAGCAACCACATGGTAATCTGTACAACCATCTGTAATGAGATCTGATGTCTCCTTCTGGGGTGTCTGAAGACAGCTACAGTGTAGTTACATATAATAAATAAAAATAAGTCTTTAAAAAAAAATCCTAAGACAATGTGTGTATATTTTCAGAGATTTTTATGTGGCGTGTGTGTGTGTGTCTGTGTGTGTGTGGTGTCAGATCTCCTGAAGCTGGAGTTACAGGAGGTTGTGAACTATCCAACATGGGTGCTGGGAACTTGAATTTAGGTTCTCTACAAGAGCAGAAAGTATTCTTACCCACCAAGTCATCTCTCCAGCCCTGTTTGGTTTGGTTTGGTTTTCACTGTTTTCAGAGACAGTCTCCCTCTTTAGCTTGCTTCAGTTCCCAGTGCTGGGGTTATAGGTATGATCTAACACGTGAAGAAAGAGTGATGCTAACACCACGCTTTAAGTCTTTTCAATTTAAGCATGGCCATCTCACCAGTGAGGTGAGTGCTGCTATGACTCTGCACGTGAGCAGCAGTTGTTTATTGTTTTTATCAGAAAAACCCCTTGGACCCTGCATCAAGTGAGCTGAGAGAACACTTGGTTCATTGTGGGTGTATATGAAGTGCACTGTGCCTTTTGACAGAAACTGGCTTGCACAGAGTCATGGGTGGGTTCTGTTTTCACAAGAACTTCAAAATGCTGGCTGGAGAGATGGCTCAGCGATTAAGAGCACTGACTACTCATCCAGGGTCCTGAGTTCAATTCCCAGCAACCACAGGGTAGCTCACAACCATGTGTAATGGGATCTGATGCCCTCTTCTGGCACGTAGGTATACATGCAGACAGCACTCCTATATTTAAAAAAATACCTAAATAAAAACAAAACAAAACAAAAAAGCCTTCAGAATTCACTCCAACAGAAAAAAATCACACTATTGAAGGTATAAAGTCCCATGCTCAGGGTCAGAGGTCCGGGATTTCATGAGGGGTTCGAGCATTGCTGAAGAGAAAGCTGTCTGGGATAAGGAGAGGAGTGTCTATTAACTAATACATAGTATATATTACATAACTAATCTTAACATATATATGATATGTAATATTTTCTATAACTAATATATAATAAACATAACTGAACATACATCTTTAATCCCAACACTAAGGAGGCACAGAGGCGAACTCTCTGAATTCAAAGCCAGTCTCCTCTACACAGAAAGGACTACATAGAGAGACCCTATCTTAAAAAAGACAAAAAAAAAAAAATCTAAAATTCACATAACTGAGGAAAAAAACCAACTATGCTTTAAATGGAAATCTTATTAATAATTAAGAAAGTTTTGCAGTTTTCATGCCAAATGACAGTAAAGCTGACCTAAGGAACTATAGTGGACAGGTAGGGAAGGGACAGGTTTATAGAGAGCCTTCCAAAGAAAAAGGGTTCCTGGAGAGATGGGTTCAGTTGTTAAGAGCACTGGCTGCTCTTGCAGAGGACCTAGGTTCAATTCCCAGTACCTACACTGAGTCCTAGGGGATCCAGTGCCCTCCTTTGGTTTCCATGGGCACAAGATATTCATGTGATATATAAGCACAGACGAAACACTCATACCCACAAAACTGAAATATTCCTTTAAAAAGATGTAGCAAAGTACTTATTGTGACAAAGTAAATATGATATTAGGAAGTAAAAAGGGAATGCAGAAAAGATGTTTGCTCCTGCTCTTTTAAATTTACTGTTACATGTACCTGTCTGTCTGTCTGTATGTGCACTGCATGCATTTAGATCTGGAGGAGGCCAGAAGACAGCACGAGATTGCATGGAACGGAGCTGGAGTTAGAGGAGGCTGTCAGCTGCCTGATATGGGTGCTGGGAACCAAACCTGGATCCTGGGTCCTCTGCAAGAGCAGCAAGTGTTCTTAGCCACTGAGATATGTTATGCATGTGTGCATGTGTGTGTGTGTGCATGTGTGTGTGTGTGATTGGCATGTGTTAGGTCTAAGGATGATACTGGACTGAGTGCGTGTGTGTGTGTGTGTGTGTGCGCATGTGTGTCTGAGTGTGTGTGCACTTGTGTGCGTGTGTATGACTGGCATGTGTTAGGTCTAAGGATGATACTGGACTGAGTGTGTGGAGTGTGTGTGTGTGTGTGTGTGTGACGACTGGCATGTGTTAGGTCTAAGGATGATACTGGACCAAGTTCTCCTTGTCCACCTTTACGTAGGGTCTAGGACTCAAGCCTGGGTCATCAGGTTTGCACAGCAGATGCTTTACCTGCTGAACCATCTCACTGCCCTGTCCCTAGTTTTACTTATTTGCCTACTACATGCACACTTCTGCGTACACTCACATCCAGAAAGAGAGATAGACAGACATAATTTGAGCATCTAAGAAAGTAATATGACCATTAACTATAATAAAGAATCTAGGAGACACTGATGTCTTCAACGCTAAAACGCTAAAGCTCCTGTGATCCTGTTAAAGATAACCAGTGAGACAGCCTGAATACAACCCCACAGTGCTGGATACAATGCTGTGAAGCTCTAGAGGGAGTCTCAGGCTGTACACAATGGAATTTAAGGATTGCTTTAAAATCAGGAGCTGATGACTTTACCTTGAAAAGGAGTAAAGAGGAGGTAGCCAGAGAACAGACGTCTCTCCGAAAGAGCAGTACTTCTTGTGGGCCAGCGTGTACCAGGTAGAGAAAACACTTGCTGGACAGCAACAACCCTGTGCCCTCACCCATCGTCGCAAAAAGTGCTTTGGTACGACAACCTCTCCGGTGCCACCAACGCAGCACTGTCTGTCTCCTTTTCCCTTTTTCTTTTCCTCTGTCTTTTTTTTTTTTTTTTGAGACAGGGTCTTTATGAGTAGCCCTGCTGTCCTGAAACTCCCTCTGTAGACCATGCTGACCTCAAATTCCAAGATCTGTCTGCCTCTGCCTCCTGAGAGCTGGGATTAAATTCTTGCACAACCACACCTGGCTCTGCTTCCTTCTGAGGAAGATAAGTCCTACCTCCACTGATTACTGGCTTGCTCCCAGGCCCATGTACCATTTTTACACAGCACAGGCCCACGTGCCTAGGCATGCTACAGTGGATTGAGCCTTCCTCCTTCAATTAACAATTGAAAATCTGTCCCACAGATGTGCCCACAGTCCTATCTGATCTGAGCAACTCTTTAGTGAGATTCCCTCTGCCCAGGTGACTCAAAGTTAGTTACCCATCTAGTTCTGCCTGTTTTCCAGTGTTTTGTTTGTTTGATTGTTTGGATTTTTTGAGGCAGGGTCTTAGCCCTGGTTGGCCTGGAACTCACAGTGGTCTGTCTGCCTCTGCCTCAAGTGCTGAAATTATATAGGTGTGCACCACCAGGCTCGGTTTCCATTTTTTAAATACTTTTATTTATTTTAAAGATTTTATTTATTTTATGTATGTCGGTACACCTTTGCTGTCCTCAGACACACCAGAAGAGGGCATCGGATCCCATTGCAGATGGTTGTGAGCCACCATGTGGTTATTGGGAATTGAACTCAGGACCTCTGGAAGAGCAGTCAGTGCTCTTAACAGCTGAGCAATCTCTCCAGCTCCATTTTCCATTTTTAAAAAAATAATCTGGAAATCCAAATTATTTGAAATATTTTATTTATTTTTAATTAAGTGTATGTGAGTTTGTGTACATGAATCCAGATGTTGCAGAGGTCAGAGGTGAGGTTACAGGTGTTTGTGAGCTGTCTGAAGTGGGTGCTGAGAACAAAACTCAGGTCCTTTGAAAGAGCAGCATTCTCTTTTAACTTCTGGGCCATCTCTCCAGCCCTTGAAATATGATTTTTAAGTGTCAGAAACCAATTTAGATAGATTCCTTTTTTAGACAGGGTCTCACTGTGTAGTTGTGGCTGCCCTAGAACTCACTTTGTAGACCAGGCTAGCTTCAAAATCTGCCTGCCTCGGTGCTGGGTGCTGGGATTAAATGTGTGCACCACCATGCCCCACTGAATTCTGACTACCTTAAAACTCTGTGCAAACACAGCACAGCTCTCAGTTGGTGCCTCCGGTGCCTCTGTCTCTGATCCAGAAGGCAAAGGAGCAGGCACTAAGGGATGAGTGCAGAAGAACAGCATACTCTAGGAGCACCAGTGTTCAGGACCAAGCTCAGCCTTCTGGGTCCTTCCAGTGATCAGGAATTCTAGCCCACCAGTAATCACCTTACTCCTCTACCAACTTGCACCTCCCCTGCAGTCAAGAACTCAACAGGCAGCTGAGCATGGTGCACATGCATTTAATCCCAGCACATGGAGGCAGGGGCTACTAGTAGGGTCTCTGTGAGTTGAAGGCCAGTCTGGCCTAAATGGTAAGTTTCAGGTCAGCCAGCACTACCTAGGGAGACTTGTCTTAAAAAAACAAATAAAGAACTTACTAAGCCATTCTACTTCCTAAAACCACTGCTCCATTGTTCTATGTGCCCTGTAGGCATGTTCTAGAAAGTTTTTTACATTTTCGTCCTTCTACAAAAATATGGTAATAAAGTAAATTGTATTTGACACCTTCTTTCCTTCTTTTCTCATTAATTGCCATTGCTTGTCAATTCACTACCATCCAAGGTCAGCTTCCACCTCTAAGAGGAAAATGGGTCTATCGCCAACTTCATTAATATTGTCCCAACCAATCCTTCACCTCAGAGATCAATAAGGTTCCTTCTATATTTTAGCATTTCACTAAACTGGAAGAGGGGACAGAAAGGGGGTGGACAGCATGAACCACTGATTCTCAAAAACTGCTTTCAGGAGACCCTCAATGATGCATTTCAGCCTGACTCCCCGACATCTGTGAACACAGTGGTCTTGTGGTGCCCTGCCCTATCATGAGCAACACATCCTGAGAAGGCTGTGGCCTATGTTAGTGCCTACCTGCACCCCTATCTGGTGACAGTCCAGAGCCCCCTCTTTTGCCTTTTTAAAGATCTGTGTACGGGCTGAAGAGATGGCTCAGTCTAGAGTGTTTGTTGCTCTTGAGAAGACCTGGGTTCCAACTCCAGCATCCACCCAGAGGTTCACAATTGTAGTCATAATTCTGGAGTTGTAGTTCCTTTGAAAACACAGAAATATTATGGGAATGTGTTTTTGTTTTGATCCCAGGTGTGGGATATGGGGCTGCTTCTGACTGACCACAGCAGGTGACTAAGATTTGCCTCTTGCTCTATAAGGGAGTACTTTTGCCAGCTGTAGAGTTTCTGCAACTGTGTGTCATTTGGAAATCTGGAGACTTTTGAGGGTGTATGAATGCTAGAGCCCCCGATAGGTGGGTTGTTGGTTGGTTGTTGTTGGTCACGGTTTGTTAAGTAGTCGTGTACAAAGAAGAAATAAGAAATTAGATATCCTGACAGCAAAGATCAAACTTAACCCAAGGAACTCAATGCTCCCCTAATCAGCAGGAAGTAGTCTAACGATAATGTCGCCTCCTTTCCTTTCTGTCCCTGTTTCTCTCTATCTAGGGTTAGGGGGTTGAAAGGGTGGGAAAAAAGGTAGAGAAGGGTGGAAGAAAGAAACCTACAAAATAGCAAAAGACAATACACAACCATCCCAACTCCAGTTCCAGGGGATCCAACACCCTCTGCTAACCTCCATGGGCACCAGGCACACATGGAACATATACACGTACTCAGAAAAAACATCCAAACTTATAAAGCTAAATACATCTACTAAAAAGGGTCTGCGTGTATGAGGAGCTCCTGCCACAGTGTTTGTAGAAACCCTTTATGAACCAAGTGGCGCACACTCAGGGCTCATTCTGCCTAGTAAACCTCATGCTGCTGCCCCTGCCTTCTTTTCTCCCTGTTTCTGGGCAGAAACCCAGAACACCCTGCATGCCTGACAAGCTCTCTATCACTTGGCCACATCAACAGAATTCTGAGAGCTTTTACAAACAACACATAGTGCAAGTTCTTAAGGATGGAGAGAGAGGGCAGTACATTGGATCAGCACCTGATTTTTACACTATTGATTTTATCATTTATTTATTTAAGTTTTTCTCTGGCTTCTATTTGTTCATTTTGAAATATTGGGAATTAAACACAGGCAAGCATTCTACTATCCTTATCGTTCTCTCTCTCTCTCTCTGTCTCTCTCTCTCTCATTTTGTATGACTGTTTTGCATGTATGTCTATGCACTATATGCATGCAAAGTGCTCTTAGAGGCCAGAAGAGGGTGTCAAAACCTCTGGGACCGGAGTTACAGATGGGCTGGAAACTACCATGTGGGTGCTGGGGATTGAACCTGATACTCCAGAAGAGCAACCAGTGCTCTTAGTAGTTAAGACATCTCTCCAGGTCTCTTCTTCCAAAACAAAGACTTGCTATGTAGCCCTGGCTGGCCTTGGACTCACTTTCTGCTGAGATTACAGGTGTGTGCCACCTTGTCTAACCCATTGAGAGGTTTTAATTTGAAATAAGGTCTTGACAAACTTCTCAGACTGGCTGTGAGAGCTAATCTTTGTTGTCAACTCACACAGTGAGGGATCCTCAGTTGAAGAACTGCCTCTATCAGACTGGCCTGTGGGATAGTTGGGGGCTGGGGATGTAGCTAAACAGTAGAATGCTGGTCTAGCATGGATAAGGCTGTGAGTTCTATTCCCAGCACTACAATAAACAGACACATTAACTAGGTAAGTTAAAGAAAGAAAAATGTAGCTAGGGCTGGAGAGATGACTCTGTAGTTACAAGCACTTACTCCTGTTTTAGAGGATCCCAGGGAGAGAACCCTAGCATGTACATCAGGTGGTTCACAACTCTAGTTCCAGGGCATTCCATGCAGTCTTCTGGCCTCCACTGGGCACCTGCACGTGTGTGGTATACATACACTTAATAAATCTCTTATTTTTTAGATTTATTTAGTGTGTTTGAGTGTTCTGCCTGCTTTGTATGTCAGTGTATTACTTCTGTTCCTGCTGTCCATGAAGGTCAAAAAAAGTGTCATATCTTCTGGAACTGAAGCTGGAATGATTGTGAGTTACCATGTGGATGCTGGGAACTGAACCCAGGACTCCCAAAAGAACAAATGCTCTTAACTACTGAGCCATCTCTCCAGTCCCTAAGTAAATCTTTAAAACAGCATAAAAATAATAGCTGAGGATGAGCAGGGATCAAGCCAGTAAGCAGTGCTTCTCCACGGTTTCACTTCCATTCCCTCATCCAGGTCCCTGCCTTTAGCTCCCGTCCTGGCTTCTTCTGGTGATGGATGCTAATTTGTAAGTTGAACTATAAACCCATTCTTTCCCAAGCTGCTTTTGGTTAGAATGTTTTATCACATGTTTAGAAAGAACCAGCAGACTGGCCTTGGACTCACTTGGCAGTCTAGGCCAGCCTTGAATCCACAATCCTTAGTTTCCCAAGTATTCCTGTCACTAGGCCCACCGTTTAAATTATTACTTCATACATATAAAATGGATGCCAGAGTCCCAGCATCTAACCAGTAAGCAGGCCATCGCCAACAGCATACGCTTCGCTGTGCTCTCTTCCATCCCATCCTTCGGCTCTCTTCAGGTAACTACAAACACATCCCATCTTTACCATTCCTCTGCTCAGCCAATGCTTCTGTTATTTTCTTATATTTGAACTTCAAGAACTTTAACTGTGCCTATTCTCTTCCATCCTGGGCTGGACAGATGGCTCAGCGGTTAAAAGCATTGGTTGCTCTTCCCGAGGACCTGGGATCAATTTCCAGCAACCACATGGTGGCTCACAACCATCTGTAATGGGGTCTGATGCCCTCTTCTGGTGTGTCTGAAGACAGCTATAGTGTACTTATATAAATAAAATAAATCTTTTTTTTTAAAAAAATGTGTAACCATTCCAACTTGACACAAGGTCACATGAGCAATAGTCCCTAACAACATAGCACCCCTGGGTAGGTGGGGAGATAGGGTCTCTTGGCTGCTTCACCTGGACAGTGTTTTTTGGGATTCCAACATCCTAATCTTCAATTTGGGACCTGTCTACATGATTTGGTGGCCATTGTAATCTGGGAATGGAACTCCTGCTGGGCAAATGCTCTGCCATTAAACTAAGCTACACCTCGACCCTAAGAGAGGGGCTATAAAAAAACAAAAACAAAAAACAAAAACAAAAAAGCCGGCAGTGGTGGCGCACGCCTTTAATCCCAGCACTAGGGAGGCAGAGGCAGGCGGGTTTCTGAGTTCGAGGCCAGACTGGTCTATGGAGTGAGTTCCAGGACAGCCTGGGCTATACAGAGAAACCCTGTCTCGAAAAAAAAAAAGAGAGAGAGGGGGGGGGGCTATGTGAAACATTTTCTCTAAATAAATATTCTTACTAATGTAGCAAGATGTTTGCACAAATTCAGGTCATAGCTCTCAGGCCATTCGCACTATAATCTTACTGCCAGAAGACAGGAAAATACAGCCAGGCGTGTCCAACCTGTGGCCCATTAAAGCAGAGGGCATCTGTGAATACTTCCCCAAACAAAATCTTTTGCAACTTTTTTTTTCCTTTATGGTTTTTCGAGACAGGGTTTCTCTGTGTAGTCCTGGCTGTCCTGGAACTCACTCTGTAGACCAGACTAGCCTCGAACTCAGAAATCCGTCTGCGTCTGCCTCCCAAGTGCTGGGATTAAAGGCGTGCGCCACCACTGCCTGGTTTTTTTTTTTTTTTTTTTAAAAGACAAGAGTCTCATATATTTCTAGGTCTTCTGGCCTTTAACCCTTCTCACTTCACCTCTCACGTGCCACGATTACAGGCATGTGCCACTATATGCACATACCAGGTCGAACCCCGGGTTCTGTACATGCTAGGGGAGCAGCTTTCCAAAAGAGTTACATCCCCAGCCCCGCAACTTTTCTCGTTTTTAAAAATTCAATCACGCAGATTTTTAGCGTGAACTTTGTAGTTAACAGTTTTGACAATGACAGATCGTTGCATTCTCCTGTCGGATTCTCCTTCTGGAACGCCCAGTCAATGACAGATCTTACGGAGTGCTGTCAATCTCAGTAAAACTGCCAAGAGGGCTGAGGGTGCGAATTCTCAATTTGTGCAGGAAGTTGACGGTGGTGGTTTACACATGCGCACCTTCTTGAAACCCGAGAGAGACTGCCGAAAGCAGTTGCTTCAATTTCCCCAATTTTGAACACGCACGCGTCTTGTGCAAGCAGCGGTTGGCCGATGCTTCCATCACTCACCGGAAGGGCCAATGGAGCGAGCCTAGTTACCTACTTCCCACTGAACAGCAGGAGGCGCCGGGCGTGGCTTTGAAGATCTTTGTTTCAGGCTTGGCGTTACTTTGAATGAGGCTCGGGAGCGTGGTCTGCGACCCAGGAAACCCCGGAGAAGCAGCCAAGCGCTCAGCGACACCTCTAGGGGACAGAACGTGCGGAAATGGATGTTAAGCGACTCTACGGCCTACCTTTTATACCCGCCCCCCTTTCCCCTTAGAATGGTGGGTTGCTTTGAAACCCGGAAGCAATTCATCGCTCTCCGGAACACACCATGGGTCACGTGGGGACGGCACGTGGCGGGCGCGTGACCCGGCGTTCTGCGGGTCTTCCCCTCCCCAGGCACCCAGCATGCTTTGGGCACTTGGCAGCTCCTGTCCTAAATAGGAGCAGTTCTGGGCCGCTATCCTGGGAGGGTGGAGACGCTTCCCGAGACTGGACAGACACCGAGAGGTGGAGCTGAGCTAATACAGGGCTAAGGGGTAAATCTGACTCACCCGAGAGGCCGGAACTGACCTGATGCAAACCAACCAAGGAACTGCGCTGGGCTGGGTGGAAAGAACACGGGGGGGGGGGGGGGGGGGGACTGTAAACTATGCTACAGGGCTACCTCTTCCTTTTGAGACCCAACTAGGCCCACTCCATTGGCCCTTCCTGTGAAATAGGACAGTAGAGTGGATTTGCTCTTCGTCCAGGTAGTGACATTCAAGTCCGGAGTCTGAGGTGGGGTCGCCTGGATCCCTTCCACATCTGCTGTTCCTTGAACAAGTTCCCACACAATCACAAGGCTGGTAAAATTAGCCCATGGGACTGAAGGATGAGTCAGAACATAATAACCACTGGCCTCAGTGGCATGAACAATTAGACAACACTGACTGCTCCTAAGAACTACTGACCTCGATAGCTGAGTCCAAGAAACCCACAGCCTGGTTCTGTTTTATGGCAGTACTCAAGAAGCTTGTTCTTCAGCTAAAAAGGAGAGAAGCTTCAAAAAGTTGCAACTTGGGAGTATTTTTTATTAAAAAAACAAGAACGCACACACGTGTGTCCTGAGGAGACCTGAAGGGGTGTTGGAGGATTGAGAATGTTTGCTGAGGGCTCAGTGGTTAAGAGCACTGACTGCTCCTCTAGAAGACCTGGGTTCAATTCTCAGCACCCACATAGCAGCTCACAACTGTCCTTACACAGACATATGTGCAAGCACAACATCAATGCACATATACAAAACTCACAGACACACACACAAACAAAAATATGCACTGTCTCTCATTTGTCTTGTGTAGGCACTGTGCCAGATAATGTCATTCCCTAGCCTGTCCAATCAGTATATTTTAAGATCCTTGGGAGCATGTTAGAATGTTTAGTTTCATTTTATTTACTTCTTTTGAACAGAGTCGCATGTATTGCATGCTATCCTGAACTCACTACATAGCAGAGGATGGCCTTGAGCTTCTAGGATTTCAGGTGTGTGGCACCACCTCTGAAGTATTAGGTGCTGAGTGAAGTTTGAGCCCAGGACTTCCTGTGTGCTTGCCAAGATCTCTGAGTTACATCCCTGTCCCATCCCTGAGCCATCTCTGCAGCCCCTGGAGGCAGTGCTTCAATTAAGGTTGTCTTCTTCCCAAGTGATTCTAGGTTGTGTCAAGTTGACAAACCAACCAGGCTACACCTGCCATTTTGTACTACACATGAAGCAGCATACTCAGTGTTGACAAGTATTAAATCAAAATATTAGTTCTGAAAAATATTGAAGAAGTCCTACATGGAGAACTGTCAAATATTCAGCCAAGATTGATTGATTATGTTTTTTTGTTTTTTAAGACAGAGTTTCACTGTGTAGCCTTGGCTGTCCTGAAACTGTAGATCAGGTTGGCCTGGAACTCAAGAGAGCTTTGCCTGCCTCTACCTCCCAAGTGCTGGGATTAAAGGCATGCACCACTATACCCAGCCTTCAGCCAAGAGTTATATAAAAATAAAACCATCTCATTAGTATGAAAATTTGCTTTATTTTTTTTTGAGACAAGATCTCATGTAGTCGTAGCTGGGCTGGATGTGTTAATCTTTAATAACTGTTAAGATTATAAATATAGATCAGATAGGTTATGTATATTAAAGCATTTTATTTAAGATAAATTTGGGGGGCATGGAGATGGCACAAGTATGCCTTCAGGTCCCCTGCAGCAAAGCTGGGTACAGTGAGTGCGTGTAATCCCACACTGGGGAGACATAGACAGGAGGATGGTTGGGACTTGTGGCCAGCTAGTATGACTAAAATGACAAACTGTAGATTCAGTGGAGTGACAGAGGACACCCACCAGCTCTGACCTTCATACTCACCTACACCCACATACATACACAAATAAAAACTTGTCATATCCAGCAAATGTTTGGTTTGCACATTTTGTGTTCTGGATGTACAGAACATGAATTCAGCTGAGAAGGAAAGTCTAAGAAGCCATGTGAGCTGGTTGTGGTGGTACATGCTTTTGATGTACCACCAGTAGAGGCAGGCAGATCTCTGTAAATTCAGAGCCAGTCTGATATAGTGAGTTCCAGGAGGGCAGAAAGAACCCGTCCCAAACAGCCTTAAGGAAGGAAGGAAGGGAGAGAGGAAGGAGGGATAGAGACAGACCCAGACCTACCGACCCTGTGGCAGACTCCTGACTTGGCCAGCCTAATCTGATCTGATTTGGCAATCCTTCCAAAATGCACTGATGTCAGTTTTTGCTAGCAAGTGTTCTTCTATCTCAGTTTTCTGAAGTAATGTCTTATGTAAACCAGGCTGCCCTGTAGTTCACTCTGTAATCCGGATGTCCTTGAACTCCTGATCTTCCCGCCTCTACTGGGACTGTGGGGCATGTGTCTCTGCCCTCCTTTAGTTTTCTGAGTTCATTCTGACACAGGTCCTACTGTGAAATCCAGGTTGCCCTGAGCTCCCCATTCTCTCTGTCACTCCAGCTCCTGGCTTACCTGAGTCACTTCTTTAAACTCCTTTGAAGACCTAGAATGTGGAGAATAAAGCCTCATTTGCTAAGGAAGGCCTTTCACATGGCCTCTGCCTACCCCTTCAGCTCTACATGCTGTTCTTGTTGGCTTTCACCGATGTCTGATTTCCATAAGGCCCCATAGGCCCAGGAAACTCCTACACGCCTTCAAATGTTCAGTTCAAACACTTCCTCTAAGATACCTCCCAGACCATTAGTTTGGAGTGGATGTGCCTGGTCTCTCATCTCGAAAGCCCAGTTTCTGCTGGTTCTTTGGTCTCCTGTTCCTATTAGCGGTATGAACTAACGGATTCCTTTCTGTTCTGGTGTACACCTAGAGTCCAAGGGATGGCATGGACTGAGCCTGGAAGGGGGCTTGTATTGGCCCGTTGATGGCTGTGGGAACCAACAAGGCTTTTGTACTCTACATGGTGCGCTATGGAGTACCATGAAGGAGTCAGATTATTAACAGAGCCAAAGAGGAGGTAGCCTGAGAAGGGCAGATGTAAATTAAGGGAGCTGTTCCCGTTGTATGGGAATATTCAGCAAGTGTCAGAGCTAGACCACACTCTGGACTATGTAGAGTCCACCGACCTCTTTCACACTATAAGTGTTTTAAACAGTCAGGGCCTCACGACGGACCACACTGGCCAGGATAATATAGTGATAGTGCAGGTCTCATTTCTATTCACATAAGGTTCTCCTGGTGCAAACACCACCCTGAGGTGGTTTGGCCAATCCAGACTACTTTAAATAAATATGTATGGGAGTGTTTTGCCAGCAGATATGCTAGCATACAACCTGCATGTAGTGCTTGCAGAAGCCAGAAGAGGGCGTCAGACCCCAACCCAGGCTGATTTGATCCATGGCACTTCACACTGTCATGCTCTTCCACAATGCTCAAGACAGGGAAAAACAGCACTTGAATAGGCAGAAACTACCTGCACTTCAGAAGGGACACACATTACAGCTCATTAGTCCATTGGCCAGAACCAACCCCAAAACCCCACTGACTACACAGGGGCTTGGAAAACACCAGAAGAGACAGGGAACAGAAATTTTTGTGAGCAACAGTAAGGCTTATCCCAAACCCCAGTGGGTAGGAAGGAAGAGGAGGCAAGACAGACTGAGGCAGATGGTAGATGTACTGAGCAGAAAGGTTTTGCTAGGAATCTGGGGTTCTGAGGTCCCCTTAGAGAAGTCCTTCCCATGAACATGGATGAGCTGGGTAGTACATCTTGCCTGTACATTCTCCCCTAGAGCAATGTCTGGAGAAGCTAGGGAATTATACTGCTGAAGATGACCTCATTCAAGTGGCAACTGGCAGGAAGCCACTGGTCCTTGGATGTGGGCTTTCCACAGGTGGTGTATAGCATAGTATTAGGGCAGATAACAAGAAAAACAGAAGCCACCCTTCCCATTTGAAAGCACTGAGATTACTTGCCTTTTTCTATTGGTTACTCAGTGTGGGAACAGGCAGAGATAGTGGGGGGGGCCATTGTAGAAGGACAGTAATATCTTTTTCTTTTAGACAGGGTCCCTACTAGCTGAGGATGACTGTGAACTTCTGATCCTCCTGCCTCTACCTAGAATATCTAGTGTGCGCTACCATGCCTGCTTTTATGTGGTACTGGAGACTGAACTAGGCAAGCACTCTATCAACTGAGCTACAGCCCCCGCCTAGAGAACATCCTATTAACCCTTTCTTAATCAGGACATCATCTCTTTGCCACTGTTGAGGGAGAGGTGAGGTGAAATCAGTGACCTTGTGAGAAAGGCAGGGCCAACACAGATGCTAAGTATTTTGCAATATGGAAATCTGAGGCTGGAGGACATTCTGTGCCTTGCCTGACTTGACTCCTCTCCTCCCCCAACACCCCTATCAGGAGACCACGTCATCGTAAGCATTTATAGGGCAGTCTTAGCCACTGAGCAAAGACCCCTCGTTTTGCTGCTTCAGCACATGACACAGACCAGGTATGGGGCAGTGGATCAAGGCTTCCAGAGGTGCCAAAATCTGCCAGCAGCGCCAGGAAGTGGAAGGAGCATGTTACTGTGCCGGCAGGACACTGGTGGGCTGTGAAAGTGGGCTCCATCTGTTTAACTGTGCTAGGAATGGCTGGCTGCAGTGGGAAGGCTAGATGTGACCCTAGGAACATGTGTTCTTCCCACGTTGCAGGATCCCTTTCAAGGCTTCTACCTGGAGCAACTGCCCACAATTCTGCCTTAAGAGGGCCTGAGAGACCTGGCATCGCAGCCTGCTCTCCAGATTCTCACTCACTCTGCCAGGCACACCAGGTCTGCCTCTCCTTATTCACCACACCAAAGAAATCAAAGCCCAAACTGAGGTATCAGAAACATGTTCTTTTTTTTCTTTTAATAGTAAACCTCTTTACAACAAATATAGTGAAAGAGTTTTCAAACCAAACTCGTAAGAATCTCGAGGACTTTTCTTAATGTGCAGAATACTAGAAAGCATCACCGTACAGCACGGAAAGAAATAATGAAAACAAATCAACAGCCACACACTTGGACTCACCCAAGACCCAGGAGCCAGGAGTGTGGGTGATTGTCAAGTTTAGGGATGGGTCAGCTCTTGGCTGGCCCCACCCCTCCCTTCTTCCCTCTTTCTGGGACTTGAATGGGGTAGAGAATTCAGACTCTCCTTGGGAATCTCAGCCCTCCTGCCCCATTATGTCCCATCCTTCTGCTTATGTAGAGGCAGACAGGGTAGAACAAGGAGCTCCCAGCCTCTAGGAGAGCCTACATCCCCCACAGGGGGTTCCAGAGAGTTGGGTAAAAATAGAGAGATAGAGAGATTTAGATATTTTCCCATCATTTCTGTCTCTCCAAACAAATAAATAACGAGCAAGAGAAGGTGCATTTCTTCCTTCCTTCCTGTTCCAGTTGGGGAGGGATGGGTGGATACACTGCTGGGGATGGAGGAAATGTGTTCCACTGAGGCATGTGGGAGTGGCCCTCGGTCCCACTATCCCTGAAAGCGGAGGAGAACCTGGGTGGGAAGGGCACTGGATGATGCCAGAGGCTACTTTGGCAAATACCCAGTTTTGTAGAGGGAATGGATAGGAGGCAAATTTGGCTTGTGAGAGGAAGAAAATAAGTCCCCATTTGAGGTCTGGGTTCCCCGGGATCCATTTACCTGGCCAGCCAGAAGCCCCTACATAGCCCCAGGAGAAACCTAGAGATACTGAACTGCAGAAATGTCACATATTCATTCACAGACTGCCCCTACTGTCAGGGACAGAGACACACACAGGCGCGCGCGCACACAGCATGCACGCATCCGTACATGGCAATCACAAGCCAGGTTTGCTTTCAGGAAGCAGATGGCAAACTGTTGAGGAGCACACTGTGAACTACAGGGGCTTCACCCCCAGCTGTGTGTTAATGGTGGCCAAGCTCAGCCTAGAAGGATGGGCCTGAGATGAGGCCGTGATTCCACATTTATTGAGCACCTGTCATCCACCCATTCAGCATTTACTGTGGGCCAGCTACTTCAAGGGGAGCACAGGACTACACCCTGGCTTCTTTCAAGGCTGTTAGTAAGTCTCAAAACTCCCTCTAGGAATTGTGGGGAGGGGTGGAAAGGTGAGGCATGTGGGTGGTACCCCATGCCTGGTCAGCTACTGGGGTAAAACTCCCAGGAAGGGAGGGTCCCTGCCTTATGAAAGGCAAAGCTCTCAGGAGGAAGAGGAGCGTTAGTTGGCTCCATAAACAAGTCAGAACTCCAGGGATGGAACTGTGACTGGGTGGGGCTAGTGGACAGCCATATGGAGGCAGAGCTCCCAAAGTGAAGCCCTGGTGGAGGTAGGCTGTGGGGAGAAGCAGGAAGGCCAACTAGCACTCCTCCCCCATAACTTTAGTAAAATGTTTTGGGACTGAGAGCAGCCTGAGGAGGGGGTGAAGCCACAGAGTTGGAAGCCGCCTATCCCTTGTAAACACACCCAGCTCACAGACACAGAGGCCCTTGGAGCTTGAGTCATTCAAAGGTACATCCACACAGCTGCACACAAACATATAAATACAGGGTGAACCCAGATGCACCCCCACGAGCATGCTCACACCCCTCTGCTTCTGGCTCCTTCCCTGCATCAAGTGTCAAAATACTACAAAAGGCTGGGTCACAGGTTGGCAAAGACCACCTTACTACAACACTGAGCCTGTTCTAACTCTACCCTCTAGCTAGGAGGAAGCCCCAAGGGAGTGAGTGCTGTCTGTCTCCCATCCCCTTTCCCTGGGTGGGGAAGCAGAGGAAGGGCAGGGGTGGTGACAGAGCAGGCTGGGGAGGGGACAGACTATTCCCTCCAGTTTGACCTCAGATCCAGCAAGAGGTCCAGGGACCCAATGCTTCCACTGCCCCTGGTACTTGCTGCAGCCCCACTGAGGAGGCAACAAAGCATAAGTCTGGGAGAGGAAGGCAAGAACACAGCAGAAGAATCTCATCTGTACAGTACGGGCCATTTGAGTCATTATTATTACAATATACTTTGACAAAAATAGAATCTCATTTCATATCAATACAACAACAACAAACACAACAGTTCCTGGACTGTTACACCACTAACATTTGAAAGGTCTCTATTTACAATTACAGTAGCAAGAGGGCAGGTTTGGGATGTGGCCTGGAGGCGGAGGGACAGGAGGTAGCAGACTAGGAGCACGAAAAGAGGTGGGAGGTGGGTCAGGGGCAGGAGCTGAGAGGCCTGGGGAAGCGCCAGGGGCCTCATCTATAGAAACCTCTAGCTCCACAGACCATGTCACGTGCCCAGAATGTACTCTTCCGGACACAGGTGCACAAGGCCAAGAGGTGCCCTCCCCACCCTGCCCCTGACAGGCCTCTTGCCCTCAGTGCTCCAGGGAACCAAAGGATGACTCTGGCCCACCCTGGAGCCACTTCACTGAAGGTCCTCTCCCAACTCTCCCAGTACATGGCCAGCTTTCTTTAGGATTGGGGTAGGCTAAAGGATGGGGAGCTATTGCACTGTACATCTGAAGGGAAAAGCTGGGGGTAGGTCCCGAGTTACCACACCCAGTCCTTCTGTCCTCACCAGCCCTCTGTCTACAGCTGTCTTCTAGAGATTCCTACCTCAAGCCTCTACCTTGGCCTCAGATTCCTAGGCAGCCTTTCTATCCCTAGGTCTTGGGGTGTAGCACACAGGATCAGCGAGTGTGGTATGTGTGCAGGAAGCTGGAGGGATCAGGATGGGTATTAGCCACGAACAGCCCAGAAGCAGAAACTCTGCCTCCTCCTACCCCTGAGACACAAGCCCATCATCAAGCCAGCTTTGGGTTTCAGTCCACTGTCTGGGTTTTGTTGTTGGGTAGTTTTTGGTTCTTTACGTCTATCTGGGAATGGGATGGGAGGGCTCCACATGCAGGGTTCGGCACCTGTCCTTCTCCAAGGCCTACCGCCTCCCCCCCTTCCTGCAGCATATGTGTACAACGTGCAAAGTGTCCCCCCTTTCCCGCAATAAAGAGAGTCCCCCATCAGTGAGAATGGTGGGGGCAAGAAAGGGGCAAGAGCATCCCTCTCTCTAAAGCGAGAATCGAATTTAAAAATATAATAATAATAATAACAATAATAATAATAATAATATAATTATACACAAATGTAACCATCAACAGGACATGGAGCAGAAGAAAGGAAGTGGGGTCGAGCGGGAGGAGCCCAGGACAGGGAGGGGTGGGCGGTGAGATTGTCAACTCTTCATCAGGGAGGCTGAGAGGAGGGAGTGGGAACCATCACTTTAATGTCTGTGAAGAAAGGAGATGGAGAAGGTGGTATGAGGGGCAGCATGGCCTATAGGATGCACCCAACCCTCTCCCACGGGGTCACACTCTAGGGCGAGGCTAGCTGGAGGTCACTGAGCAGGGAACAATGCTGCAGGGAGGGGTCGAGGGCTGTGAGTACTGACCCAAAAGAAATGCTTGGCCACAAGGCCTCTCAGGTGGGAAAGAAAACAGGCTGAGTGCATGTGGGGCATCCCTGGGTGACGCAGACACCACCGGCAGACAGAAGGGCAATGTTACAGTACCCAAGTATCCAGCCGCATCCTCTTCACAGCTGAGCCCTCAGCCTCAGGCTCTGGGGCTGGGCGCAGCAGGCCTAGTGTGGGCCCAAAGTCCCCCCGGCCATCATCCCGGTCCCCGGTCTCATAGGATCCTCCAGCTGGGCTGCTGAGACCTTCGCCAGGCTCAGGGCGGGCAGCTGGGAACACAGCTGGTGGAGGAGGTGCAGGGCTGCGTTCACGACTTGGGGATACTGGTTCTGACTTGATGCTGATGTGGGGGTGGGTAGTGACAGTGAGAGCAGCACCCACATGGGGCAAGGGGCTGCCAGGGCTGGAGTTCAGGGACACAAGAGATAGTAACAGAAATAGTGGGAGGAAGTCACCAGACAGGGTAAACACAACAGAATGTGAGCGGAGAGTCGGGAGAGAGGGAGACGCGTGTCAAAGGGAAAGAAGAGAAATGAGTATTAGCTGCGGTCTGTCCACACCACTCTCTCCATCTTCTAAAGCCTACACCCTCAGCCCTGCTGACTGGGTGGAGGGGCTCACAACTGCTACCTACTCAACACATACACAACTCCAAGGAGACCTGTCCCTCACTCCCCACTATCCCCATGGAAAGCCTCCCGAAGACTCACATGAGGTTGCTGAGAGAAACGGGGACCAAGTGGGGCTGCTGCTGAGGTGGCTGCTGTGGCTGTGGCTGTGGCTGTGGTGGCTGTGACTGTGGCGGTTGTGGCGGTTGTGGCTGCTGGGGCTGCTGGGGCTGCTGCCAGGCGGTGACGTTGCCCAGTGCCAGCCCTGCAGGTGAGCTGAAGGCTGGTAAGGAGGACAGCTCTGCACTGGGCAGCTGGTAATCTGCAGTAAGAGAAAGTGAGGGGAATCTGGCTGGGGAGCACCTCACCCGCCCCTTTTAGGAGGACAGGTGGTGTCTAAGCACAGATGTGAAGAAGGAAGAATTCATGAAAATGACAGAGAAGACAAGCCTGATGATCATGAGGCATGTTTTTTTTAACAGGCAAAAGGACAAACGGTTTTTAAGATATCGTCAGTTTTAAAAATCAATCATGTGTAAGTATTGCTTTCATAAGGGGAGTTATAAAAAAGGGAAAAGGAGAAGGCCCAGCATAGATTCAACTGCAGTCTCTTCACCTGCCCAGCTTCAGGTAGTGGAGAGGCAGCAGCAAGCTCTGAGAACTCCAGGGTAACCACGTCTCGACTCTCCCTAAACAGGGCTTAAGCTCCCATAGACACAGAGGAAATGGGTCTGACATCCAGTTTTTATGTTCCTGAAGCAGAAAGGGACTTCATTCAGGGCCTAAGCTAAGGCCAAGTGGCCAAGGTTCTGGGAGACTTATGGGGTACTTCCTGTCTAAGCACTGATCTTAAGATACTATGATGTCTGCATTAAGCACCTCATTTGCTATGCACACAGCTCTTCTATGCCTTGTGCTGTACTCTGAGGGATTTAGAAATGTCTTCCCAAAGAGCCATAAAGATATGTATACAGTGGGAGGACATGCTAGAAAGATATGGACTGTCCAGTCACCCAGCCTATGTTCCACTGTGAATCCAGGGTTACTTGCTCTAGCCCTGTTTGTGCAGGAAGATGGTTTGACCTCTGTAACATTCATGGCTGAAGCTGTGAGGACAGATTCTTGGCAACCTCCACTCACAGGCTGTGAGGTCCTGGGTAAGTGCTGACTGTCTGGAGCAGAGACAGCACTCCTTCCTACAGCACAGCCACCAAGGAGACGCAAGTGTGGAAAGCCATGCAGGACAGTAACACCATTAGGCTCCCGGTGAACACTCCTCGACTTACCAAGCACTACTGCTCACATGAGACAGATGCAGCCTCAGGTTAGAGGAGCTGCCTACTCACGGGAAAAGCTAGGCACTCTTGGGAGCCCTGACACCTTGTTCCTTTATCGTATTTCTGCAGCGCCAGGGATGGAAGGCAGTTCTGCACCTGCTGGGCAAGCACTCACCTCTGATCTTACCTGTGCCACAGCCCTCTCCACTTTTTTGATTTGAGACAGAGTCTCACTACGTATCCCTGGCAGACCTCAATATGTAGACCAGGGTGGCCTTAAACTCATAGAGATCTGCCTACCTCTGTCCAGCTTTCCCCACTACCTTTAAACTTCCCTCTAGCTGGTCAATGCCAGTTACTAGTTATTTATTTATTTATTTATTTATTTATTTATTTATTTATTTAAAGTCTTTTTTCCCCCCTAGAATTTTTAAAAATAGTTTATTTTATGTGCATTGGTGTTTTGCCAGCATGTATCTGTGTGAGAGTGTCAGATACCCTGAAACTAAAGTTACAAACATTTGTGAGCTACCAGTGAGTGTCTGGAATTGAATCTGGGTCCTCTGGAAGAATAGCCAGTGCTCTTAACCACTGAGCCAACTCTTCAACCCCCTGGTTACTCATTTTAAAAACCAGTATAAATGCAAAATGTGGCCTCTAGGACTAACTATATTCAATGCTTATTTTATAGTTTAGAAAATGAGGTCCAGAATAGGTCAGTGCTTGACCTAAGGACCTCAGGGAAACTCAGAGCCCAACTCTAGTCCTGCCTCATCCCATCCCATTCGCTCTAATCACGGGAAAGCTTATTTATTTCCTAAGGGTCAAGAAGTTGATCTCCAGGCCACCTGGCTACCTCTTTAAGCAGCTCTTGTATACCATGGACAGACCCCTAGAGGTAGAGTCCACAAAGGCCAGGCCCATCTCCTCTTAAGCAGGATATTATCATAGTAGATCACCTAGCACCTACTGGAGTTTGACTCACATCAAATGGGGCACCTGCAAATGTCTGCGGCTGACAGGAGTCTGCTCAGCTACTACTGTAGCAACAGAAACTGGAGCTTTCTCAGGGCCAAAGCTGCTTTCACACCCTAGAGACACAAGCAGTCCACGAGGATGGCCGAGATGAACTAACTTTCCTCCTGCTTTACAAGACTGAATGGGAAAAGCTCAGATAGCCACTATGGTAGGATTCCCAAACAAACAATGCTTCTGAGGAGATCTGAGCTGTGTTCAGTCCACTTTCCCAGTAGACTCAGGAAGTTGGTTTTCCCCTTCTCTTGAGAGTGGGTGACAGGCTGGGAGAGCCTCATCACCTTCTTATCTACCTATGTTCCCTGATAGGCCCACAGGCTGCTACTTCTGAAGCAGCCAGCTGCTCTCCAGCCTCAAGATTCAATAACCTGGGAGTGGGTATGCAAGTGAGGCACCCAAGGAACTGGGGTCAGAGACATTTGAGCAGGAAAATATGCCCAGAGTCATCAATAGCCTGGCTCTTGCAGAAGCATGAAGTAGGCTGCTGCCTGCCACTCAGCATTTCTCCTGCTGCTGGGAAAGAGGGCAAAGGTGGGGTCTGTGGGTATCTGTAATGGAATCTGTACATTAGCATGCTTCAGCTCAAAAAGGATTGGCGGAGGTGGAGGAGTTTGGAGGGGTTCTGCTCTAGTTTACTCTCACCACAGAACAGTATGAACACTGGCCACTCAAGTGTGAGGGCCAGTGATTGAAGTGGGAAAGGGATGAGAAAGGCCTCCTTGTTGGGAAAGAGCTTACTGCCACACAAAAGCTCCAAGACGAGGTGACAAAGCATCTCCACACTTGCAAGTCCTTCCTGGCCAGCCAGACATAGCAGCCTGAATGCAGCCAAGGATGGCTGCGGGCATCACACTCTGTTCTGGGGAAGGTGTGAGCAGCTGACAGAGCCATGCCAGCTTACACTATGTCCCACAGTTCTACTCAGAGGCCTTTGCCATGTCCCCAGGTAACTGTTCACCTTTAGACCTATGCAGCCTTCACTAGGCTTATTCTGCCTCCCACTCACTGCTGCACTGAGCCATCTCTGCTCAAGAAACCAGCAAATCCACTCTACACCCTCCAGGAAACTTTGCTGCACTGACCATGCTGCCTTCCTTCCTTCCCCAGTTCCCAAACCATAACTTGATTAGCCTGGTGTGCCTGAATCATCTGCTCAGGCCCCTCACTCTGCCACAAAGATACCTGGTTAAAAGTACATTTTACATTAACAATGCATTTAAAAAGTATGTCTTTAGGATATACTTTAGCACAAATAGTGCCTTTGGGATACATTTAAGACTGAAAAAGAACTTGTTTTATCTGAAGTTCAAATCAAGAATTTTTGTTATTTCTCGGTTTATGAACTTTGTTTTAAAAGATTTAATGGTTTTTTTGTTTTTTTGTGTGTGTGGTTTTTATTTTTTTTTTTTAAGTGTATATGTTTATATGCACGCCACATGTGGTCAGGTGCCTACAAGAGGCTAGCAGAGGGTGCTGGATCCCCTGGAGCTGAAATTACAAGTAGTTGTGAGTAACCCAGTGTGGGTGCTGGGAACTCAACTTGGACTCTCTGGAAGAGTAGCAAATTTTCCTAACTGCTGAGCACTCTCTTTAGCCCTGTTTTGTTTTTTGAGACAAAGTCTCACATAACTGTGCTAGACTTTAATTCCCTGTGTAGTGAGGGTGACGATGAACTTCTGATTCTCTGGTCTCCACCTCCTTGGTGCTCAGATTACAGACAAGTGCTACCACATTTGGCTTATAAATAGTGCTAGCAACTGAGCATAAGGCTTCATGCCTGCAAGGTAAACCCTTTCTTTACCAATTGAGCTACTACACCCCCAGCCCAGGATTCTGTTTTTATTTGTCTGATCTACTAATTACAGCACTAATTAGTGAAGGACCTTCCTCAGATTGGAAGGAGCATCCAGTGACGTCTCTGGTCTATGCCCTATTTACAAGTGCACAATGCACCAAGTTACATGAACACTCACCTGTGTTGTAGGCAGTGGGCATAGAGGAGAAGGGGAGGCCCTGGCTGAGTAAACTTGGTGTTGCCACGGAAACCACTGGGGTGGTGAGCGAGTGGGTAGACTGGGAGACCCCAAGGCGCTGGGCATTGTTCTGTAGGAGAAAACTGTCTGTCAAGAGATGGCAAATGGGAGGGCTGTCTCAAGGTGGTCAACCATACTACATCTGAACTAGGTCCCTGAATTCCAAGGGAAGGTACCATAGCATGGAGACCCACAGACTCACACAGTTGGTGTGTTTGGAGGCCTCAAAACTCAGAGAAAACCATGCACACACAGATTCACTTGCATCTGCACCCATACAGACAGGAAGGCATGGGAGGGGGCAGCTTGGAGCTATGTGGACACTGCCCTGGTACCTGGGTGGAGCAACAGAAGGAAGAGATGTGGTCTCTCTTGGACTAAGACAACTGAAGTCTCCTCTAAACCCATTACAGTAGCAGATGCCCCAGGAGATGTATACTGGCATCTGGGAATGAAACGTGGGATCTGGGGTGGCATGTGATTGCATGTATGCACACACGTGTGTAGGGCTGTCAGCTCCATCTGCTGCTGAGTCACTTGTTTATTCCAACTCCACGCTGGGGCCGAAACTGCCGGTGTGTTGGCCGCCAAAGCCTGCTTGCCTTTTCCAGCCTTTCTGGCCTCCTGTCAGCAAGCTGGGGAGGAAGCACCCTCCTCTTTCCTGGCTGATGATGAGTTAAGCACAGGAGGAGCTGTGCATATCTCTAAGTGCCTGTGAGATGGGCTTGGGATAGGAGGTGAGTGAATAGGCAGGCAGGCAGGCAAGTCCTTGCTAGGGACAACTCCAGTACTGACTGCCTTGGGCCTTGGACTTTCCTGGGATTTTCTTGTAAGGATTAGGTTTGTGTTTTGGGTTCCAATGTTGTGTGGGCCTATGTGGAGTCAGGAGGCCAATGGAAACTGAGGGCTTAATTCAGGTATCTATCTGGGGCCACAAAGGCCCGGGGATAGCCTCATGCTCTGTACCACATGCACACACATACATGGTGTCTGATTAAGTGTGGTAATACATAGACACCCATGCACACGCAGATGACGCATGCATGCCATGTCCAGCCCTTCCTGCTACCCCATTCCCCTTAGTATCCCACTCAACATTATGCACAGCTCCTGACAAATACACCCACACATTGAACACACAGGGAGAAGACAGGTACACAAACTCATGCTGCAGACTGAATAACACTGGGCAAAGCCACTGTTAACATCTCAGCCGCACTTACCAGATCTAAATGGTCCTCAGTCTGAGAGCACAAATAAAACCAAAAGGACAGTTCAGGCTATGGCTCCTGCCCATGCCATATGGCCACCCCATCCCCTAGCTGCTTAAGAGCAGAGTGTTCTTTCTGGCCCAAAAATGGTATCTAGATCTGATAGCGATAAAATGCTTCGTCCTGGCCTCCTTCAGCCACTATCACCAGCCAGTCCTTAGTCCTAGTCTCACGGTGCAGCGGGACCCCTTTTGCCGTCTTCTCCACCATAGAACCTTTTCTCCAATCTCCTGTCCATTTCTACTGCCCTTTGGTCAGCACTGCTGTGCTCCAAAGGCCCTCAGGAAAGAGAGCGTTCACAGCCATGCTCTGTCTCTTTCTCAGTAGTCCTACCTGCTACTAACCTTCATTTCCTAGCTTTTCTTCCCACCTCCCAGCCCCTGCCAAAGCCCAGAAACCCACTCACCAAATGATGCATTAACCCTTTGCCTCCCTGGGAAGTGATGACCCGCAGATCAGGCTTGCGGCTGGGGGCTCCAAGCTGGGTGTTGTGGGTGGGTGGGGGTGGAGACTTGGCAGGGATGACTTTGTTTAGGCTGTTGCCATTGGCCACAGGGAGGAGGCCAGGGGAAGCTCGGGCACTGACATAGCCATTCCCTGGAGAAGTGAGATGAGAAACAAAAAATGCTGGCCTGCCCTCTGTCCCTGCCAACTGCCCCAGACAGCACACCTGTCACCTGGAGGAGCTCAGAGGCAAGCCAGGGTACTACATGGATGCTGAATGCCTGACACTGCCTAAAGCCTTGGTCTGCAATCACCTGACATAAAGTCAGCCTCTGGGCCACAGCAATGGGACCAGAGGTAGAACTGACAAGCAATCATTGCCACTGCCAGCCCCGGCACTTAAGAGAGTCCTGCAGCCATGCTTTTCCCCATGCCTGGCACTCAGACCCCTCCATATGCTTCACACAGGACACATAATAACCGGAGTGGGAAAAGGTGGAAGGCTGTGATCTGGTCTTCATTAAGGAGCCTGATTACCAGAGCCAGCCAACCATTGAGATTGTTTCCTTGCCAGGAGCTGGAACTCTGTGCCTGCCACCGTGGGGAAGCGGGCCACTGCCTGTTGGTAATAGCATTGCTGGCACTGGGGGCTGATGATATGGTCACTACCATAGCTAGAGTTGGGAAAAAGGCATCACAACGATTACATTTGCCCTGCACTCTGCCATGTACAGGTCCTCCACACACAGTATCTCACACATGTTCACATCAGTCCTGTGAGGTGCATGGGATGGACATTTTGTCAGTCCTGGGCACATGACACTAGAGGAAGCATGACACTAACTCAGAGAGCTGTGATGACTTCTCCACAACCACCCAGGGCATCTCACTGAGTTCCTGTGAGCAAGGCCTGGAGAGAAGGGGTATGCCTTTAGTCTACAGTTTCATGACTCTAGTGCACAATCATTGCTACAGTACCCTCACACCCACCCACCTTACACAGGACCATGATGACCAGGAAAGGAAACGGCTGAGCTAGAAAAGCCTGAGGTCAGGAATGTAAGTGGTCCCTGCAGTGAGAAGTTCCATCTTTCTCTGTCCCCTAAGAGCATATGGTTACCCTCAAAGTGTGTTGCTGTTTCTATACCAACTCTAAGATCACTCTGGGAATGGCAAGAATGACAGGGTGACGTCAATGGTGACATTAGAAGGAGGTCACCAGCCAGACACCAGTACAGATCAAGAGTGGCTAGAAGTGTCTGGGTACAGGGGGCAGTGGTGGTTTCTTTCTGTAACTCCAGTATGTATGCCTATAGGTACACATCTATATGGTGACTCCATAGGAACATGGAGGTCTGTGTGCACAGGTGGTGTTTGAATGCCTACCATTTGTCTAGATCCCAACAAGTCCTGATCCCAACAAGATGCCCCATTTTAATCTGAACATGCTGGACCATGGCGGGTGTGGTGGTGCATGCCTTTGATCCCAGCACTTAGAAGGCAGAAATAAGCGGATTCTGTGAGTTTGAAGGCATCTTAGATTACACAGCAAGTTCCAGGCCAGCAAGGCTACATACATAGTAAGACCTGTCTCAAGAAAAAAAAAAAAAAAAAGAGGGGAGGCAGGTAACATCTTCTGATGCATCCTGCTTAGGCCCTGTGTTTCCTTCCCCTTCCGTTAGGTCCCTGGTTTGAGCCACCCTGTGGGGGCAGCTACACTCACCAACGGGGCTGGGGCAGGCTCCATTAGCACTGTTGAGGTCTCCACCCAGCATGGCTCCTGGGAGAAAAGCAGAGCTACCATGAGCTTTGTCTTGGGGACTGGACAAGAAGAGGGGGCTCTGAGGAGTCCTAGGCCTTTTCCCCTCAAGAGTCATACACATGCAGAAATGCTGCAAAGGGAAGACCCACCATTGAAAATAGAAGCCCAGAGCCCCTTCCACACCTCACTTCTACCTCAGTGACTCAGCCCCAGCCCACTTACCTGCACTAGCAGGCCGCTGGGGCAGGCCTGGAGAAACACTGTTTCTCTGTAGTGCTGGCTGCTGGGGGGACAGGAGCCGTGGGTCCGTAAGGGATGATGTCACCAGGGAGGGAGTGACCAGAGAGCTACTTGGATTGCTGAACTGCATGGAGCTCTGATTGGACACGGGCACTGTGACAGGCATGGCAAAGTTGGGGGCCGGAACAGATGACTAGACAGAAAGATGGAGGGTAGTGTCACACCAGGTGAATCTCTCCCCCTAGACCTATTCTGCCTGAGATGGTAGACACAAGAGTTTCTTTAGTTCCTGAACTCTATCTCCAAAGGCCAGAAGCTTGGGCTCCCTGCCTTCAGCCCTTTGGTAGCCCTGCCTACCTCCCATCAGAAAGTGAGGGCACCTTGCCATACAGCTCTGCCCACTGCAGATGGGACTGGATACCCCCAGTGGAGGTGGGTTAGTCCTCAGCCAGGCAGGACACACTGGGAGCAAGTTAGTGCCCTGGGTACAACCCGAACTTGCATATTCCTGAGGATATGACTTCACTAAGTGGCCACCACCATCTGGCCTGCTTTAGGAGCAGCTCAAGCCCACCTCTTTACCATCCATTCCTTTAGCAGCTCTGCTTCCTTTACACAAAGCTGAATGACTGAGGTAGGGGTGCCAAAGCACCCCAGGGGGATCCCCAAAACAGGACACGCTCATCTCCCTTTCCCTCTAGAGACTCACGGCACCTGCATTTTCTGCTGGTGAGAGGATACTGCAGGTCTCTCTAGCTTTACAAGAGGGTTATCAAGACCAAGGTCAGGAGTTCCTCAGTGGTCAGTACCAGCTCAAAGATGGCTCAGCATAGTCCATCCATCAGAGGCAGCCGAGGGCCGGGCAAGGCTGGGTGAAGCCACACCATGCAGCACGGGAGGCTCTCCTCCATGCGTACTCACGGCCAGTCTATAACTCTGCATCATCTTATCAAACTCCTCGTCTATCTTTTTATACTTCTCCTCCGTCTGGGGGGTCAGGGCAAACGCCTCGTCCACCTCGGGGCTCTCACACTCCCTGTGCTTCTTGTGCAGCGCCTGGGGGAGGGGCCGGAAGGGGGCCAGAGAAAAGGTGAGGAGGGCTCACCCCATAGCGCCTGAAGAGCCCATCCAGCTCCTCACTGGCCCGCCGGTACTTGTCCTCCAGCAGGGGGCTCTGCTCCAGTGAGTCCTCCCCATCCGGCTCTGGGCTGTCACAGCCGTTGAAACCCTTCTTCCTCAGGGTCTGCAACCGCACCACTCAGTCAGCCAGCCAGCAATGTTCCTCGGCCTCCTCCAAGCTCCTCCCCCCAAATCCCCTACTCTTCTCCAACCTTCTCTCCCATGGTTCCCAGAAGTTCTAGTCCCCCCCACTCCCCACCCAGAGCAATCCTCCCCCTCCCTACAGTGTTCCCTAGGGCAGGCATGCTCCACAGCTGTCTAGGGAGAAGCCAGGTCCAGCTGGCTCCCTAGAGAGTGTGTTTGGGGGGTGGGGACTCTGCCCATGCAAACCCTAGGTTCTACTCAGGTAGAGAAACTGAATAGAGACAGGAAAGGACGATACAAGAAAGCACAAAGGACCTGAACTCTGAGTTTTTTGCTCTATACCACCCCAGACCTAAGCTATTTATAGTCATCCAAACTTTAAAGATACCTGCCTTGGTTTTTTGTTTTTAGTTTTTTATTAAATCACATTTATCTATTCATCTATCTATCCATCCATCCTTCCATCCATCCATCCGTGTGTGTGTGTGTGTGTGTGTGTGTGTACACTCGAGTGCATGCGCACACACGCACATGCCATAGCACTTAAGTGAGAGAAGAACCTGCAGGAGTTGGTTCTTCTTTCCACCATGGGGTTCCTGAGAATTAAACTCAGGCTTGGCAGTAAGTACCTTTACCTAATAAGCCATTTTGCCAGCCTTCGCTTCATTTTAATTTTATTTATTTTGTTTTTTTTTTTTCACCGAGACAGGGTTTCTCTGTGAAGCCCTGGCTATTCTGGTACTTGCTCTGTAGACCAGACTGGCCTTGAACTCACAGAGTGCTGGGATTAAAGGTGTGTGCCATCACTACCTGGCTTATTTTTAACTTTACCTCATGTGTGTATGTTTTGCCTGCATATATGTGTACCACATGAATGCCTGGTGCCTATGGGATCAGAAGAGGGCAGACCCCAGCCCCGGAACTGGATTAATAGGTAGTCATGAGCTGCCATGTGGGTGCTGAGAATCAAACTCAGGTCCAGAGGAAGAAAACCAGTGTTGTTAACCTCTGTACCCCAAGTTGGCAACCTGGAGTGAGAAGAATGAAGTGGGTTTTCTCGTTTGCTCACAGAACACCCCTTTAAGCCAGCATTGCTCCATCTGTGGAGTTACCACCTGCCTAAAGTCATATGGCAAGAAAAGGCCAGAGATGAATCCAAAGCTCATATCCTTTAACAGTTCACATTTTGACTCTGAAGCAGAAGACAAGAGCCACACAGACCCACAAAGGACAGGACGGAAAGGAGAGATGGAAACAAAGACGGAGTATCACAGAGGGTGAAGGAAGGAGGAACTAAAAGACCATAAGACAGCAGGATGCTCCTCAGACCTGGCAGATCGGAGACTGCCTAAGTTTGAGCTGAGGCCTGGTGCTGGCTACATGTCTCATGCCTTTGCTGTCAGGCCCCTCCTTCCTTGGACCTGGGTTCAGGAGAAGAGATGGGTTTACACATGGGCAGAGGCGGGCCAGGCGCACCTCGATGATGTCTGCATTGGTGCGGCTCTCATGCGGCTCGTTGTACTCGGTGTACTTGAGCAGCACCTTGTCCATGTCGGTGCTGGCGTACTGGAACAGCTTGTTGGAGTGGTTGAAGATGATCAGTGCGATCTCACAGTCACACAGCACGCTCAGCTCGTAGGCCTTCTTCATCAGCCCGAACTTCCGCTTGGTGAATGTCACCTGCAGGAGAGCAGTGGGTGGCCAGCTCCGATAAGAGTCCCCTACCCATAGACATAGCCTCTACCCTAGAGTTCTACTCTTGGGGTGACTTAGCCACAGTGGATGGAAATCCATGTCTAGAAAGGAACAAAATAGCACCAGAGCCAGCCTCAGACAAAAAGGGAGGCCACATCTCTCTGTGTGCAGTGGGTTGAGAAGAGCAGCATACCCCCCAGCTGAGGAGGGGGCGAACTCTTGCTGAGATGAGGAGGCTGTAGGTGTGGCAATGGTGTGGGGCCCTGGGCCATCTCAGGCCATTGAGCTAAAGAGGTACACAAAGTACTCCTCTCCCTGCTTAGACCCACCCTCAATTAGAACCTCCAGTGAGTCCCTGGGTTTCCAAGAAAACTCTTTTAGAACTGGTTGTGGGTAACAGAGCTGGCTCTCTGTCCTTTCTCACCTACCACAAGGACTCTGGGACCTCCTCACCTGGCGGTTCCGTTCATCAGTGATTCGCTGGATCTGAATCTTTTTCCTCCCCATCTTCTCCGGGGGGTCCTTAGTGCCAGAGAGGAAGGGGCTGCTGGGTGGTGATCAGGAGCCTCACAATGTGCTCATGAATGTCTGGGTCTAGTGATCAGTTCATGGTCTGCAGAACACCTATGCACAGCCTCCTGGGAGGGGTCATAAGAGGACTGTTAGACCCCCAACCCCCAGCCTTGTTTGGGATGTGGGCTAAGCTCATTACAGCCTGTGAGAGACTGGTGGTATCTCTGCCCCATCCCCAAATTTTGACAATATTAGCTTTAGAGGAAATGCCCCCCTTCCCCATACTAGATACAAGTTGGGCTCCCACTGGGACTAGGGCTTGGTCTAGGTTGATTCTCCAAGTCACTGCTTTAGGTCACACAGAAGATCTACGGCTCTGAGGGTCTGCTTGTTGGAGAGCACTCACACCCTGTTCTCTATAGAGCTTGTCTGTACTATGTGTTGTACTCCCCCGACCCCCTACCCATCACCACAACTTGGACCAGTGGAGGCTCCTATGTTAGAGACAAAATGAGAACGTGTTGAGCTAATGCCTTCCCAGACTGCAGGCAGCAAGCAGAGAGAGGATGCTCAGTGCTCATAAGGGTTGTCAGCACAGTCCTTCCTTACATGGACTCACAGAATCTGGGGACAGTGGAGGCTGGAGGTATAGAATGCACACCCCTAATCAGAGCTTGTGTGCATTGGTGTACTTCATTTTCTCAGCACAAGTACAGTTTTGTTTGAAGGGTCTTCTGCTACTTAGACACAGACAAGCTATTTCTGGGCCAGAGGGCAGCATATGTACTTTCCAGAACACCTTACACTGACTGGGGACTGAACCAGTGGTCCTGCACATGCTTGGAAGGTGCTCTGCCTAGCTGCATCCTCAACCCCCACTTCTGTTTCTTGAGCTAAGGTCTTGTTCAGTTTCCCGGGCTGGCCTTAAACTTGTGATCCTCTCGCCTCAACCTCCTGATAAGCTATGGTCACAGGCCTACATCACAAATCTGGCTTTTTTCTCTGATTACTGAGGTGCCATGTATGGAAGCTAAAGTTTCATACTCCCTAGGTTAATGCTCCATTTCGGAATTTACCCTGATTCAGGTAAGTGTTTCTGTAAAAGGCCAGCAAGTCAGCGCTGCAGGCTGTAAATTCTTTGCACTGTTTAAGCTCTGCTACAGACAGGCAGCCTAACTGACAGACTATGGGAGAGTAGGTAGGTGTGATAGCTAAGGCTTTTAATCCCAATGCTTGAGAGGCAGAGGCAGGCATCAGTAAGTTCAAGCCAGCCTGGTCTACATAGTGAGACCCCAGCCTAGACAAAACAAACCAGTAAAATAAAATAAAATAAAATAAATAAGTAAATGGGAAGGGGAGAGATCTTCAAAGAGGGTAAACTGAGGAAACGGAAGAGCTGACTTAGCATTTAATTAAGAGCTCTTGCTGGTCTCGTAGAGGACCTGGGTTCAGTTCCTAGCACCAATTTGGAGGGCTACAACTCTCTGTAATTCTAGTTGCAGGGGTCTGACATCATCTTCTGGCCTCCACAGGTCTGCATATACGTGGTGAACAGACACACGGGTGAGGAGGTAAGAGGTCCCTCAGCAACAGCTGGGTGCCAGTGGCTGCTGAGCAGAACCTCTGCCTTTCTAGCCCATTCCACAAGGCCTGAAGTTACAGAGGAAGTGAAGTAGTTAGTTCACTGGGTACCTGACATGATGGAGTGGGGAAGGGGAGGTCTGGACCTGCTTAAGATCATTACAGATCACAGGACTGCCCCTCAGGCTTGTCTAGCTTCTACTCAGCCTAAGCATCTACAGAGCATCCCATCTCCCCTGCCCAGAAGGAAGGGTAATTTGTCTGCATGTATAGAAGGTCACCAAAAGAGGAAACCAGCACCTCTCCTCTGGCTCTGACATCTGAGGAACTTCATAGTTCCTGGCCTTCCTCTGGCTACTCCCCACATCCCAGACCAACAGTGGCAGCCTAGAGCCCTGTGTGGCCCAAACAAGCTCTGGTCTCTCTCAGGGCCTGTGACCCAAATCCCTGCCCAATCTACTAGAGAGGCTCCATCCAGAACCTCTAGGCTTTACCCTAACTCTCAGAGCTACCCACAACTGCCCTCCTTGGGCTGGGGAGGTGGGAAGGCACACTGGGGCAAGGGCTACGGTAAATTGGCCTTTTTAGGTGGGTCTCTCTGGCTCACCCTCAGAACTCCAATGTAGACCCACAATGCAGGGTGTCCTGACTCTGCAATGGCTAGGTGGCTGTTTTCCTTCTTGTCCCTTTCTTGTTTCCTGCTCTCCACCTTCAGAGCATGAGCAGACTTTTTTTATTTGTTTATTTTTGGTTTTCGAGACAGAGTTTCTCTGTGTAGCTCTGGTTGTCCTGGAAATCACTTTCCAGACCAGGCTAGCCTTGAACTCAAAGAGTTCACAGACCTGCCTCTGCCTCCCAAGTGCTGAGATTAAAGGTGTGCACCACCACCACACAGACCATGAACAGATTCTAGATGACAGACCCTCTCTCCTGCTGCTGGTCATGGCTGTCTCCTGACAGAACCTCTCTCCTGCTTATAGCCAGTGCTGTCTCCTAGTGAACTATCCCAAAGTTTTCAGTTTCCAAAAAATCCCAACAATCTTTCTAGCGTTATCAATTGTGTTTCTCTTCTGTGTTTGGTTCCCCAAGGTTAGAGCTTCATGAAGCAGGAAGTGCATCTGTCTTTTTACTATGCTATTGCCTGCAGAAAGAGCCTAGGAAATACCTATACAAAGAAAATATTATAAGCCTGTAGAAGTCCTTCCTGCAGTCTAATCTTTGTCTGTCCTGCTGTTCTCACTGTCCTCTGTGGAGTTAGAACCTTCTACCAGCTGCCCTCAAAGCCTATCAGTTCAGACATCACCTACTCTCCAACCAACCCTGCCACCCTCACCCTGATCCCTCCCTACACTCAGCTCAGCTGGTGCAAAGGGTGAGACTCTAAGTCTTCTAAGGAGCAGCCCTGAGCACATGGAGATGGAGAGGATGGGGTTGCTTAGGCAACTGTCGCCTGGCAACCAGCTCCCTGGCTGATCTCCTACACCCCCCTCCCCCCCCAATCCCTGCTGCATGCTGGGGGAGCTAGGATATGAGAGAGATCATGGCTGAGAAGGCAAGGAAGCCAGAGAGACCTAGTGAGTATCCTTTATCAGAGAGAACCTGTCTGTTTAAGAGGCCAAGCCTCAACAACCTTGACTCCCTCTATACTAGCTCAGCCATTTATAACCATGCCTCCCAGGTCTTGCTCACTGCTACTCTTTCTCTGCCAGAACTACCCTGCCAGAGGACAGATCCTGCCTTGACCAGTTCTTCCTCCTAGCTAACCACAAGCATTTTTACAACGCAGGCTCTGTCCCCTCTGCTATCCATTCCACATTGCTTCAGATCCTTTGGAAGCCCTGGGGCAAGAATATGAACTCAGTCTTCGTTCTGGAAGAATGGTGTCTGGGCTGAGATGGTCACAAAGTACCCCAGACTGAGCCCATTCAAGGTGTGGAGCTGTCCTGCCCAAACTTTTCTACTCTTATCAGGAAGTTCTAATGAACACCTGGACCTGCTGACTTAGGAGCCAGAGGCCTGGGCATCTGCTCTCCAGATGTAGGCTCTGCTCCTGCCTAACCTAGCCAGCCCCTCTTTTCTGAGGCTCTGGTCTTTGGGCTGCTGCTCTTCTTCTCTCTCCCCCTTTCTACAGAGTTTCTCTGTGTAGCCCTGGCTGTCCTGGAAATCAGTCTGTAGTCCAGGCTGGCCTTGAACTCAAGAGATCCACCTGCCTCTGCTTCTTGAGTGCCGGGATAACCGTGTACACTGGCTGGGTTGCTGCCCTGGGCAATCATGTGGAGGTGCCAGGCCCCAGGGGCCTTTGGATCCCGACCTTACAGCCACAGCTGTATCACAGCAGTGCCCCTCAGTAGTTTCTAGCTGGGCAGGGTGGTGTTACCCGCAGGCTGTGACAACAGCAGCAGAAAGGAGAAAGCACTGGCTGGTGGGATCTGTAGGAAGCCAACAGCAGGATGGCCATGGAGGCAGGGAAGTCTGGGATATAGGATCCCATGGCAACTGGCACTGTTTATATGCAAAAGAGGGGCAGTGACAACTGAAGGGGTGTTGGATGGAGGGTCACGGAGACCAGGCCCCTTGTCTCCCTAATGTCACACCTCTTGGTACCTGAGCAATACTCAAACCACTCTGGGGTTTCAGAATGAGGCATCACAGTTCCTGTGTGAAGGGCCTGGGTGGAGATGGGAGTGAGGTCAAGGCAGGTTCTTGTAGCCACTGCTGAAAGGCCAGGAAGGAAGGGCCTTTCCCCAGCAGTCTCCATCCTCCCTCTACTCTTTAGCAGTGCACCCCCATTTTCTGTTCCCTCACACCTTTCTGCCCTGAGCACTGTGTCCTGAGGCTCTAAAAAGCTGCATGCGTCAGACTCTGGAGTCCTACACCAGCAGGTTCCAACAGAGCAGAGGTCAGAAAGGCCAAGCCCTGAGCTCTTCTGGAAGGGAGTAGGAGACAGATAACCAGGGAGCTGCTCTCAGTAGGCGCTCCCTCCCTCCCAGGCCGCTGGGGGGCCTCGGGCTGGAACTCGGGAAGGCAGGCTGCACTGAAGACAGCTGTCACCCTCCTCCACCCTCTCCCTGGTAGGGCTGCAGGGCATGAAATAAGCAGCAGGCGCTGGGGGAGGGGGCGACAATCCAATCCACCTGTCACCCCCACAGTCGGGCAGCCTGCTTGCTAGTGGGAGGAGGCGTGGGCAAGGTGGGGACAGATGCACAGACAGAGGAAGGAGACAGAAAGGGGCCAGTGAGGCAAAGTCTTAAGGCTGGGAGAGTGGCTGGGCTGAGCAGCCAAGGGGGCCCCAGCAGCTTGCCCAGGGACCCTTCAAGTCCACCCTTCTCCCGGCCCCAAGCTGCCTTTCTCCTCCAGAGTTCCCATCACTATCCAAAGGCACAGGCCCAATCCCAAGTTCTGTCAGGCTGACTACCTAAAATTCCAGTTCCCACCAAGTCCCACCATCCCCTCCCCCAGACAGCAGCTTGGGGCTGGGCAGGGGCTATTTTTAGCCTGGGCAGTGAGCTAATTTTAACTCACCAACGGGAGACCTGAGGGCGGACTGGTGGGGAGAGGGGGCAGTCCAGGAAAGCAGAGCTTGGGTGGGGTGGTCCCAGGCACTTCGGCTTGTAAAAACAGAAACTGACTTGAGGAGCACCTAGGAGGCCCGGGAGCTCTACCCCTAGCTTCCAACGGGCAATTCTCCATACTCCACCCTCAGCTTCCCACCTCTCCTACCTAGCAAACCTCTTGGGAAAGTGTTATCCTGTTTTCTCCAAGAGGGGCTGTTTCTCCTCTGTGTCCCCTTCCTGCAGTCTAGTGCGCATACACACACACACACACACACACACACACACACACACAGGCACCCTCCCCCCACCCCCCCCCCCCCGCAGTTGAGCCCTTGAGGTTCCCAACACTTCCTCCACCTAGCTAAAGTCCCTCCCATCCACAGTAAAGTTCCCAGGGCCACAAGCTCCTAAGGAACTGTTAGGGCTACTGAAGACTGCATTCTGTCCTGAAGCAGTGAGTGAGGTCAGGCCCTGAGGAAAGGACAGGCTAGCAGGGGCTGGGTTGGGCTTTTCTAGCCTGGACTGAGACATGTGCCCAAACCAAGGCACTGCCGCCCACTCCCCATAACAGGCAGAATGGTGAGGTTCCCTGGAAGAAAAGTCAGCTATGTAATGAAGGAGATGTGCCTGCCAGTCTAGGCTCCCTTCTGCTGGTGAGGAAAGGCACTGTGGAGGCCAGAGGGAGGCTGACATGGAGCCTAGCCAGAAGTTTTCTCAACTGTCATCCCTAGTAGATGAGGGAGAGTTGGCTCAGGGCCACTCTGTTGGGGACAATGCCAGGTGGAGCACAGGAGGTCCTGGTGACAGTTGCAGTAATCAAGGTCCCCCCAAATACCTATGAGATCAGAGTTCGGGGCCTCTAAAGGTTCTGGTCTTGATTAGGCCCAAGGTCACAGTCACTAATGTGGCCCATTTTTGAAATCCAAGCTTGTGCTTTGCTTTAGTTCTGCCTAACAGGCCAAGTAGCCTGACTCACTGATGCTCATTTGCATGGTCATTTGCATAGTGTCTCCACCCTTATCCTTCCAAATTCAACTTCCCACTCCAGGGCGTAGACCATCCAGTGGCCCTCAGGACCTCGGAACTGGTTTCATCTTCTGTTCACAAACAGCCCAGGGATGTAGCCATCCTTGGGATCTTCATTCCTGTCTAGGGAAAGGATCAGAGACAATAGTCCAGCTAGTAGTCTCAGGGTCAGGCAGCAGCAGCAGGCTCCAGTGTGTGGCGCTCTCGCTCTCGAGAGTGCAGCACAGTGGACATGAACTACATTTCAGACAAGACTTTAAAGACTGGGTCCTATACTCATAGAAGACTCTGGGACTCAAGCTTACCTTGTCAGAAGCTAACCAACCAAGGCCAGGACATACAGGAGTCATGAAGGGGGTTGCTCCTACCATAGATGCTGGCAGACAACCAGCTTCTTGAGTACCAGGAAGCCTAACCTTCATCCATCCAGTTACAGCCACACCGTCCGAACTGAGGCCCCGAAGTCTACCTACTCTAGTAAGTCCTTTCTAGTATCTAACTACCATCCTTCTCTCATAGCCAATCCTGCCATGGAGATCTTAAGCCCACTTCAGCCATCTAAACAAGAATAGACATGGGGGATCTGGACCATTGGATGCCTCAGTTGAGGAGAGGTGGGAGCAGTTGGGACCGTTGGTGTGTCACCTTCCACCTCCCTACCCTACTTCCCCCTGGGGTCTCAGGAGACAGAAGTGAAAGTTGCAGCTGGGGCCCTGAGGACAGTTCATCTTGATAGACGTTGTTGGGATGAGCGTGCTACTAGTGCTGCCTGCTAGAACAACAAGTGGATGCTAACTGGAAGAGTGGAAATCTGAGCAAGATGTGGGCCACAGAGCAGGCTGGAAAATCTCAGGCTCTCCGAGGGGACCACTTTTTGTTCAAGCATCTGGGAACAGACCAAAAGCTGGGCCCTACTTGCTGGACTTCTGGTGTGAGGGACTGTGAGGCAGTGCACAGACTGAAGGGCCACCCACACTCAGACAGGCCAGACCAGAAAGAGGCCAATCCAATCAGGGAAGGCAAATCCTCCTGGTATTGTGACCTCAAGGAGTACCAAGGGTTTAAAGGGGCCTTGGGCATTGGCTTGGTCTCTAAGCCCTAGGCAGAAGGTGGCAAGGTGGCTTTTATGGGGATTAGCTTACTGCTTTCAGGAAAGACACTAGGTGAGGATGGGAGCCTAACCCAATGAGTCCTGGGCACCTTGTGCAAACACACTCTCATCAAAACATACCTTCATCAAACAGGGTTCACTGTCAGAACAAAGCAGGGACCCTCTGACTTTATCAGCAATGGCTATTGTCTGTGCCACGGCCTTCCTCTGAGGGGAAGCTCTCAGGGGCTTTTACAAGCAAGGCCCACCCCTGGGAACAGGTGAAGACTTCCTTTAGCCTTAGCGCCCCACCCCCAACTGCAGGCTGACAGGTGGGGGAGAAGAGCAGTAACAGCTGGGCCAGGACACCTGTTCCCCATCCCATGCCTAGCCAAAGGCGTGCCATGGAGACCATACAAGGGGAGTTTGCCAAAAGGCAGGCAGGTGTGGGGGCAAAAAGAGAGGGGTACAGATGTCAAGGGGAGAGACAGAGCAAGAAGCACCCTCTTCAAGATGCTTCACCCTCACCCACAGTACAGGCAGAGAAGGAAGGCAGACAGGCCCGAAGTCAGCCCTTTAGCTCCCTTGCTCACAGCCCCTACTTCACATTCCATCTACTGGAACAGGAAGAGCCCAGAAAAGACGCCCATTTCCCTTGCCATGTGCCCCCACCTCCACCCCACTGAACCTCTTGTCTTAATCTTTATTCTCCCAGCCTTCAAACCCAGTCTGGGGGAGGAGGATATCACTAGGAAGACCTAGGATGTCTGCAGGGCAAATTTTAAGGACAGGAGGCAGCTGGCTTGGCATGGAAAGGAGATCATTTGTCTCCCATGCCATCCCAGGGTCTGGTGATCCCTTCAAAGCTCCCTAAACTCCTTATCCCCACACCTTAGGTCTTGGCTAAAGATCCTGAGGGAAGGTGCATCTGTGACACTTCCCACTGAACTCACTTTCTCTAGAAAAGGAGGGGGTGGGAGGAAGGTAAGGCTGCCCTCCTCCATGCTACCTTCAATCCCTTTCCTGTCTGCCCCATGCAGCTGGTATAGGGGCCTCTGTGTGTTGCTGACTCCTGCTCCAGATCTTTGCTTGGGGCCTCTTCTGTTGATGGGGAACTCTGAAGGAATTACAGTCTCAGGAGTCAGAACAATGCACCCTCAAACACTCTCTCTCTCTCTCTCACACACACACACACACACACACCCCTCTCTCTCTCTCTCTCTCTCTCTCACACACACACACACATACACACACACCAGACCTCTGAGTGCTGCAACAGCCTAGACTCCTTCCTGCAGACAGATGCCTTCTTTCTTTCCTCCCTTCCTTTCTTTTTCTCTGTATAGCCTTGGCTGTCCTGGAACTCGCTCTGTAGACAAGGCTGGCCTCGAACTCAGAGATCCACCTTCCTCGGCCTCTAGAGACTGGGATCGATGTCATGCATCATCACTTCCTGGCATCAGACTCTTTTTTGACAAGAGCCCTCAACCCCTCACAATAGACTTCATTAACTAACTCCTTAGTCTTTCAGCCTCAGTTTCCCCAATACCAAAGACCTGTAGCAGACAGAACCCTGCCCAGTGTAAGATCTTCACAGAGACATCAAATGGTACCCCCAGATCTGGGGATCCCAAAAGTCCTCATTTTTGTGTTTGAACCATGCACCCTGTTAAACTGGGTGTGTATGGGTGATGCTGGAGGGGAAATCGAGGGACAGGCAGGACACGCCTTCCTTGTGGCATGTGGTCTGCCCAATGCTAGAGGAGTGGCCCCAGAACAGCCAGGGGCACCAAGCCAAGGTCAGTGACCAAGCCTAGAGCTCAGGGCCTCCCAGGAGGGTAAGTTTAAATGAGTAAATATGGTCCCGCCTGGGTGTGGCTTGCCACAGGCTAGAGCTTGGGGCAGGTCACTCCCTCCAGTACCCTACTCAGAAGGGGCTGTCAGCCAGTCAGCCGCCTGAATCCATGCCATACTAGCAGTACTGCATAACTTTGTCATTGACAATTGGAATAGGGGTGGCATGCGGCCTGGGCCTGGACAAAGGAAAGGTAGATATGAATGCTTTGAAATCCTAAACCAAGGATTTGCCCCTAAATGCAGTGGTGTAGCTTCACTCCTGGAAGATGGAGACAGACAACAGCATGGACCATCAAACACAGATACCTATGCCACACCTGCAAAGCTGAGGCTGAGGTGGGAGAAGGGAAAACTTACCCAAGGACTCAGCCAGGGTGGGGGACAGTGGCAGGCCAGGGAACAGAGCAGCAAGGGAGGGTGGAAGTCAGCCAGTGCTCCCTGACTCACAAAGCATGCTCTCCACAGACAGGCCCTGCCTGCCCATCTGTGCTCTGACCTCAGCCCCTGCTTCCAGACCAGGCTCTCTGGGTTCTGTGAGCCTTTCGCCTTCCTACCTCCAGTCCCTCACCACCCCCCACTCTCCAATCCTTTAATCATCTTTACCACCACTGCCCCCACCCCCCACAGTGCAACAGCTGCTCTGTGGGTGTCACACCCCCAAGGGTGCACTGCACACCTTCCCAAATGTGTCCCATGACCTGCTGCAGACTGCCAGGTGCAACTGGGCCCGCAGGAGACCCTCAACATGATTTCTGGGGAAAGGGCTCAGAGGTCAGTCTTCTCACACTCCAGGACAACTCCTCAGAATATGTTTTGTCCTAGGCAGGGAGAGATGAGAAAATATTCCAGGAGCACCGGCCCACTAGGCCAAAGGTCAAAAGCCTTTTTAGCAGAGTCACTGGAGAATGCCTAAGATTCCCCTCTTTTTCCTGGCCAAGTTAAGAGCTATCTTTTCCCTACCCTGGCTTCAATGGGAAGTTCTGATATCCAAGCTCCATCCAGCCTTCTCTTAACTGTGTAGAGGCCAACCTCAGCCACAAGACAGCCAGATGTCTGCTTATATAGCACAGCTTCTAGCAGCTAATGCCACCCCCTCCCCAATGAGTAAGTCACCAAACTGGGACAGGAGGACAGAGAGGGTTAGCTGGACTCTGGCCCCATGACTACCTCATAAAAGCCACCAGTGATTACATCGATGCGGAGGCTGTGCGGCATGCGACCATTCCTCCTTCCCACTTCCCTGTAAAGGGAGATAATTTTCTCAGGCCAGTTGGCTTCAGGGAACCTACAAAGTCTTGTCCAAGGTCTCAAGGTGGAGGGAGAGCCCACCACCACAGATCCACAGCCCTAGATCTGACCCTTGCCAATGGCTTTGGGCCTGCCTCAGATCATCAGCCCCATCAGGGAACTTGGACAACACCAACTGTACCTGTGACTCATAATGTCCCCCTTGCCTGCAGCTCTTCTGTAGGCCACACAATTGTCTAGGTAAGGGACAGAGAAGTGAAGGCAACAGAGAAAAGCCAGCCTACCAACTCAACTCTAGTGCAGGTGGCAAAGTGTCCCAAGGACCTGTGCTAGGCCAGAGCAACCATGGAGAACAGGAAACTCAGTTGGCACAGGAGACAAAACTGGGAAGATGGACAGAGGTCCAGGCCAAGGACATAAAGACCAAGGATGCTGCAGCGGAGGCCCCTTTTCAGAGCAGGGTCAGAGTGGGGCCTCAGTGAGCCTAACCCCATCCCCTGGTCCAGCTCCCAACCTGGAGAGAATCCCTCTACTTTTCCCAACACACCACCAAAGAAGACCAGGAGAAGAAAAACCCTGCTGGAGAGAGATTATATAACAGCAGCCAGCCTGTCACATCGCCCAGCCTAGGAGCCAGAGAGCCAGAGCAGGGAGCTGGGGCCCTCTAGCCCCATATCACCACAGAGGGGGATGGGCAACCTGCACCTGCCTCCTGTCCAAGTCCCCCACACCCTGTTCCAGGCACTAGGCTTAGCAGAGGCAGCACAAGCCCTGTGCCCATCCCCCAACACAAGGCTTCCCATACTTTCTGGCTGGGTCCTGTTTCTTCTCTAGGCTCATGCCTGCATGAGCAAGGCTTGTATGTCTTCATCCTTAATCTTAAGCGTCTCTCCCTGCATGAAATATGTGGCAGAAAGAGGGAAGACTAAAGTCTGATACGAAATTTAAAGTGTGATCTTAAGTAAAATGCTCTACCACTCTGGTAGGTATGGGAATGAATGAAAGCTCCTGACTCCCTAAAAGTACATGCAGCAGTCACACACAGGGTATATGTATGAAGGGCACAGGAGTCACAACAAAGAACATGACCACTGAGATCCCAAAGCCTCAGTGTCCATTTCTGGGGTATATGGGAAAAGTGCTCTATAGAAGCTCCAGAATTCCCCAACCACCCTACATAACAAGGTTCTCAGCCACTCCCACAATCATCCCACCCCACCCCCATCCTGGAAGACGCAGGAAGGAAATTCATTCACAGGCAAGGCCATGGGAGATGGGACAGCCAGGCTGAGCACTGGGGCTTGGTGGCCAGAGGCCAGAAGCTGGGTATCTGAGGACACTGACAGGTACCTTGACAATGCTCCCCTCCGCGGATACCTACCGCGGATACTGAGAGGAACAGAAGGTGGACAGCTCCCAAGGCCAAAAGCACTCAGTAGGCTCCTCTCCGAGATCCGGCCAGAGCAGCCCAAGGTCACCGTCCCAGGCGGCAAACTTCCCACAGTCAGGCAGCTCAGACCCACTGAGGGCTAGGGGGAGGGGGAAGATTCACCACTCACACAGCTAAACAGCTAGGCCTCGGAGGAAACTCACACGGGTAGGGCAGGGTACCGGATCCACCCACTGTACTCCCCTAGCCTGGCCCCAATGCGCCGGTCAGTCGGAGGCAGAACTGGCACTCAGGACAAGCTGGGTAGTCCAGGACCACTGAGAACCCCAAGGGCTCGATGGAATCTCTGGGAGGCCTCCCTGCCCCATCTCTGCGGTGGGAGGCCGGGAGCACCGTAGTCCCTAGGGTCAGCCTCACCACTCGAACCCCACTCGGCCCGCACCGCACCGACCAAGGAAGGCCCGGAGAGGTCCTGCCAGATGTTAACAGCTGCAAACTACTGTCCAGGGGTTCTCCAGCTGGCGTAGCTGACACGCCCGACCAAGGGGGGCCCCACGGGCGCAAGATCGCGGCCGGAGCCACGTGCGTTGTGCCCGCCAAGGAGCGAGGCAGCGGGGGCTCGGGTACCAGGCGCGGCTGTCACAGCAGACACCCCAGCACCACCACAGCCTCCGCCGCCCCGCCCGGCCCGGCCCGGGACGCTCGTGCCAGGGCGTCCGTACACCCCTCGCGCTACAGACCACCCTGCACCCGGCCGCGCGGCGTGGGGGAGGGGTTCTTAAAGGGGCCGACGCGCGTCGTGACTCACCAGCCCGTGTGGGAACGGGGTGTCACGGCGCCGGGAGCCTCGGCCCGGTCCGCGGAATCCTTGGCTGCGCGAAGCCGCAGCTCCGACGGAGAACGGCGAAGGCGCCGCGTCCACGCGGCCTGGGCGGCGCCACAGGGCCGGGACCCCCTGGTGCGCGCGGGGGCGGCGGCGGCGGGCGGCGGGGACGCAGCCGAGCGCCCAAGCCGCCTCGACGGTTGTTGATATTTTGCTTCCTTCCTCCTTTCGGGCTCCAAAGGCAACTCCTCCAGCCCTAGACTCGAGGCCGACGTAGGCACCGCGCAGCCTAGCTTGTGAGATGGGGGGGGGGGGAAGACGAGAGTGATGGACAAGCAGGGGGCCAATGGGAGGGCCCCGCAGGGCGGGGGCGGGGCCTGGCAGGGAGGTTTGGGACGCAGCCCCGCCCCCTGCCCTCGGCCTGAGCCCCACCCCTCGGGGGCGCGAGACCGCGGCGCGTGGAGCCCAGATCCCTCCGCCTGCGGGACGGAGCGAGGCTGCGGGAACCTCAGCACCGCAGCCCCAGAGTTGGCAGGGGTCTAAGTAAATAAGTTCTGGGGATATGAGAGCGTTGGGAGGCCCCAGCTCCTACACTTACTGTATGACAAAGCTCCGATGCCAGATCACGCTCTCTTATCTCGTGGTTACCTGGAGAGCTCCGCTGCTCCCTCTACCTGTGACAGGTCCCCTCCTTTCCCCTGACCCGGCTGGGTTGACGCCCAGACATTTAAAGCGACAGTGCATAATTCTCGGGTGATCTAATCTTTTAGTGCCTGCGGGCCCCAGCGCACTTAACTACCGAGGGGGCAATTTAAAGGGGCGGGACCCCAACCACCACCTCCCTTGCCTTACAGGAAACATCCAGAAGCCTTGTCTTGAAAAAATTGTAACTCTCTTTTTTTAAAAAAAAAAATCTTTTAAAATCTCCGATGGCCTCTGGGCGTGGTGAATTTTTAAGTGCTTCACAACAAGATTGTGCACTCCTTTGCTTCTGGACATTAACCCCGTCAGACTTCCTGTCCAGCATCCTGTCACTAACAAGTCCTCTGCTGGCTCTACCTGGAGCTTGAGGAAATGACAGTTTGGCATGGACTTCAAAGCCTTGCAAAACAGAAGCAAGAGGTTCTTCAACAAGCTAGGGTCTGCTTTACTGAACAAAGTCCCTGTTGTGGCTTCATGTGTGAAAGACGAGAAGAGGTGACAAGGAAAATTTAATCTCGGAGTCAGACTGTTTTGATTCAAAATTTTCCACTATTTATGAAGAGAGCAAAGCACATTTCTTTCTTTCTTCCTTTTCTTTTTTTTTTTCGAGACAGGGTTTCTCTGTGTAGCCCTGGCTGACCTGGAACTCACTTTGTAGACCAGGCTGGCCTCCAACTCAGAAATCCGCCTGCCTCTGCCTCCGGACTGCTGGGATTAAAGACGTGTGCCCGGTCAAAGCACATTTCTTAACTCTCCAACCTCTTAGGCAAGCTGAAGGTGGTAAGGACAGGTACATAACTTGTGAATTTGGTGTGAGTTTAGTTCCCAGTAGACTAGTACAGTGCTTCATGTTGCACTGTCTGACCCACACGGGCTGCTCAGCTGGAAATGAGCCCTTTTAGGCCCTGGGTGAGTTCAGAAAAGGCTCATAGAGGACAAGTTCAATAGGACTATTCTGCAGAGCTTGGAGGCAAATATATAACTTCTTAAACAGGAAGAAAGTAGGCTCCTACTCCCTTGGTCTCCCTTTCCAACCCTTCCACTTTGCCCCTCCTTCCAGAAGCCTGATTTATATAGTATCACACATGGTCCCCAAATGTTGCTCCTTAGTCTTCCTAGTAGTATGGGGGGTGGGGCACTCCCAGCACAGAGCTGCCAGTACTCCTGAGCAGTCTGGTTTGCCCCCAAGACTTGAGTAAAGGCATCGGCCCTTCCCTAAGCACTCAGAGAATACAGCCTTGTTCCTGCTTGTGGCTATGGTGGGAGCAGAATGGGAAAGTGCCCTCCCAGGGGGGAGCCTCCCCTCACTTGTGGCCTCTATTTTTAGTGCTTCCCCAGGCTCTAGCTGGAGAAGCCGTTTAGTCATCAGGGTGTTTATTTTTCCGGCTGTTTCCGACGTCGGGAAAGCAGAATGTTGAGACTGGAGAGATTCAGGGCTGCTGTAAAAGACGTCTTAGGAATAGGCCCGGGAACACAGCCTTCAGGCCATTGGGTCCCAGCTTGTAGGAAAACAAAACAGGATGGGCCCGGGACAGCTAAGCCCTCAGGAGTTTTCAACCTGCCTCAACCTTGGACGCTATCCAAGCTAGAGAACCCTCTGGCCCAACTCAATTTGAAGATTGTTTCTCAAAAATAACCAAGGCCAGAGAAATTCTTTCCCAGAACCCCCCTCCCCAACCTCTCCCTGACCAATTTGGTAAGCCTCCAGCGAGCCACAGTCCCAGCCAATCTCAACTATGAGGCGGGCCGTCCAGAGCTATGATTGGTTGGCTGGCCTTCCTAGACCTGGAATGTTGAGTCTTTAAAAAAGGAATGAGGAAGGAAGGTGAGTCACCTGGGGAAGGAATTAAAGGACTAGCAAGAAGAAAAAGCCAAGAGCTCCGGGGAGGTGGGGGCCCTGGACGCTTATTGCTGACTTGACAACTCACAGGAGACTAGAGTAGGGGGCAGTAACACTACAAGTGGAACAAAACTCAGACTCTGAAAACGTCTTGGGAGAAGAGAGAAAAGGTAATAATCCTGAGGTCTTGGTTTCCACGAAAGACCGAAAAGGGCCAAGGTAATGTTGGAAGTTGGATGAAAATTGGACTTCCTGGAAGTGACTCTGAGTTCTTTTCTTCTGGCCCTTGAACTTCCCATCCCAGAATTCTCTGGGTGGCAAATGACTGAGTTTCACGGTTCCTCTCCTACCTCTGGCTGTGCACCATCTCTTATTCATCAATTTATTGTATTTGTTAACGTGCCATGCTGCATGTTAAGAGGTCAGAGGAGTGGATCTCCCACCTTTCCATTGGTTTCGGGCTCAAACTCCGGTTGCCAAGCTTGCATGGCAAGAGCTTTACTGGCTGAGCCATCTCGCCCATCTGTTCTAAAGAAAAGTCACCTTCCAGCTCTGCTGTAAAATCTCCCGTGGGCCGAGACACTTTGATGCCCACCGACGTCCGTCCTAAAAAGAACACCGGAATAAACTCACCTGCAGCGTCATCTTCACAAGGCTATCTGGCAAACAAAACTTAACCCTCCTTTATCCGCCCCTTCTCAAGCTTCTCCAATTCACCTGTACTTGAAAAGGTCTTTCCCGCAGGTCCCCATCCCTCTCAGCACCCTCTTCTACCTGGCAGTCCTAACTCAACCTAGGAAAAGTGCTCCTGCCTTCCCCTCTAGTCTGGTGAGCTGCTTGGCAGGCCCGCCTCCTCTCACCTTTCCTTCCCCTGCGCCATCTGGACAATTCTCAATCCCCACCTCCACCCCCCACCCGCAACTCCGCCACCGAGTCATCCTTCCTCCAGTTTTTGGATGATCACAGCAAAGACCCCCAACTCCTCCCCGCATCTGCCTCCATGCTTGCGAACCGGACCCTCAGCAGGTGGGCGTGTATTTTCTCCGTGTGAAGGTGGGACGCTCCACTCTGCCCTTGTCTCCTCAGGACGCACTAGCTTGCTGAGTTTGTTTGGTCCCTAAGGTACTCCTCACCAGCTCCTGAGTTCCTGCGGGGATGCAGAACTGGCGTGGAACGCGCTTAGCAAATTTATTCGCGCCGCCGTGTGAGTTAGAATTGTGCAAACTCTGCTCAACAGCTCATTTCTGCATCGATAACCATGGTAGAAAAGGGCAGGGGTAGAGTCTGGGGTCCTACAACTCCACTTCAGGCCAGAGTTGGGGTAAAGGGTAGCAGAGTCCACCAGAAACTTGTCAAGGTCCGTGTGGCACAGTAGTACCCTACGCAGAGAACCCGGGTGCCTGGGACCAGACCTGGGGACAAGAGCAGAAGCCCCTGGAGCTGAGGGACAGTGAAAGGTGCCAGAGCGGTCCCGGGTCCGTGTACCCCTCCACAAGAGCTCCCTGCCCCCGGCTGGGCAGGATGTGGTGGCAGCTGCAGTTGGGTGGGCAGGATGTGGGGGTGGGGGCAGACAAACACAACCCTACCATAGTCTCCCCCCAGCTCCTGCCTCCACCCCCTCCGGGTCACGTGCTCTCAGCTTGGGCACCAACGGACTATTTCTCACTTTCCGCGGAAGGACATACCAAACTCGTCGCCGTGGACTTAAGTTATACCACGCCATTTTCTTGCCCCTATTCCCAGCCTAAGGCGGAAAGTTTGCCCAGGACACATTTCTGTAAAACGCAAATTAACTCAAGAGAGGCCCCTTTAAATGCAAATGAATCGCCTTCTTGCTCCGCTCCCCCCCCAGCCCCCATCCCAACTTCTCTCCTCGTGCCCAAACTCCACCAGCTGCTATTGACGTCAAGCGTGCGTCAGCATCGCCAGCCCAACCAGACAGCACGTGGGGGGAAGAAGGCGATCTTAAAGGGCCAGTAGCTCTGGGCCTGTTAGGTTACAGGAGAAAGGAAAAGCGAAGTGGGATGTTAGAAACTATAGGAACAGGAAGAATTGCAGGGGAGACGTTCAGAAGGACTGTATAAGGCCGGCAAAGTGGCTCAGCAGATAAAGGTGTTCTGTACAAGCCCGAGAAACAACTTCCCAGGGTTATCCTCTGAGCTTCACACATAACATTTCTACCCTGCACACGTACAATACTAATAAATATTTTTTAAAAAGAATTTCTGAGAGTAGGAGAGTTTATTCTTCTCGTTTTGTTTGTTTTTGTTTTTCAGGACAGGGTTTCTCTTTATAACCCTAGCTGTCCTGGAACTCACTCTTTAGATCAGGCTGGCCTCAAACTCAGAGATCTGCCTGCCTCTGCTGGGATTAAAAGTATGTGCCACCGCAGAAGCAGGCAGATCTCTGAGTTTAAGGCCAGCCTGATCTAAAGAGTGAGAAAGTATGTGCTGCCTCCAGGACAGCCAGGGCTACACAGAGAAACCCTGTCTCGAAAAACAAAACAAAACAAAACAAAAAGTATGTGCCGCCGCCAGGTGGGCATTTTGTTCTATTTTACTTTCTATTGTGTTTGTGGAGATCAGAGGACAACTTGTAGTAGTTGGTTCTCTCCAACGTGTGGGTTCTAGGGTTCGAACTCAGATCATTGGGCAGTTTGGGACTGCAAGTCTTTACAGCTGAGCCCATGGCCCCATTTAACACACACACCCCCTTCCTTTCCTGTCTTCTTCCCCTTGTAGGGCTTGAACCTCACACATGATAAGGACACATTCTACCACTGAGCCACATGCTCCAGCTCAAGAGAGCGAACCTAAAACAGGCTTTGCCTTCAGATTCCCAGACACTTGGGTTTGTTTATCTGGGAAAGAAACCCAGGAGCTGGAGAAGCAGGTTCAGTCGAAAGGCAAATGAGACATGAGTTCTAGCTAGGTGAAAGCATTAGACAGGGGCAGGTGGATCTCTGAGTTCCAGGCCATCTTGGTCTATATAGTGAGTTCCAGGACAGACAGAGCTACCTAGTGAGACCTTGTCTCCAAGCACACTAGTTCAGCCTTTTCCCTCACCCTATTCAGTGTGTCTGTCCTTAAGAGTTGTGCCTCTGTCTAGCATAAAGAACAGAGTAGTCACCCAGTTAAGTATTTGTGGAACGGATAGTTGAGCCCCGTGCAGGCTCCCCTTTCTCCTCCTATCAGGCTCCCAGAGCACACACTCAGGCGATCTTGCTTTTGGAACACACACAGCATTTTTTGAGCAGCTCTTGTCTTCCTCCCTTAGAGCCATGTGCAGCCAGGTCCCAGCTCTGGTTCTCCTGTTATGACCTTGGACAGTGTGACTTGAATAGGGCAATTTCAGTGGTGCTTTTTGCTTGTTTATTTGACAAGGTCTCATCATGTGGCCCTGTGGCATGAAAATCCCCCTGCCTCTGCCTTCAGAGTGCTAGGTTTAAAGTGTATGCCACCATGCCCAGCTCAGCTTTTTTTTTTTTTTAAAGAGCTTAGCTGGGGCCAGGCAGTGGTGGTGCATGCCTTTAATCCCAGCACTTGGGAGGCAGAGGCAGGCGGATTTCTGAGTTCGAGGCCAGCCTGGTCTACAGAATGAGTTCCAGAACAGCCAGGGCTACACTGCCAAACCCTGTCTAAGCTCTTTAAAAAAAAAAAAAAAACAAAAAACGTTATTTACTCTGAGTATGAGGATGTGTGTACACTCATGTCGTGCTCGCCTGTAGAGGTCAAAGGACACAACTGCGGGAGTTCAAACTCAGGTCAGCAGGCTTGATTGCAGGTATCTCTTACCCAGAAAGCCATCTCACACAACCCCTGATGTGTTTATAAAAAGATAAAGAGATATGATATATGTTCTATGGGGGTGTTGTGAGGTGTGGGGGAAGAGGGTATCTCAGCGGGCCTGTGCCAAGGCATCCCTGCCCCCTGAGGGACCAGCCACACGCGAAGGTATAGTATAGAATAGAGTTTATTTAGGGCATGGGGAGGGGAGTTAAGAGGGTAGCAGAGGCAGAGAAAGGCAGAGAGAGGGAGAGAGTAGAGAAGTAGAGGCCGGCCATGACCACGTGGAGGGGGGGAATAGGGGGAGCAAAAGAGCAAGAGGCAACCTCTCTACTCCCTCTCTCTGCCTTTCTCTGCCTCTACTACCCTCTTAACTCCCCTCCCCGTGCCCTGGTCCCTCAGGGGCAGGGATGCCTTGGCATGGCCCGCAGAGGCACCCTCTTCCCCACACCTCACCACACCCCCATAGAACATATCTTCTACCTCTTTATCTTTTTATAAACACATCAACCCCTTTTAAGAGTATTTATTGTGGGGCTGGAGAGATGGCTCAGTGGTTAAGAGCACTGACTGCTCTTCCAGAGGTCCTGAGTTCAAATCCCAGCAACCACATGGTGGCTCACAACCACCTGTAATGGGATCTGATGCCCTCTTCTGGTGTGTCTGAAGACAGCGACAGTGTACTCATCTACATAAAATAAATAAATCTTAAAAATTAAAAAAACAGTATTTATTGTTAGTGCACATATGCAGCAGTGCAGGTGTGAAAAGCGGAGTGCAGCTCACCAAGCTTGCCAGCCCTCTGTGAAGCTGTTTAGGGCAAGCAGGAGTACTGCAGGGTATTGTGGGGTTTTCAGTCTTTCTTAGAACAGACTCTCACCGTGCAGCACAGCCTGGCCTTACACTGTTGATCCTCTCTGCCTCTGGAGTACTGAGATTGAAGCCTGGGGGTGAGGTTTGGTTTTTTAGACATTTTCTTTTTGGGCTTTTGTTTTTTTGTTTTTTGGTTTTTTTTTTAGATTTATTTATTTATTTTGTACACAATACATAATACTATATATTATGCATGCCAGAAGAGGGCCCCAGATCTTATTACAGATGGTTGTGAGCCACCATGTGGTTGCTGGGAATTGATCTCAGGACCTCTGGAAGAGCAGTCAGTGCTCTCAACTTCTGGGCCATCTCTCCAGCCCTTTTTCTTTTTTTTTTAAATCCCCTTTATATACCGATTGTTGCCTCCACTCCAGCCTGTCCCCCCTCAGATAGTCCTTCCCCCCATCCTTCCTCTGAGAGGGTGGAAGCCCCCTTTGGTAGGGATGAATCCTAAAATGACCCTCTCCTCCACTAAACTGTGAGCTTCTCAAGAATAAGGCTGTCTCATTTTTTTCCAGCACCAAATGGGGCATATCGCTAGTGCTTTAAAATATGTGTTTGTTGAGAGTGAGCTAGGTTGCTCAGTGGATACAGGCACAGGTACAATCAGGGTTCCATCCCCAAGCCCCATGTGGTGGAAAGAAAGAATTGATCCCTGAAAGCGGTCCTCTGATCTTCCCAAGAGTGCGCGTACGCGCGCACACACACACACACACACACACACACACACCCCAGTAACTGCAATAGAAAGATATTTTAATGTTTGTTGAGGGTAGAGAGAAGGCTCAGTGGTTAGGAGGGCTCGGTGTCCTTGAAGAAGACTTAATTAGCTCCTAGAACCCACTACACAATAACCTGTAACTCCATCTCCAGGGGATCTAGAACCTTCTCCTCAGGGACCCATACATGTGTGGCATACAACTCATACAAGTACACACATATATGTAAAAATAAAAGTAAACCATGGGGCTAGAGAGATGTTAAAATACACTTGCTGCAGGGCTGAAATCCCTAATGGTAGGATAAAGTAGCAGTGGTCAGTGGAGCAAGCTTTTATATCCCCCCCACCCCCTACCCAGTATCCCCCACCCCCCCACCCTCCATTCCCCCACCCCCCATCCTCACCCTCCACCCCCACTGCCTCTGCACTCAGGAGAGACAGGCAGATCTGAGTTCAAGGCCAGTCTGGTCTACAGAACTAGTTCCAGAACAGTCTGGGCTACACAGAGAAATCCTCAGAGAGAGAGGAAGAGAGAGAGGAGAGAGAGAGAGGGGAAGGGAGGAAGGGAGAGAAAACACTTGCTGTCTTGCAGAACACCTGAGTTCATTTCCTACCACCCACATCAGGTAACTTACATACATATTATCCACACAGAGACATATAGATCCACATAACTAAAATTCCTTTTTAAAAAATCAGAGCCAGGCAGTGGTGGCGCACGTCTTTAATTCTAGCACTCGGGAGGCAGAGGCAGGTGGATTTCTGAGTTCTAGGCCAGCCTGGTCTACAGAGTGAGTTCCAGGACAGCCAGGGCTACACAGAGAAACCCTGTCTCAGAAAAAAAAAGAAAAGAAAAAAGAAAAAAAATCAGTCTAGGTATGGTGGTGCTCACCTGTAATACTAGTATCCAGGGGGATCAAGCATTTAGTCATTGTGGTGGTTTGGATGAGAATGGCCACATAGGCTCATATGTTTGAGTGCTTGGTCCCCTCCCCCCTTAGTGGAAGTGTTTGGGAAGGATTAGGAGGTGTGGCTTTGTTGATGTAGGTATTGCCTTGTTGGAGGAGGTGTGTCACTGGGGCTTTGAGGTTTCAAAAGCCTACAACAGGCCCCCCAGGCTCCCAGGCTCCCCCCACCCCCGCCCCGCCTCCATCCTACACATCTGGATGTAAGCTCTTACCTACTTTCCTTCACCATGGTTGCCTGCTGCCACACTCCTCCCTGGCTGCCTGCTGCCACATTCCTCCCTGTCATGAAGATAATGAACCTTCTGAAACTGTAAGCAAGCCATTAAGTGAGTTCTCCTGTAAGTTGCCTCTGTCATGGTGTCTTTTCCCAGCAATAGAACAGTGACTAAGACAGTCATCCTTGGACTGTATAAAGAGTTGGAAGCCAGCCTGGGCTACACAAGAGTCCATCTAAAACCAAACAACACACACATGCACACCTTGTTAAGTGAATAAAAGTGAAAATGTTAATGATTTTAGTATCTCCCAACTCTGAACTCTCTCACCATGAAATTATCTGGAGGGAGAGAGTGTAGACCTTGCTTCCCCATGGTTCTGTGTGCCAGGTTTTAACCCTTGAGATAACGTGCAGCTCTGTAGCTAAAAAGTGCCTCAGCTAGCCAACTGCTCTTGAAACATGGACAACTGCACCTGCTTCCTGCCAGGGGACTCACAACCTCAGGCTCATGCTGTAGTCCAGGATGACCTGAATCTACAATCCGACCCTAGTCTAGAGTATAATTACAGACGTATAATACAATGTCCAATGCAGGAGCTTCTTGGCCAGATACTAACTCGACTTAGGCATTTTCTTCTTTGTAGCCTCACCACGGCTATCCCCCACCCCTGTCCCCAGCGGCCCTTCCCCTTTCTCTCTTTCTGCTTCTGCTCACCACTTTAACCTTCACTCCCCCTGGTGAGGGCACAGTGCCTCCTGTCACCTGATTCTGGCTTCTTGTACTCAGAGACCACCTAGTCCTTGTTCATTTTGTCTTGCAGCTGCTTATCGATTGGCTTGTCAATTTCTGTCACCCTCTCCCAGGCTGAAGGCCTGACAGACACCAGAGGGCACTTCCTGCCCAGGAATAACTGAGGTCAGCTGGCAGGGGCACCAACTCATCCTTGAAGAGGAGGCGTGAATACAGCTGAAACTCTCTGGCTCAGAGCAGCCCTAGAAGCCAGCCCATGGAGCCCAAAGAGTTCAGTGGGTTTCCCCACAGGAATCTCCCAGCAGTCTTTGTGCTGGCTCCTCCCTCTATAAAGGTTGGGTGACACCAAGAGCCCTGTGTTCCAGAAAACCCCAAAATAACCCATCTTCACTGTCCGGCTGCTATTTCTGTCCACTCTGTTTAATTATTCAAACCCAAGTTGGGGAGTGAGCTATATAAAGCCCTTCTACTTGGGGACCCAGGAGAGCTGGGATACTTGCCAGGTTGCAACAGCATCAGGCAATGGGTTTTGGTGAGATCACTTGGCCCAGGACTGGAGTACCTTCTGCTGTCTACTGTCTGCTGGCCTCCTCATCCAGAAGGCAGCTTGCAGGCTATCCACTCTGGTGCACTCCTCCAGCCTGCGGGGAGCTATCTGTGCCCCTGTTCCTGCATATCCCTTCAGTCTGTCTAGTCTTAGTTGGCTTTGTGCTAAGCTCTCTGTCCAGCAGCAACTACTGTTTCTCCTTCTCCTCCTCCTCCTCCTCCTCCTCCCCTCCTCCTCATATTCTTTCTTTCTTCCTCCTCCTCTTCTTTGTATTGTTCTTGTTGTTCTTTGTTTGTTTGTTTTTGAGACAGGGTTTCTCTGTGTAGCCCTGGCTGTCCTGCAACTCACTCTGTAGACAGACTGGCACAGAGGTCTGCCTGCCTCTGCCTCCCAAGTGCTGGGCAGCTTCTTAACCTACAAAAAATTTGTCAAACCCAGCTTCCATGACCCAGGATGGCTGAGTGGCAGAAGACAGTTGGGTGGACCCAGACTAGCACCATGCCTTTGGAGGGTACTTGCTGTTGGCTGTTGGTGGAATGATGGTCTGGGTGAAGTGGTTTGGGCTAGCATAGACACTGAACCTCTCAGGACTGCCTCTTGGGAACTCTACCCACATAAAGGAAGCAAAGTAAGGGTACACGTTTTTCTATTTCAGGCCCAGCTTTTGTCTGCCTGGCCCTAAGGCCAGTGTAGTTTCTCTGGGAGCCTAGTTGAGACAGAACCACTGCTCCTGAGACTGTCTCCTCTGACCCTCCCAACATGAGCTATGTCAGAAGATAGCCCAGTTCACACCTAGGCCTTTTGGGACCGTGTTCCCACATACTGACTACAAGTGGCTTGGCAGGTCCTGCAGGGTCCAGCAAGGCCCTCCCTACAGCATCACCCCAGGAGTTTCCAGGATGCTGCTGCAGGATGGGGAGGAGGCATCGTTACCTAGCAACAGAAGGCATATAGGAGGGGTCCTGGCACTGCTGGAAGTTGAGGAGCGCCTCAACCTGGAAAGAGCTGAGTGGGCCAAGTTTATAGCTCTCTGCTTCCTCATAGCTACAGAGCAAGGATGACCACAGCTCAGCAAGCTCTGAGGAAGAAGTATGTGAGCCTTCTCTAGCTTGGTGATAGTAGATGCCAGTCTCAGACACTCACAGGACTATCTGAGGGCCTGGGCTGTGCAGGGCTAGGACAGGAACTGTAAGGTTAAGCACAGTCCCTGGAGTAACCTGGTTGAAGACTGCCTGGGTTTCAGTGTAGCTCAGGATGGAGTGCCTGCCTGTTGAAAGTGGGGGCCCTCTGTTTAAAGGCCCATGGATGACTCCTGCATGGTGCCCGGATAGAAGATGGTGAGAGCCAGCAGCAGCTGGATGTGTCCCCTTAGTACAGCATACATTAGGCCTCTAGTGCTTTGTAAACCTAGCTTCTCTACCACACCACTGCCTTTCCCAACTTATTTATTATTTTACTTGCTTACTTAGGGTCTCTTGTAGTCCAGGCTGGCACTGAATTCAGTATGTAGTTGAAGATGGCTTTGAACTTCTGACTCTCCTACTTCTCAAGAGTTCTGGGAGTATAGCCAGATGTTCAGCCCTCATCTCAGTTGTGAGGTTTGTTTGTTTGTTTGTTTGTTTGTTTTGCGGAGGACTGTATCTTGAAGTAGAGTCTCACTCTGTAGCTTAGACTTGCCTTGAACTCCTAGCAATCCTCTTGCCTCAGGCTTTTGAGTTCTGGGATTACAGATGTATGTCACTATGGCCAACTTTCTTGCTGTTCTAGGGGACAGGGTCTTATTCTGTAACTCAGACTGGCCTAGACTTTGTGTTCCTCCTACCTCAGCCTTTGAGGCCTAGAATCAGAGGCTGTGCCTCTGTGCTAACCACTATTTTCAGGTTGGCTGCACTGCACCAGAGATGAGCAGGGCCCAGCAGCTGGAGGGCTCATGGAACCAGGATTGTTCTTCCTTCCCTGGCCTTCACTCCAGTGCCTGTGTCTTGAGCAGGATTTAGGCCACAAAGTCTCTCCCTTTTGATACGGGGCTAGGACCTCTCTCTCACTGTGCTTTATAGGTTCTGTCTCTCCTGATGAGAGAGCTTTTATTCAGCAGGCCTTTACTGAGTCAACCCACTGGTCAAAGTATGGGAGACCCTCGAGGGGTTGCTGAGTACTCATACCCAGATGGCTGGCACCTCAGCAGGTTTGTTGTGACAGTGAGCTCCCACATGTGGTACCTCCTGACTACCAGTCTTCTGCCACCCATCCTGCTATGATCTCTGCCTCCTCCAACCCCCTCCTCTAAGAGGACATGAAAGCTGAAGACCTGGTCTCACATGCTCCAGACCCAAGCCTGGGCTGACTGCTGGCACGGCATGAGGCAGTGAGTAAGCATTTTAGGAAGAGAAAAAGCTGAGGATAAAAAGTTATAAGTGGGGCTGGAGAGATGGCTCAGCGGTTAAGAGCACTGACTGTTCTTCCAGAGGTCCTGAGTTCAATTCCCAGCAACCACATGGTGTCTCATAACCATCTGTAATGGGTTCTGATGCCCTCTTCTGGGGTGTCTGAAGACAGTGACAGTGTGCTCACATATATAAAATAAAAATAAATCTTTTTTAAAAAAAAGTTATAAGTGTTTATTCTGTTCATTCCTGCTTTATGCCAAGCACTGTTTTGTACCATCACACTGTCCACGAAGGCTTGGAGGCCTCTCAGACAAGGATGCTTGAAGATCATAGAAGCCAATGGTTCTATCATGTTCATCAGGCAATCAACAAGTCTTTGTGGAACTGGATGGCTCCTCATGCCTGGAACCCTCTCTTTCCCAAGGCTGGGGAGCAGGAGGACTGTAGAAAGCCCAAAGTTAGTGAGACTCTGTCTCAGAAAATAAAACGAAACAAAACTCAAAAAGTAGCTGTGGGATTCCCATTCAGTACTCACATGCCCAGACAAGAGTAAAGGGTCCAGGGAAAAAATCAGCTTGGCTCCCACCACTGCTGAGGAAGAGAGCTCCGTGCTCACAGTGGCATGTACAGAGGAGATGCCGGAAGGAGCACTCAAGCACCTAGAACAAGACCTTACAAGTGCATGGTGAGGTGTCCGCAAGAAAAGAGCAAGAGGGGCAGAGTGCTTGCTGATCCTCCAGAGGACTGGACTGGCTCAGTTCCCAGAACCCAGGTCACATGTGGTGGTGTGAATGAGAATGTCCCCATAGACTCATATTTGAATGCTTGGTCCCCAGCTGGCCTTGCTGGAGGAGTGTCATTGGAGATGGGTCTTGAGGTTTCAAAAGCCCATACCAGGCCCAGGCTTCCAAGGTATGCTCTCTCTCGCTCTCTCGCTCTCTCTCTCTCTCTCTCTCGCTCTCTCTCTCCAATCTCTCTCTCTCTCCCTCCT
>JADRCH010000009.1:2748682-2768412 GCA_019843965.1 Rhynchomys soricoides
CCCCCTCCTTCCCCCTCCTCCCCTCCCCCCCCCATCCTGGTGCTAGTGGATCAAAATGTAAGCTCTCATTCATCTCCTGCCCCAGTACTATGCCTTCCTGCCCACCATGATGGTCATGGGCTCATTCTCTAAATCTGTAAGCTCCAATAGACTCTGTCTTCTATAAGTTGCCTTGGTCGTGGTGTCTTTGCCACAATAGAAAAGTAAGGTATCAAGTGATTCAAAATTGCCTGGGACTCCAGATCCAAAGAATCCAATACCTTCTTCCAACCTCCAAGAGCACATACACATGCACACATACAAATAATATATATGTATATTTAAATTTTTAAATTGTATTTTATGTCTATATGTGTATGCTTTCGTGTATGTTTTGTACAACACATGCATGCAGGAGTCCACAGAGGTCAGAAGAGGCATCAGATCCCCTGTCTCTGGAGTTACAGGTAGTTGTTCATTATCAGGTAGGTGCTGGGAACCAAATCCAGATCCTCCACAAGAGCAGCCAGTGCTCTTAACTAATGAGCCATCTCTTTGGGCCCTAAATAATAAATCTTAAAAAAAGAAACAAAGAATGCACACAAATCCACAAACCCTCCAGTCTGGTCACATGGGGCTCTCAGAATTGCTCATATGTAGAAATGAGAAGGCTGGGTCAGACCCTTTGGGGATCCAGTCCCAGCAACATCATTTCTACTATGAGCTTGGGTGAATCACTGGCTCTCTCTGAGCCTCGGCTTCTCTAGTGCTATGATAAGGAGAGTTATTCATATAGGGCTGCAAAAAATGACAGCAAATAATGCCAACAAAGTGGAATGCCCACTGTTGCCTAGAAACAACGGGTGATAGTTCTGCTTGCAGCACCTGCAGAAGACATGTCACTAAAGTCAGATTCAAGAGAGGTGCAGACCTCTTGGTGGTGTGCCTCACTGGACAGACTATGGGGTCATGTTTGGAGCAAAAGTACCCAGGGCGGCTTAGAAGCTAACCTCACCGGCAGGAGCAGATGGGCGCTGGGGACAGAGGGTGAGAGTGAAACTCCCAGCTCCTCTTTTTCTGCTTCTCTAAGGCAGATGTTGAGAAAACTTAGAGAAACCAAAAGTTCTAGAATATGTGCAGCCCCATAGCTCCATGACTTCCTGGCCCTGCCCTGCGCAGTTCACTGTGTGCAATGAGGGAACCTGCACAGGTGGCCATGTTGGCAAGTTCTCCCCCTTCTCTTCCCCCCTTCTCTCTCCCCTTCTCTCCCCCCCCTCCCCTCCCCTTCTCTACCTTCCTCTCTTCTACCTTCTTTCTTTCTATCTCACTTATCTCCCCCCCTCTATTCTTCCTTTCTCCTAGTTCTTTTGAGATTTTCTTTCTTTTGTGTGTGTGGTGCTGGGAACAGAACCTAGAATCTTGTGTGTGTTAATCAAATGCTTTACCATTGAGATATATATCTCCAGTGGTTTTGTTTGCTTGCTTGCTTGATTGTTTTTTTGTTGGTTGGTTTGGTTTTTGTTTTTGTTTTTGTTTTTTGAGACAGGGTTTCTCTGTGTAGCCCTGGCTGTCCTGGAACTCACTCTGTAGACCAGGCTGGCCTCGAATTCAGAAATCTGCCTGCTTCTGCCTCCCAAGTGCTGGGATTAAAGGTGTGCACCACCATTACCCGGCTGCTTGATTGTTTTTTGAGACAGGGTTTCTGTGTGTGGCCCTGGCTGTCCTGGAACTTGCTCTGTAGACCTGGCTGGCCTAGAACTTAGAGATCCAGATAAACCTGCCTCTATCTACTGAGTATTGGGATTAAAGGCTTGCACCACCTCCACCTGACAAGGCATTTTGTTTTGTTTTGTTTTAACTACATTTTCTCTTTAAAAATTTAGCTAGGTGGTGGTGGCACACACCTTTGATTCCAGGACTCAGGAAGCAGAAGCAAGTGGATCACTGAGTTTGAGGCCAAACTCTCTCTACAAAGCAAATTCCAGGACAGCCAGAGCTGTACAGAGAAACCCTGTCTCAAAAAACCGTTTATTTAGTGCTGGGCATAGCAGCACACGTCTCTAATTCTAGCACTTAGGAGGCAGAGGCAGGTGGGTTTCTATGAATTTGAGGCCAGTCTGGTCTACAGAGTGAGTTCCAGGACAGCCAGGGCTACATAGAGAGAGCCTATCTCAAAAAAAAAAAAAAAAAAAGCTTTTAAATGTATTTATCTGTGTGTGTGTGTTTAGTCCTCATGTATGTCTGTGTTTCACATAAGAGTCTGGTGCCTAGGAGGCCAGAGATGGAATCAGATTCCCTCAGGCTGGAGCTACAGACAGTTGTCAACTGTCACATGGGTGCTGGGAGTCAAACCTGGGTTTTCTGGAGGAGCAAACAGTTCTCTTAACAGCTGTTTTGTGGTTTGGTTTGGTTTTGAGACAGCATGTCATTCTACTGGCAGGATGGCATGGAGCTTCTGATCCCATGCTCCAGTGCCCCTTTTCAGTAGCCCGATTTACAGGGTTAGCTTCTATTTTATTTTAACATCTTTTAAATTTTGTGTTTTATGTTTATGGGTGGTTTCCCAGGGAGGCCAGGAGAGGCCGGTGGATCCTCTGGAACTGGAATTACAGAGGTTTGTGAGTTTCCATGTGAGTGCTGGGGATTGAATCCTAATCCTGTGCAGGAGCAGTTGGTATTCCTAGCTTCTAGCATTCTTAATGCTCTAGTGTTCTTAAAGTCTCTCTGGCTCCTCACTGTTGCTTTTGATGACCCCATTAGCCTGTTTTCTGTTGCCAATAACACAATACCAAAGGGGCATAGTGACTCAGTCCTGTAAGCCCAGTACTGAGGAACCTGAATCAGGGCAGATAGAGTGAGATGAAGGCCAGCTTGAGCGTCATAGGCAGAACTTGTCAAAAACAAACAAAATGACAAGATTATAATTCATAAACAGTACCATACCTGTTTATTTTTGACTTGCAGTATTTGACATCTTAACCACACCTAGTGATGGTCTTCTTCTTCCTCTTCCTCTTCCTCTTCTTCTTCTTCTTGTTTTGTTTTTGGGGTTTTTGTTTGTTTGTTTGTTTTTTGTTTGTTTGTTTTTTTGTTTTGTTTTTTGAGACAGGGTTTCTCTATGTAGCCCTGGCTGTCCTGGAACTCATTCTATAGACCAGGCTGGCCTCGAACTCAGAAACCCACCTGCCTCTGCCTCCCAAGTGCTGGGATTAAAGGTCTGCACCACCACTGCCCGGTGATGGTCTTCTTGCTAGGGAAATCCCAGGGTGGCATAGGACAATATCAGGGACTTTGCATGGTGTCTTTTGTAAAGTCACTCATGGGGCTCAACTCAAGTGTCCCTACCTAATCTTAATCATTTTTCAAAGGCCAACCTCAAATACCATGTTCATATTAAATTCTGCGCTATTTTCTGGGGTTTTTTTGGGGGGGGTGTGGTGGCTTGGATTGAACCCTGAGCTTCACATTCCCCCATCCATGTTCCCAGTCAAGTTCCCACACTCCTAATACCACATGATAGGGATTAAATTTGGACGTAGAAACCCTTGCAGGGTGCAGACCAGGTCCAAACCCTAGCAAGGACTTGGTCTCACAGGAGCAGCATTATTAGGCCATACAGTAGCTGTCTTAGTCAGGGTTTCTATTCCTGCACAAACACCATGACCAAGAGGCAAGGTGGGGAGGAAAGGGTTTATTGAGCTTACACCCCCACGTTGCTGTTCATCACTAAAGGGAGTCAGGACTGGAACTCAAGCAGATCAGGAAGCAGGAGCTGATGCAGAGGCCATGGAGGGATGTTTCTTACTGGCTTGCTTCCCCTGGCTTGCTCAGCTGGCTTTCTTATAGAACCCAAGACTACCAGCCCACAGATGGCACCACCCACAAGGGGCCCTCCCCCCTTGATCACTAATTGAGAAAATGCCTCACCGCTGGATCTCATGGAGGCATTTTCTCAACTGAAATGCCTTTCTCTGTGATAACTCCAGCTTGTGTCAAGTTGCCACACAAAACCAGCCAGTACAGTAGCTAAGGCAGTCACAGGGGCTACTAGGCTGGCTAGCTTCTAGGGTGCCTCATGTGAAAGGTTTGAGCAGAGGAGAGGGGAGATATAGATAGTCATTTTGGGAAATTGTTACCCATGGTCTGAGCATGCTCCTGAAGGGAACAGTAAGGAAGGCCAATACAGTGCCCCCTTGTGAGGAAGGTGGACCAGGTGGATTTTATTTTACTTTTGTGTAAATTATTGAAGCTTTTTTATGCTGAGAGAGCATATGTACCATCTTATTTGTTTGAAGTGAAACAAAAGAGAAAAACAAGGGAAATTTAGTGTAAGCTTTTACGAGAGAAGGGTGTGAGGGGTTGGGGACAGGTAGTTCAATTGGAGACTGCAATGCTTAGTAAGCAGGAATACCTGTACACACGCCCCAGCACATCAAAACATAGGATTAAAAGGGTTTAGCCACCCAGCACTTGGGAGGCAGAGGCAGGTGGATTTCTGAGTTCGAAGCCAGCCTGGTCTACAGAGTGAGTTCCAGGACAGTCAGGGCTACACAGAGAAACCTTGTTTCGAAAAACCAAAAAAAAAAAAAAAAAAAAAAAAAAAGGGTTTAGCCAGGGTAATAGTGGTGCATGCCTTTAATCCCAGCACTTGGGAGGCAGAGGCAGGCAGAATTCTGAGTTCGAGGTCAGCCTGGTCTACAGAATGAGTTCCAGGATAGCCAGGGCTACATAGAGAAACCCTGTCTCGAAAAACCACAATCAATCAATCAATCAATAAATAAATAGTACTGGCAAGATGGCTCAGCAGTTAAAAGCACTGACTGCTCTTCTGGAGGTCCTGAGTTCAATTCCCAGCACCCACATGGTGGCTCACAACCATCTGTAATGGGATCTGATGCCCTCTTCCGGTGTGTCTGCAGACAGCTATGGTGTACTCATATAAATAAATAAACAAAACTAAAAAAATAAAGAATAAATAAATGTCAGGTGTTGGTGACAAATGCCTTTAATACCAGTACTCAAGAGCCAGAGGCAGGCAGATTTCTGTAAATTTGAGGCCAGCCTAGTCTACATAGTAAGCTCCAGGCTACCCAGGACTAGACAGTGAGACTTGGTCTCAGAAGAATAATTTTTCTACATTTATTTGTTTTGTATGGAGGCCGTGTACAAGCTGTGATGAGCACCTGGAGGTGCTCAAAGGAGAACTTTCAGTTCTTTCCTTCACTGTGGATTTTGGGGATGCAACTCAGGTGCTCAGGCTACCCACTGAGCCATCTTACCGGCCCCACAGTAAGACCATCTCTCAAAAAATATAAAATAAAAGCTATCACAATCAAACCTACTTAAATGCTTTCATTAAATTCAGGTGCACCATGCAGCATTCCTCAAAAATACTGGCCCCAGAAATATTAAACCTTCTTTTAATTTTTTTTTTTTTTTTTTTTTTGAGACAGGGTTTCTCTGTGTAGTCCTGACTGTCCTGGAACTCACTCTGTAGACCAGGCTGGGATTAAAGATGTGCATCACCACTGCCTAGCTTATTTTTATTTTTGAGACAAGGTCTGACTTATTTATCCCAGGCTGGGCCTACCTCACCGAGTCTCTGAGGGTGACCTTGACCTCCTGACTCTTACCTCCACCTTCCCAGCACTGCCAATACAGACAAAAATAACTTATTACATTGTTTGCTTTTCAGGACTTTTCCTACCAAAGTGTGTGATTCATCAGGCCCCTTAGCTCACTGGCAGCTGGGTAGGGAGCTCTGCAGTGATTCTGTGTTGTCTGTGATGACCGAGGTGTAAAGGCATCCGCAGCAGCGAATTCTAAGCTTCTTGTTACACTTGTTTTCTTTCTTCCTTTATTAAGGGTTTATTTATTTTACTGTTATGTGTATGGATATTTTGCCTCTATATATGTTTGTGCAATGGGTGCATGCTATGTCTCAGAAGCTACAAGATGGCATAGAATACTTGGGACTGGCAGCTGCCATCTGCAAGCTGGGAATCTCATCTCAGGCTTCACTAAGTATTCTCTATCTCTTTTTAAATGTATGTGAGTACACTGTCACTGTCTTCAGACACACCAGAAGAGGGCATCGGATCCCATTATAGATGGTTGTGAGCCACCATGTGGATGCTGGAAATTGAACTCAGGACCTCAGGAAGAGCAGTCAGCACTCTTAACCTCTGAGCCATTTCTCCGGCCCACACTTGCTTTTCTTGATCTTGACAGATTTGCTCTTTTTCTTTTTTCTTTTTTTCCTGGCTGAGAGTCCTTGATAACCCCAGTTTTCTACAGCCTGGTGTTTTAGTCAGAGTTATCTGAAACAGCAGAACCAGGGAGACATATACAACTACATACACCTCAGAATTAATTAATTAATTAATTTATTTATTTATTTTGGTTTTTCAAGACAGGGTTTCTCTGTATAGCCCTGGCTGTCCTGGAACTCACTCTGTAGACCAGGCTGGCCTCGAACTCAGAAATCCGCCTGCCTCTGCCTCCCGAGTGCTGGGATTGAAGGCGTGTGCCACCACTGCCCGGCTACCTCAGAATTTATTAAGTGAGTCTTAAAATAGAAACAACAGCCAAATCACATGTCGGATGCTGAAATCCTGGGAGGTGTCCATTGCTGAGGCTGGGTGCTTCCCAGCTGAAGTCTCTTACTAGGAGGTAGCCACAGACAGTTACAGCAGTGGCAACAAAGCTAGCTGAGACCAGCCTGGTCAACATAGTGAGTTCCAAGACAACCAGGGAGGGCTATTCAGAGAAAGCCTGTCTCAGAAAAAAAAAAAAAAGTACTATAAAAATAAATTAAATTAAAAATAATGTTTTTGTCCTCAGAGGTGGGTGGCTCAACAGGTAAAAGTTCTTGCTGCCAAGTCTGGTGACCTAAGTTCAATTCCTGTGAACCATGTGATAGAATTGATCCCCACAAGTTATCCTTTGACCTGACAGGAGTCTGCCTCCCTGATCCTTCCCCAGCTTAAAAAAATAAAAATAAAAAGAGGTGGAAGAGGGCTAGGCTGGAGGGATGGCTCAGTGGTTAGGAACACTGGCTGCTTCTGCAGAGGACCCACACCCCATTCCCTGCACCACATGGCAGTTCACAACCTTTGTTACTCCGGCTAGGGGCTCTGTCTTCCACTGCTGGCCTCCTGTGTGGTATAGTTACATATACACAGGCAAACCCCAAACATGTTAAAAAGGAAATGTCCTGGCTAGTTTTTGCCAACTTGACACAAGCTAGAGTCATCTGGAGAAAGGAATTTCAATTTAGAAAATTTCTGCATCAGATTGGCCTGTGAGGCATTTTCTTAATTGATAATTGCTATGGAAGGCTCTGCCTACTGTAGGTGGTGCCATCCCTGGGCAGGTGGGCCCTAGGTACTGTAAGAAAGGCTGAGCAAGGCATAAGCCAGTAGGCTGTGTCCCTCCACTCTTCCTTAGTCTCTGACTACTTTCTGTCTCCGGATTCTTGCCTTAAGTCCCATTAGTGACGGACTATAAACTGTATAGTATGATAAATTCTTTCCTCCCTTGGTTGGTGTTTGGCCAAAGCCAACTAATAGTAAGAAAACATAGGCCGGGCAGTGGTGGCACACGTCTTTAATCCCAGCACTCAGGAGGCAGAGGCAGGTGGGTTTCTGAGTTTGAGGCCAGCCTGGTCTACAGGGTGAGTTCCAGGGCAGCCAGGGCTATACAGAGAAATCCTGTCTTGAAAAACAAAAAACCCAAAGACAGTGAGTCTTTTAAATTTATCTGTTTGTTTGTTTGTTTGATTATTTTTTTATTTATGCTTTTTCCAAGACAGGATTTCTTTGAAGAGCCCTGACTGTCCTAGAACTAGCTCTGTAGACTAGGCTGGCTTTGAACTCGCAGAGACCCACCTGCCTCTGCCTCCCAAGTACTGGGACTAAAGGAATGTGCCACCACCACCCAGCCAATTTTTTTTTTAAACCAAGAAAAACAACAAAATCAAAGGTTTATTGAAGCGGGCAGTGGTGGCGCACACCTTTAATCCCAGCACTCGGGAGGCAGAGGCAGGTGGATTTCTGAGTTCGAGGTCAGCCTGGTCTACAGAGTGAGTTCCAGGACAGCCAGGGCTATGCAGAGAAACCCTGTCTCAAAAAACCAAAAAAAAAAAAAAAAAAGGTTTATTGAAGTATAACTAGTATGCCATCATAGTCAGCCCTTTAAAATGTACAGTCGAGGGGTTTTCACTATACTTATGAGTCATTATCACTATCCAATTACAGAAAAAAATATATATACACACTGTTCCCCCCCGGGTTGAGTCAGGCTGGTACCCTCACTGAACCACTGAGCCAGTCCTGCTGGGCTCCCTGAGACAGACACTAAGTAACTTAAGCTGACCTTCTGTTCCTCCTGCTTCAGTCTCCAGTACTGGTGAGATTGCAGGCTTGCACCACTGTGGCCAACTCTACAAAATATTTCATCATTCCCCGTGCCCTAGGTCCCTTCATTCTCCCAGTGACTTGTCACTGACTTTCTTTTGGTGTCATGGCTCTGTCTGCCTTGGGTATTTCAGATGGGCGATCTGACACGTGGCTGTCCAGGCTGACTTGATTTGTGTGTCATCAAGCTTTGTCTGTACTTCAGAACCCTGTTGCTTTTGATGGTTACTACTCCACTGTGTGGACAGTTCTCCTTGAGCTTATCCGGGTATCAGTTGGTGGATATTAGGAGCTTTTACAAACAATGCTGACATGAATACTTATGAAAGACTTTCATGTGAATATATATTTTCAATACTCTTTTGTAAAGTTTGTTTTCATTTGATTTGTTTAAGTGTTTTGCCTGAATGTATTTACGTGCCTGGTATCCGTGCAGGCCAGAAGAGGGTACCAGCTCTCCTGGAACTGGAGCTACCAATGTGTGTGCTGGGAACTGAACCCCGGTCCTTTAGAAAAGCAGCCAGTGCATTTAACCCCGGAACCATCTTATTTAAAATATATGTCTTTCTGGACAGGGTTTCTCTGTGTAGCTCTGGCTATTGTCCTGGAGCTCGTGCTATAGATCAGGCTAGCCTCAAACATGAACTTTTGGTTCCTCTGCCTTTAGATGCTGGGGTTACAGGTGTACACCTCCACATCTGGTTTTATGCAGTGCTGGGAATCAAACCCAGAGCGTTGTTCTTGCCAGACAGGCTCCCTACGAGCTGAGCTCTAGCCCTAGTTGTTTTCTTTTAAGAGTACTATAGTTATGTCCTTTCATTTAGATTCCATGAGCCACACTGAATTTTTTTTCCAACACTGGGGAGGCTAAGACAGGAAGATCACAAGTTCAAGGACAGCTTGTACTATATAGTGAGACTCTGTCTTAAAAAATAGCATTTGCAGTCTGGAGAGATGGTTCTCAAAAAAAGGACACAAGTAAAGATTAAAATTAAGAGAACTGGGGTTGGGAGAGTTGGATATGGCTCAGAGGTTAAGAGCACTGGCTGCTCTTCCAGAGGTCCCGAGTTCAATTCCCAGCAACCACATGGTGGCTCACAACCATCTGTAATGGGATCCGATGCCCTCTTCTGATGTGTCTGAAGACAGCTACGGTATACTCATATACATAAAATACTTTTAAAAAAAAAATCAGCATTTGCGTATGTTGTATGACAGAGTTTTAGGGCTTAATGCCATTCTTTTCTAAAATTGTGAATTTTGGGTTTTTCTCTGGACTATCTACTGAAGTCACACACCTTTCCTTTGCAGGGATTCAGCCTAAGAACATGGGTGTACTAGACAATCACCAGACTACAGAGCCACTAAGTTATATATCCTTAGCTCCTGGGGCGTTTTGTTTGTTTGTTTGTTTGTTTGTTTGTTTTGTCTGAGACAGGTCTCATTTACCCAAACTAGCCTTGACTGTGGAGTGTAGTCAAGGCTGGTCTTGATTACACTGCCTCTACTGTCCTGTGCGAAGATGACTGACGTATACCATCATGCCTGTATTAGAATACTTTTTATGCTGGCAGGCACTTTGTATTTAAGTTTCTGATATTCCCACCCACAGAGGCCTTGTATATCAAACTAGGCCTTGGAAGTCAGGCCCAAGTGAATTAGCTTGAGCTTACTGGGGACTGTTAGCAGGAGGGAGAGTGAGGCCAGGGAGGGATAGAAGGAGACAGTGATGGAGTCCTATGATGCCCTTTAAAGCTTAGCTGTTGTGACATTTCTCCGTGTGGTATGTGTGGCTGAGCTCATGACTGGTGTGTATTTGTGGGGGTGAGGTGTGTGGTCCTGCAGCAGGACAGTGCCAGAGCTACTTGGTGAGTGTGAGATTTTTAATGTGCCTACAACTGAGCATGCAGAGACTAGGATCCTGGTATATTTCATTGTCACCCAGGGCAAGGCAGCACTTGAGGTTTTGACTGTGACATGTTAAGGGGGAGGAGGCTTTGAGTGAGATTGAATGTGACAACGACACAGATACTGGGTGACAGAATGGAACGGAGCAGAGGCAGGCAGGCTGTGTGAGGAAAATGTGGGAGCCCAGTAGATGCCGCTGAGTTCAAGTGTCAGGCAGGTGTCCATCGTCCCATCCCCCACAGGCCCTGGCAGATTCCTGAAATCGGGGGAACTTTCTCCATGGAAAGGGGATATAAGGAGCTGTGGCTCATGTGGTATGTCCAGGCTTAGGCACGGCACAAACTGGAGCAGTGTACAATGGGTGGAAGGAGCCCGTACTGGGCTCTTCTCAGCCTGAGCTGTCAGAGTGGCCGACAAATCAAACCTAAGCATGTCTTCCTCCTCCTCTCTGTCCCCTGTGGTGGAAAGAGAGAAAGAGATGCTACTTCCTCCATATGTACAAACCTGGGCAGGCAGACATAGTGGGCCTGTGCCCATGGCAGGCAGAAGGCTGCTGAGGGTTACATCCCCAAGTTCTCAGAAGCTGCACCCAGAACCTGAGGGCTGTACTATAGGACTAACACAGGGGTTAATTTGGTAAATAACATTTTATTAATAAGAAATCTAAAGGGCATCAAGGCAGGGAGATGGAAGACGTGGGATGGACAGAGAGTGGCCAAGGCCGGCCTGCAGATCTATGGCAACCATGTGGAAGTCGGCTCTGAGATGACAAGATGGCAAGACTGCTTTTGTCCTGTAGTGAGCTGAGATAAGGAATCCTTCAGCTGGGGCCAGGGAGCCTCCCTGCTCCAACCCCAAGAGACTCCACACTGGGGGTGGGGATGGGGCGGGGTGGTGGAATGTGCAGTAGTTCCAATAGGGGAATGAGAACTCTTGGGGTTCAGAAAGTGAGAATTAAAACCATGATTAAGGCCACACAACAATCAGGTTAGAATAAATACCCCAGTGACCCACAAATGGAGAAAGATTTGAGGTGTGCATTTAGCTGTCATGGACATCAGCAAATGCTGCACCCGAGTCAAAGCTGGGACGTGATGAGGGGTTAGAGGTTATTGGGGGCACAGCACAGAGGGACCTGGGCTGTAAGGGACAGAGACACCCATGGCTTATAAAGGGGAGTTGGGGCAGACAGCCTGGCCCTAGCTTTGGAAGTCTGTGGAAAGGAAGGGAGATAAGGCTTCTGGGCAGTGCTAGAAGTAGTGGCAGACACTGTGACGACCACACGAAAGCAGTAGCGACACAAAACCATGGTCCTTTCCAGGACTGAGTGCAGGTTCCTGGTTCACAGGAATGTAGTAAAAGCCACCCAGCTGGACCTGGAACATGGCCCATTTTGGCCAAGTAGGACAATTCCTCTTGGGCAGGAGGGTCAAGCATTGTGGCCTGAGCTCTGGTCTGCAGGGAGCAGAGCTGGGTAATGGAGAGGCACAGCAGTCAGTCAGCTGAGAGGCCTTGCAGCTCCATCACTTCTGAAGGAACTTCTTGTTGAGCAGGAAGATGAGGAGATTGACGTTGACTTTGGCTTTGTTAAAGAGTTTCATGACAGCCACACCCTCATACTGCAGCTGCAAAAGGTCCTAGGAGGGAAGAAACAGGGAGGGAGATTTAAGAGCTTCTGGGAGTGGCCCAGCCAGCCTAGGAAACACTAATGTCACACAGAGTAACAGCTGCCAAGGAGCACAGCCAGTGTTCAAAGCTCACTTTGCAAATGAGAAAAACAGGCCCAGTGATTTGAGCAAATGTCAAGCCAAGTGGAGCCAGGACTTGACACCAGGTTTCTTATTCAAGGCAAACAACAGAGAATCTGTACTGAAAATCACAGCTCTGAATGAAGATGTGGTGGCACACGCCGGTAACTCAGTACTGGGGAGAATGTGGCAGGATAGTTACGAATTCCAGGCCAGCCTGGGCTATAAAATAAAACCCTTTCTCAAAAACAAAGAAACAAACAACAGCTAGGTCTGGGGAGATGGCTCAATAGTTAAGAGCACTTGCTGCTCTTGCACAGCGCCTGGATTTGGTCAGATGTCTTACAACTGCCTGTAAATCTAGTTCCAAGGGATCCAATACCCTCTTCGTGCCCCACCCCCACCCCATCTGAATGAATGTGCACAACATATACGCAAATAAAAAAAATAAAATATATCTTAAGAAAAACAAACAGTAAATATGGCTGGGCATGGTGGTGCATAACTTTAATTCTAGCACTTGGGAGGCAAAGCTTTACGTGTTCTAGACTAGCCTGAGCTACAGAGTGAAACTCTGTCTTTAAAAAAAAAAACCCAAAGCAAAATAAACAAATATAAAAGCCCTGATTCACCGCATGTGGTGGCACAAATCTGTAAGCCCAGGAGGCTGGGACAGGAAGGTTGCCTTGAGTTTAAGACCAGCCTGAGCTACAGAGGACACGCTACCTCAAAAAACAAAAGGTGGACTGGAAAGATGGTCCAGGGATGAGAGGCCTTGCTGTTCAGTCATGAGGAGCAGAGTTCAGATCCCAGCACCCACATCCCACAAATGACTCTTACTCCATTTGCAAAAGATACCCTCTTCTGGACTCCATAAGCACATAGGTGCAGGCATTCACCCAGTATATCAAATATACCTTAAACAAAAACAAACAAACAAACCAAAGGGTCTAAGGGTGTGCCTTAGCAGAGAAGGTGATCGTGGAGTGAGACCCTGAGTTTCGATCTTCAGCACCCACAGTGGTGTTCACTAAAACCCAGCACTGGAGGCAGAGACAGGTAGAGGCCAGAGGCTCACTGGCTAGCCAACCTACTCAAAACAGTAAGCTGGCAGGTTCAGCGTGAGGCCCTGAATCTTAAAAAAAGTAGAGGAAGACTCCAAATATGAACATCTGGGCTCCACCTGTCCATGTGAACACATACACACACCCCCCCCCCATACCCCCCCCCCAAACACCAGCAACAGAAAATAGGGCTGGGATACAGTTCAGTTGGCAAAGTGCTTATCAGGGACTTGAGTTGGATCCCCAGAACCCATGTAAAAATAACACTTTAAAAATATGGGCTTGGGGGGTAGCTCAGTTGGAGTAGTACTTGTCTAAACTGTGTGAAGCCCAGGTACCCCAGAGATCAACTGTGGCAGCGCATGATGCACAAATAATCATCACAATAATCATGAGGCAAGATAATCACAAATTCAAGGTCATCCTCAGCTAGTGATGGCCATCCGAGGTGATAGGAGACCTTGTTTCAAATCAAAAGGAAATCACTGACTGAAGTTAGTTTCCTTAACTGAGACTATAGACCAAGTAAGCGCTGCAGAGTGGCTAGGGGATTGAACAAGGCAGTGCAGGGAACTGAACCTAAAGCCAAAAGCCAGGGGGTATTTTGTTTTTCAGTGTTGGGATTTAACCTTTGGCTCTACATGTGCTAAACAAATACTCTACCACTGAGCTGTATTCTTAGCTTCTCTCTCTCTCTCTCTCTCTCTCTCTCTCTCTCTCTCTCTCAGATTTATGTATTTATCAGACACACCAGAAGAGGGCATTAGATCCCATTACTGATGGTTGTGAGCCACCATGTGGTTGCTGGGAATTGAACTCAGGACCTCCGGAAGAGCAGTCAGTGCTCTTAACGGCTGAGCCATCTCTCCAGCCCCCCCCCCCCCCCCCTTTTTGAGTTTTTTCGAGACAGGGTTTCTCTGTGTAAACCTGGCTGTCCTGAAACTCACTCTATAGACCAGGCTGGCCTCGAACTCAGAAATCCACCTGCCTCTGCTTCCCAAGTGCTGGGATTAAAGGCGTGTGCCACCACTGCCCTGCTCAGCCCCCCTCTTTTTAATTTTAATCTTTACTTGTGTCCTTCTTTTGAGACAGGATCTCATTGTGTAATCCTGGCTGACCTGGAACATACCTGACTCTGCCTCCCAGTACAGAATTAGAGATGTGTGCTACCCTGCCCAGCTTTATCTCTGTGTGTGTCATACACACCACAGTGCATGTGGAGAGGGCAGGGACAACCTATAGGAGTCAGTTCTCTTCCTCCACCATGTGAGTGGCCTCAGGGGTCAAAATCCAAGTCATAGGCTCTTTCAGTAAGTGGTGTCATGAGCCGAGCCATTGCCAGTCCAGCCTTGAAGTTCTGATCCTCCTGCCTCAGCCTCCTTGGTGCTTGGATTACAGACCTGTACTCATGGGCTTGGCTCTAGCAGGTGTTATGATGTCTTACCTGGTAGTGGAGCTGAAACTTCTCCATATCTACACCCAGGAACTTGGCATTGACGGCAAACCTTCCTGCCTCATCTCCAGGAGTGATGTCAAAGATGACGTTTCTGAAGCTGTAAGGGATGTCTTTTCAGAGCCTCACCCCCACTCCTCTGCTGCTCACTGGGGGCAGTACTGTGCACTGAGAGCCGGGCTTTTCCTTTGCTCTCTCTTCCCTAGCGTTACCTCTGCTGGTTTAATATTTGTTTACTTGCTGGCCCTACCAAGCTGTCCTCACCTCTCAGCAGCTTCCCCAGCATCCTTACCAGAGCAGAAACATGTTCACTGCCCTCCGCTGTGCTTGAAGATGCCCCATCTCCCCACCTCCCCTTTAGCAAGTTCCTCCTTCCTTCCAACCCAGAGCTTCATCCCAGCCTTGTCCCTCCCTGGAGACAGGAAGAGTCTGACATTCCGTCTCCCAAAGACACATACTGAGAGACAGGGAGATCTTCAATTTCTACCAAGACGCCCTTTTCCAGGAGCTGGGCGGCTGTGTAGTGAAGAGACGGCTGCTTCCTCCCCTTCCCAGAACTCCTGTTTAAAAGAAAGCCCCAGAGACAGACGCTCAGCACTGGCTGTTGGCTCTTGGTGGCTGGCAGGAAGACACCGGGCCCCAAGGAGCCTCCCTGATGTGGGAGGTGATCTGGAACCACAGATTAGCAGCCGGCAGTACCACACTAGGGTGAATTCCTACCCAGGGTTGGAAGATGGCAGGGCAAAGGTGGACCAAGAGTGGTGGTGGGGAACCAAGAGGTTGGGGTTGGGTTTACAGCACCTACCTGGGTTTGGGGGCCAGGTGGTCAAGGCAGGCCTGAATGTACTGGTTGTAGTAGTCACCCTGTTCCTCAAAGAAGATGGTTTTTGCATCTAGGCCCTGCAGCGTGGCCCGGAGTCTCAGCATCTCTGCCTTCCGCCGCTGCCGGTGCCTGCGCTGGTTGCAGATGTCCTGAAGATGGGATGAGGAAGTGGGTCAGCACCCTTCATAAATCCTAGAACACCCCACAAGGCTTACTGTGAGGATGTTTAAGAGAAATAAGAAGAGGCCCTTGGGCAGTAGTGGCTTAGAATGTCTGCCTAGCATATGGGTTCCATTCCCAGCACCAGGTCATGGCCACCCGGAGAGCCATTTTACCAAGCATACTGTACACACCTAACAGTCCAGGGATACACTCAGCGCCTCTCTCCAGGTCACCATGTCCCAGTGGAAGAGAGCTGAGAGGAAATCCATCTGTCTGCTTAGTCCTAGGACCTTTCCTTCAAAAGAACCCCGGAAGAGGCTAGAGAGATGGCTCATCGGTTAAGAGCACTGATTGCTCTTCCAGAGGTCCTGAGTTCAATTCCTAGCAGTCACATGGTGGCTCATAACTATCTGTAATGGGATCTGATGCCCTCTTCTGGCCTGCAGGCACACATGCAGAACAGAACACTACATAGATAATAAAATCTTTTAAATTCTGGGCCTTCTTCAAGTTGGTGGCAGTTTGGGATGGCACCCACTGGAGAGAAGTCTGCCTTTGAACGCCATCACAGTGGCCTTGTAGCAGCCACATGTAGTCCTGGCTTCAGCTATTACCTTGGCCAGCTCGTCTACAAGTCCCTGGTAGCAGTCACCGGCCCTGACTAGCCCCAGGCCCTGTAGCCGACGCAGGTTCCGCAGGACACGTTGCTGCTTCTCTGCCAGTGGTAGGAGAGTGTGTGCCATCAGTGAGTGGTGTCGTCGAAGCGGCTCTGGTTTCTGGGTGTCACAGGCTTGGCGCCAACATATTAACCGATGATGGGCCTCTTCCTGGGAGGGTAGCAGAGATGCTGAGGGGTCCTAGGCCCTACCATCCTACTTCAAAACATGACAAAACCCAGAGTTTGGGAATCCTATGCACATTCCTACCTTCCTAGCCTAGGTCCTGGGGGTGGGGATGGTGGAGAACACACAGGCAATGACATAGAAGAGCCTTATGGATAAAGGTGGCCCAAAGGATCTGAATAGACCAAGGAGACACTGGCTGCTAACAGCTTCCCAACCCAGCATGGTGGAGCCTACCTAGCTGTTTTGGGATACCTCTGTCTGCCATTACCACCTTTACTCAGGGAACTAACTTCTGGCTTTGCCCTAACTCCAACCCCAACAGTGAGTCCACCTGGCATCCTTTCTGGCCTTCAAACCTTCCAACAGTCTCCATTTCCAGAGCAATTCCCTTATGTGGTCCTCAGAACAGACTGCCCCTCAGCACTATCCTAACCCCTGCACTGTGTAGGGAGCGGGGGGGGGGGGGGGGGGGAAGATGGGGAAGGAGAGGGGGGAGAAGGGAGGAAGGCTGCTTAGGCTGTTCCTTCAGCTTGTAGCCTCTGGTGTCAAGGTCTTCTATGCGCCCAGCGGCCTCTGTGGCAGACTAAGGGTGAGGTGGAGTCAAAGACTTAGCTGTTATGGACTGTCCTGGCTACTCACATGCTCCCTGGGAGCTGAGGTGGTCAGGATCTCTTCCAGGGAATCCCCAGGATGGAACTGGATGAGGTCAGCCAGCATCTGTTTGGTGCTACAGGGAAGGGCAGGGTGAGGACCAGGAAAGGTCTGGACAGGGTAGGTCAAAGAGCCAACTCTTGTTGACAGTGTGTGAATGAGCAGAGCGCTGGCTCAGGGATATGGTGCCACTAACTGGTGCAGATGACCAGACCAGCCCTCTGTGTTCCATCCTGACCGAGAAGTGTGAAGTGAGTTCCTGGCCTGGGTTGGTAAGGTGGCTGTCTGAAGTCTGTGCAAGACTGACACAGTTCCATTCCCAAACTCACGTAAAGATGGAAATTGTTCAAAAGAACTGAGTGCACAAAGCAGTCCTGACCTCCACACATGTACCATGACATGTGCTCCCCTAATCACGCATGTACATACACAAGAGGTGCTGTCTCTAAAAGTAAATAAGCCAAAACACAATCTGCAAGCACCTGCTGCTCCAGGCTCCTGGTCATCCCCATGCCTTCGGCTATGAGTCCAAGGAAAAGGCAGAGAGGTTGCCCGAGACTAGCTGACGCTATTCTGAGCAAGGCAAATGTGAGCTAGGCTTCAGGGAGAACTTTCTGAAGAATAGGGGTGGGGAGGAGCGGCAACAAGGAAGTAAGATGGTCCTCTCTGAGTGGGGCCACTGCATAGGCAGCAGGGCTACTTGGGAGAGTGTCACACCCACCTCAGAAGCAGGCTTTGGTTGCTGTTGTGGTCAGCATCTGTTTCCAGCCCTTCGAACTTGTTGGTGAGTGTCAGGGACACTTCGAGCCTGTTCAGATCCACATGCCCATCTGTGGCTATGTTGTCCCCTGTGATGGGGTGAGGGATGAGTGGGACAGGCACACAAAGATGGGGTCACAGGAGAGGTGCTCTTCTGTATACCTCTGAGGAAGCCCTCCCATGGGACCATACCACACCCTCAGCCTTGACACCCATGGACTTGAGTTACTATCACCGGGCCTCTGTATGATCTCAATCTGGGTGTCAGCTGAGTCTTGCAGTTTAGAGGTGTTGGTGGCATCCCACTGACTCCACTGCATGCCAAAGCCCTCATTCCAGAGTTCCAGAGCTAGACACCTAGATCAGACCTAGTAGACTTTCCCCTCACATCTCTTCTGTATGATTGTCCTGCCATAGCTTGGCCTCTTCTAGCATCAACATCTGTGCAGTGCTCATGAGGCTGTGAGTCTGTGTGCATCAGTCAAGGGGAACAATAGAGGGGTACCACGAGCTGCCCGCTGACACCCCTGAAGGCTCGGGAAGCCAAGAAGGCACATACCGATGAGGTCAGTGATGGTGGGTGGCTCCCCAAGGTCCTCTAGGAGCTGGTGCAGTGGGTCTTGGTGACCTGGGGCCAGCTGGTCTTGGTGTTCCAGCAAGAGCTGTGGATGGTAGAAGAGGGTGCAAGGTTGAGCCAGGCTTGGTTTTTTTGGGGGGGTTTGTGGGAGGGATAAGGGTTCTATGTGGACTTCCAGCCTAGCCCTCCAGTGCTGACCCCTTACCCTGTGTGTGCTGATCAGCTCCCCTACAGTGATGTACACCATGGGTTTGGCCACAGCTACCATGTCTGAGTACTCATCTATGGCGAAGCGCTCCTCTGGCTCTGGTACCCAGCAGGCTCTGCAGATGAATTTCCTGTCCCAAAGAGAGGGCATGCCAGAGTGAACTGGGCCAATAAGCTCACCATCCACATCAGGTCAGTTCTGATGCTGGTCTTGGCCCCTGCCCTGATGGTCTGCTCTCAGTGTGCCACCCAAGCTAGCTCGCTGATGCTCTTCTCTGGAAGAGAACCCTGGAAGGCTTACTGCTGCCATCCAAGACCTCCCATATAATCCTGTGCCTCTGGCCTTTTCTTCTTCAGACTGTAGAGAGTAGAGGGGGAAGTGAACCATGGCAAGTGGAGAGAGGTCCAGGAAGGAATAGGGTGACAAGACCCAAGACCTGAACTTGAGATGCAAGTCCTCCAGGTAGTCATTCAGGACTCGAAGGTGCCAGCTTTCCCCGGAGAAGATCTTGCCAGCAGCAGCATGCTGTAGGAGCTGAGCCACAGCTCCTAGTGCATGGCGCTGTGGGGCGGCCAGGGTGCTGCCTGCTGCCATGGCCACAATGTCAAAGGCATCAGGAGCTACCACAGCTGGGTTCAGGAAGCGGTAGTACAGGAGGTTTCCAACCACCTGAGTGCAGAGGAGAAATTCCAGAAAGGTCTGGAAGCCACCTTGACAGCCATAGGTCCACACTCCCCATTGGTGGGCCAGGCTCAATTTACAGGATGGGGCCCAGTTCTTTCTTTGGATACTTATAACAGTTTGTCATCCTGTCTGTTTGGGGATCGTTGGCAAAAGCAGACAGAGGAAGGTCTTGAAGGGGGCAGAAGAGATAACACTTGCCTTATAGATGTCCCTCTCCGTGGCATTGGGGAACTTCTTCTCCAGGGTTGTTTTCAGGACTTTGGCTATATACCGCATCCCATACCTTAGGAACAAAATAGGGATGTTGTAGCTCTTCCCATCCCCAGACTCATGGTATGAGAGACGAGCAGCCTCTCCTCTAATCTCAGCCACTCTAGAGCTGAGCCCACATACATCCCACCTCTAGTGCTCCCTGCTGTAGCCCTCTACCTCCTGGTGCTCCCTGCTGCAGC
>JADRCH010000009.1:2774724-2867047 GCA_019843965.1 Rhynchomys soricoides
AAGGACTACTCAGCTGCAGTGGAGATGCCAAAGCCCCATGAAGAAGTGGTCAGTATGATCTGGTCCAGTCAGCCCCGAGAATCAGGACCTCAACCAACAGGAATCAGCTTAGGATTGGTGGATTAAAATGGTTGCAGAGATGACAAATGACTACTTCTGAAGGGAGGAATCCTCAACGCAGAAGTCACCACGACACATGGTACGTGGCTGATGCTGGGCAAGGAAGTTGGAGGAGTCACTGGAGGAATAACTTTCCCCTAGAAATACTAAGAACTGGAGGGAAGGAAGAAAGATAAAGGGCAGGCAGAGCTGAGTAACAGCAAAGGAGACAGTGGGGAGGGAAGGGAGGAAACAGGCCATGCTGACTGCCAGAGGGAGGACGACTAAGCATGAGCCGCCTGAGGTTCCCACCTGAAGCACAGAAAGGAAAGGGCTCTCCTGCTCCAGGAATCCAGAGCAGGAGGTGAACAAGGAGCTAGACCAATATACTAGCTCACGCCCAAGGCTGGAATTCTGGACTTGTGGGACAGGTACTAGGCTGGAAAACAGACTCTACCTGAAGGTTCTTGCTACACATGCATAAGGACCTGAATAATATGAAAAGCCAGACGGCGTGGAGCCCATGCCTGTAACCTCAGGCTGGGAGGTGGAAACAGGAGGATCCTGGGGCCTCACGGTCAGCACGTGAGCCAAGGAAAAAATGGCAAAGTTGGAAGTTCAGGGAGGGGAGAAAGAGCCTACCACAGTGGTATAGATATGCTAGGCCTGCTCAGAAAGGACCTGGTCAGAGGAGACTTGTCTATGACAAAACTATGTGCTACAAGGAGGTGAGGACTCTATGCTCCTCAGATAACCTGATGATGGCCTTGACCTTTCCTGCTGTGCATCCCCAAGGGCGACACCGAGACCTGTCTGGCTCTGGGTTTCTATCTCCCCAGCATACCTAACATCCTGTAGTCATCACGGGCTTTCCTGGCTCGGTAAAATGCTTGAATCTTCACAACGGAGTCAACCTAGCATGAACACAAAGGAACAGGGTGGCTGTCCTTCTGCTCACTTTGCTCTGATCTATGAGTACAGACGGGCGTGATGGGGGCAGCACTCACGTTCCTCTGGAAGTATCGCAGACGCCCGAGGTATTGCCTCCGTGCTGCCCACATTCGGGTCCAGGCCTGGATCTGAGAGGAGGGACTACCTTCAGAACCTCAGGCTGAGACCCACCCTAGCCAACGCAGCCAACTCCAGGGCCATGGGAGGTGGACAGAATGAAAAAGTGTTTTAAGGACCCCTCAAGAGAAAGGAACTGCCCAACCCACCAAAGTTACCTTGATTATAGCGTCCAGGTTTGCTTTAAAATACTGCAGCCGCTCCTGGTAAGTCTTCCATTGTCTATATCCCCGCCAGCGAGCCTGCCAAGCAGAAGAGGGAACCCTAGCAGATCTCCTTGAGCTCAAGAGGCCAGTGGAAACAGCTTTATTCCGGGCTCTTTAGGAGGCTTTGGTGGCTTGAATGAGAATGGCCCTGTATAGCATTCCCCGAATGCTTGGAAGGATCAGATGTGGCCTTGTTGGAGGAGATATGTCACTGGGGGGTGAGCTTTGGGGTTTCAAAAACCCATACTAGGTCTAGTATCTCTGTCTCCAAACTGGAACAGATGTAAGATTCTCAGCTACTACTCCACTGTCTGCCCGCCTGCCGGCTGCCATGCTTCCTGCCTGATGATCATGGATTGACCCTCTGAAACTTACAGTCTCATCAAGCCCCTAGGTAAATGCTTTTCTAAGTTACTTTGTCATGGTGTTTCTTCACAGTAATAGAACAGAAACTAAGAAGAAAGGGGAAGGGAAATTGGCCTTGTTCCCAGAGGTCTGCTGGCTTTATGAAAAAGACTACCTAATACCTCCTCATGGAAACTTGGATGTGATTCATGGACCCAAAAATATTAATAAAGCACAAATGCTCACCAGCTTCACCAGAGAATGTACTATTCCCCTCCCCAGCCCCTGTTCACCAGAGGATGCAACATGTCCCCATACACTCTGCCAGCCCTGACAAGGCTCCTAAAACATGTTTCACAGGCTGTTGGGATGACTTAGTAGGTAAAGGTGATTGTAGCCAAGCCTGACAACCTGAGTTCAATCTCCAGGACCCACATGGTGGAAGGAGAGAACTCACTCCTATTAAGGTATCCTCTGACCTCAGTGTATGCCATGACTCGCCTCCACATATAATATAGACAAGACCAAAATATGCCCCCAATCTGGATTAGTCAGTGCTGAGAATGCTGGGGATCCAGCAACGGACAGAGTAAAGTCTAAGGGCATCTAGGCTGCCTCACTTCTGAGCCTCACTTTCTCAAAGCTGAGGCAAATAGCCACAGTAGTGGGCCGCCTCTGTCTGTGTGCTTGTGGACCCTAGTCTGGAATCAGACGAGGTGGCCTGGGCCACTGCATGACCGAGCCAGTATTGACACCAGCATCTAAGGGGTTGTTACCAAGGGAGCCTCTGCCACACTTGAGACAGATGCAACTTCCTCCTAATTCCTCAGCCAATAAGTTAAGCAAGTGTCCTTACAGAGGAAGTGATACTGCAAGGGCTTGAGCAGGGTGCACAGCCCTTAATCACAGGGTGGTAGGACCGGGAGGCCAACTCCAGAGCCTGAGTCTTCACTTAACTACTGCAGGCTTACTTAGGTCATGCCACCCCACAGCTTCATGCTTCTCCCTTCGGGTCCCCCAGGGCTATCAATCTTTGTGTCTCTCCTGTCCCATCGAATGCCAACCATACTCCAGGTCTTGAAAGGGAGAGACATGGTTACTCACTTGTAGGTTCTACACCCATTTCTCAGCCTTGCCCTGTGTAGGGGGCATGCTTTGTAGGTACTGGGTACCAGGGAGGCTTACTAAACAAAGTATCTTTACACTGTCAGCATCCCCCTGAGGCTCTCCACATCATGCCTGACAGGGAAGGTTTTCCTTTTTCTAGCTCACAGAGTGCTCTGGCCACCCTCCTAGCCACTCTCCCTCCCCAATCACTGGCTGGTTAGCTCCAAAGGCCCTGTGGGCCATGCACAGGCTAGAAGAACTGAACAGAATGCCCACAGGAGAGGAGCACAGATTAGTCGCTAACTAACATCCCTCAGGGAAGGGTAGATTCCTTGGATGGTGACAATGATGCCAGTAACTGGAACTTATGTCCTGCTTTTACTGTACAGAAACTCTAGACATTATCTACTAACTTTCCCTTACTACCCTGGTGGTACTGCCATTCCTATCTTTGGGGGGAGGAAACTGAGGTACAAACAGAAAAAAGCTTGCAAGGCCATACGGCCGACAGGTCAGGGAGCCGGCTCCAAACCACAGTAGTTTGGTTATAGAGTCCACAGCTTTCATTACTATTGCCCAGAAGACCAAAAACCATCCAAACCCCATCCATGGCAAGGGAAGGAGGGAAGACACCCAGTAATGCCGATCTTTCCAGGCATGGGGAAAAGCCAAGGTTGCTACCTGGATCTTGATGACGGCTGGGAGCCAGGTCCTGAAGAAGTGGGAAGATTCGGCAAACTTCTGGCGAACGAGAAAGCCACGAAGGCGGGCCTGGAGCTTGATGATAAAGTCAACATTGGCCCTCCAGAGCAGCTGGCGGTCATGGGCAGCGGTGACCTTGGTGATAACTGACTGTGGAGATAGCAGTCCTCTGGTGGTCAGGAGCCTCTTCCCACGTACAAATCCCCACCCCGGCAGGAGCCCTGCCAACCTGAATCTCCTCCCAGGTGAGATGGGACGTGTTGAGGTGGCAGCTGGGAGGATGCTCCCAGGTGCCCTGGAAGGTCTGCAGATGGAAGTAGTAGGCGGTGCCATCTTTCATGTCATGTTGAACCCAGAAGGCTGTGTCCCCTGAGTAGAAACTTAAGTGAGCCAAGAAGGCTCAGAGGAGATCAGAGGCAGGTAGCACAGAGGAAGGTTAGGCCAGAGCTATTACCAAGACGTTGCTTCTTTGCCACTGCGCCTTCCAGGGCCTGCTGGTAGCTTTTAGCGCAGTCAGGAACTATCCCTCGGAGGGCCACATTGGGGTTCCTCAACACGCGCTCTGTCTGAGCTGCCTTGCCCTCCTTGATGGCCTGGTTGATAGCAGCCACTCCAAGGGCTACTGATGGATGTCAGAAGAGAGAAGTCAATCCTTCTGGAGTCCCTCTCCTGAGCCCTGTCCTGTCCTGTGGGCTGGACTCAGGAGACACACAAAACCACCATGGCTGATGGGGGAGATGGGGAGTGTGTGGGGTGACACAGCTGTCCATGGAGGCAGCAGCAGGCAGCCAGGGAAGGGCTCCTGTGAGAGGCAGGTTCTAAATTCGAGTATTTCCTGCCCAGCTATGTGCTGGGAAATCTACCTTATGGTTAAAGCACCCCCCTGCTCCAGCTCTGTCCCGCTTCCCTGTGCTTGTTGGTTTCTGCCAACTTGACACAAATCTAGATATATCTGGGAAGAGGGAATCTTGAGACCATGTCCCCACTGGATTGGCCTATGGGCAAGCCTGCAGGGCAATTTCTGGATTAACGATTGATGTGGAAACCCACTGTGGATGGTATTACCCGTGGAAAGGCAGTCCTGGGGTATATAAGAAAACAAACTGAGCAAGCCACAAGGAGCATCCCTCCATGGCCTCTGCTTCCAGGTTCCTGTCTTGAGTTCCTGCCCTGACTTCCTTCAGTGATGGACTGTGATGTGGAAGTGTAAACTGAATAAACCCTGTCCTCCCCATGTCGCCTTTAGCCATGGGGTTTATCGAGCAGTAGAAAGCTAAGATGCTTCCCATGGCTCAGGCAAGATGGCATGGGGGCCCCTCCCTGCAATGCTGCTGAGCTCCACTCCCCCCTCCCAGCGCCTGCCCGGCTGCTTACTTCTCTGAGCCGTGTTTGTGTCCTCGTTGGCTCTGGTCACTCCCTGGCGGATCTCCTCCAGCCACAGCACAGCTCCAGGGTCTCCTGTCACCTGGAAAGTTCAGAAGAGGGAAAAAGTCAAGACCCTAAACTGGTATCTCCAGGCCCCACAAGCCCAGTGGTGGAACCAAAGTACAAGCAGACACCGGGGCAGCTGGGAAGTCTCTGCTCCCTTCCTCCTGCTCCGTGGAGTCAGGGCCCTGTGGCCTCCTTGGATGGCTTCCAGGAACTGAAGGCTCTTTTCTTCCTCTGCTTTCCATTGACTCAGGGCTCTCTACAGCTTTCATTCCCTCAGTATCCAGCACCTTCTAACCGCTCCTTTGTGCCTTAGCCATGGCTGGGACACCTACCCCACAGCCCTCCCCATATTCCTGTACATCATTCACAGCCTTCAGCCAGATCTTGGCCCTGACTACACATTTCTTATCACCAAAAAGTAATAGGAAGATTGGGTGTACACAGGTCAAGTAAGCCTGTGCTTACTGTGGTTAGTCTGAAACCCAATCCAACTCCACAATCTCCTCACCAGAAACAGACGCTGTGAACTAACATTTTATTGAGCATCAACTGTGTCAGGTGACTGCTTGTTTTACCTTTCTTTTCTTTCTTTTTTTTATTATTTATTTTATGTATATGAGTACACTGTAGCTGTCTTCAGAAACACCAGAAGGCGGCACCAGATCTCATTACAGATGGTTGTGAGCCACCATGTGATTGCTGGGAGTTGAACTCGGGTCCTCTGGAAGAGCAGTAAATGCTCTTAACTGCTGAGCCATCTCTCCAGCCTTGTCTTATCCTTCTAATAGAGTCTGTGGCCCAAGCCAACCTTAGACTCCCTGCAGATCTGAGCTACTGGATAATGTACCTAAGACTTTTCTTATGAACTAAAAAAGAAAAGACTGTATTTTCAATCAGGTCTATATTTACATACTGTGTGGAGGTATGAACATGTTAAGTGTCCTGAAGAGCACATTAGATCCCCTGTATCTGGGATTATAGGTGGTTGTGAGCTGCCTGATGTGGGCACTAGCTACTGAACTCAAGTTCAAACACTCTTAACCACTGAAGAGTGCTCTCTCAGCACGGAATGAAAACTCAGTAAGTGCAGGGTGAGACTGCAGGCTGCAGCTCTGTCACATGGCTCAGCTTCTGCTGCCATACAACGCAGGGGTGTGTCAGTTCAAATCCCTGTTCCATCGTTAGCTCATTGATTTGCACCACCGGGTGCAAGGGCAGAGCATGTAGCATTTTTTTTACAGATAACTACACACCCTAGGGGTACTGAGGGACTACTCAGAATGTCGAATCCAGTCACCTGCTTTTCAGGTCTGCTCTTCCTCCCCACCGCCCACTGTTCAGGAATGAAGTCCACTTTCCCATAACAGGCCAAATCCTGCTTGTGCCTCACCGAGAAGGGTCTGTACTCACTAGCCTGGAACAGTTTCAGAGTTTATGCCTGGCACAGCTCTGCTCAAGGCTGATCCTCTTGCTTTACTGTCTCACCGGCCATCTCTCCCTAACCTTACCTGTGCTTTCTGCCTCTTGGCAGCCACAAGGAGGAGATGGTACCGAGATGCAATGTGAAGGCTGACATCTTCCAGGCCAGCTGCAGGAAGCAGCAGGGCAGATAAAGTCTTTTCAGGACAGCCCTGGTCCAGAGCTTCATTGATGAGACTGATGGCGAGGACCTCTGAGGAAGAGATCCAGATGAACAGCAGCTCCAAACACCAAGTTAAGAGAACTGGGCAGTCTGAGGGGGGCTGCCTGAAGGTGATTGTCTGAGGGGGGTTTCCTGAGGGGGGCTGCCTGAGGGTGATTGTCTGGGGGTGGCAGTCTGAGGGTGATTGTTTGAGGGGGCTGTTTGAGGGGGACAGTCTGAGGGTGATTGTCTGAGGGGGGCAGTCTGAGGGTGATTGTCTGAGGGGGGCTGCCTGAGGGTAATTGTCTGAGAAGGGCTACCTGAGGGTGATTGTCTGAGGGGAGCAGTCTGAAGGGGATTGTTTGAGGGGGATTGTCTGAAGGGGGCTGTCTAAGGGGGTACTCACGATCAGTTTCTTCCTGGACCTGTCCATTGACCTGGCTCACAGCAGCCTGTAGGTCATTCCAGCTCAGGAAGCATCTGTGAGTTCCTCGAAGCTGCTGCACCTTCACCAGGGCATCAAAGTAACTAGCAGCAAAGAAGAGTGAAGTAAGCAGCCACGTGAGTGGAGTGAGCACACAGTCACCAAGTAGAGAAAGCTTGAGTTGGTTCCACCCTGGGCCACCACAATTTCCAGGGTCTCTTCCCCCTTCACAGATAGTTCCAAGCCCCCTGTGTAGAGCATGGAGCCCTTCAAGCTTCAGACCCCTTTTCTATCCATGTTCTTACCCAGATCTCACCCACTCGATAGGCAATTAATGACTTAGGCTAATGAACCCCCAAAGCATAATTCCATCCCTCACAGGCCCCTCGGACTCCCAAGGATCTTCACCTGAGTGTCAGTTGGAATCTGAAACACCCCAGCTCACATCTGAACTCCCAATCGCCCTGGTCTGTCTCTGCACCTCAGCCTGTCCCTTCTGGATGAGTTGTTTCCCGCTCCATTCCCTCTGCCACCAAGCCCTGTCAGATCTGCCTTCAGAATACATTCACACACTGCCACCTTCCTCTCGCTCCTGCTGCTTCCACAGTGGATCTACCAGCATGCCTAAAGGCATCCCTGTCACTCTGCCTGGGCTCGGGCTCTGTGGTGGAATCTCAGCACAGCAGCCAGGATGATCTTGGTAAAGCAGGTCAGATGGGCTCCTTCCGTGCCAAACAGCCCATAGCTTCCTTCCTTGTCTGAGGACATGGGCTGGTTCCTGCTAGCCCACTTCTTCCCTGCCTCACTCTGTTTGGCTTCTCACCCCTCTGGCTTCTTGGTAGTCTTTGTTTTTGTTTTTATTTTCGAAACAAAGGGAGGTTAAACCCAGAGCCTCAGGCATAGAATGCAAGAACTCTACCACTGAGCTACTCCCTAGGACACTCTCCTGTCCAGAAAACTAACATGGGAATAACACAAGCTCCTATGTCCTTCTCCACACGACCCTCTTCCTCAAAAGCCGTCTATAACCAAATTATGTGGCTAGGAAAACCGCCCTGCACCCACTGTCCTGCTTTGTTTGGCCTATCCAGTAGCTGTGTCTATCCAATTATGACTCCTGCGTTTGTATATGCTTGCTTTTAGTCACTGTTTTCAACACCTAGAGTGGCACCTGTAGGCATTCAAACATTTGTTCAAAAACAAAGAGGAAATGAAGGGGGGTAATTTTGTGCTCCCCCACAGGGGAAGAAACTCAGGACGGGCAACTTCGAACAGAACCAGGGTTCTGGAACTAAGAGTGGGCACTGGACACAGTCTACTGTCTGCCCAGTGTCAGTCATATTCATGTTACCCCTTCACTTCTGGCATGTGGTTCAAAGTTTTTCACTCACCGTTGGGCATTTTCTTCTTCTACCTGGGCCAGGCCAGTTGCAGGGTTTGCCAGATTATCCCAAAAGGCACAGGCATCTCCAGCTTCCAGAGCACGGTTAATCAGAACCACGGCTGAGAGCATCTCCACAGCCACAAAGAGCTCCTCCTGGCCCAGCTCCTGAGGAGGGAGAGACGTGAGGGGAGCTGGGGGACTGTTGGAGTCAGCCTGGCCCTCATTCTCCAACACCATCTCCACTCCCAAGGGCCAGGGGCTTCATTCACGCTCAACGCCTGGGCTGCACCTGGGCCACATTCATCCACCAACGGTACTCTTAACCAACACCAAGGATGCATGCAATCACCAACAACGTTTACACTTTATACCTGGCGATGTTTACTATGAACACAACCATGAAGACTCCACACACAGTGTCATCTAAATTTCCATAACAAGCCAAATGAGGTAGGTGCCATTAATGTCCTCTTTCCCCAGCCAAACCTATCGCTAGTAACACAGACTAAGTGGAGCTACAGAGCCCACACTCAATATGTGACTTCTGCCAGCAGCCTTCTGGTCCCCACGTCCCATCAAGAACTTCATTAAGCTACTTGCAGGGATGGGTGCCTGCAGTCCCAGTACTCAAAGGCAGGAAGATCAGGAGTTTAAGGCCATCCTCAGCTATATACAAGTTAACGAGTTCAAGGCCAGCATGAGCTATGTGAGATTGTGTCTGAAAACGCCAAGAAGACAGAGAGGGGCAGGAGGAGGGAGAGGGCCAGATAGACAGAGACAGAACTGCACAAGGCCCTGGGCAGAGAAAACCATGTGGCTATCTCATGCTGTGCTACACACCATGAGGCCCTGGCCCCATTTCCCAACCATATTCTCTTCCTGCTTCTCTTCAAACACCTGCTAAGGCTGCTCCCTTTGTCTGGGCACTCTACCTGTACTCTGCAAGAAGAGCCGCAGAGGACAATAATGACTCTAAGGCTTCTTGGCCAGGTGCTTCTCTAGGCACATACACTAACTCACGGAGTCCTTGGAACAATCCTGAGATTGCTACCATTTATGAAGAAACCGAGAAGCGGAGAAAGTAAGTGAACTGCCAGTGTCACATGTCACACTTGAACTCTCAAGTCCACAGCCCTCAGCTGTCAACCCTTGTGTTCCTGTCACATGGCTGCTGTCACCATGCTCTTGCTGAAGACAAGCGCCATGTGCAGGTTGTGTCCAGAGTAAATGTTCTATGGAGATATTCACTGTGGAGTCTCTTCCAGGAAGCCTTCCCAGACTTTCTCCAGCACCGCTTGCTCTATTTTCCTGGTCCTTGCTGTAAAATCATCTTCAATAACCTGCATCATTTTCTCTCCACCTCTCCCGACCCCCTGGGTGCACTCTAAGTCCTGCAGCCAACAGGGATGACCCTAAGGAAAGCTCATGCCTCGCTAGCAGAGAGCTGTTTGGATAGGAATTGAGGTGGGGCAGCCTGGTGATTAAAGCACGTCCTGTCAGTCAGCTGAGTAGCAAGTACTCAACCTCTGTGTCCCCAATTACCTCTAAAACAGGAAACCAGCACTTACCTTGTAGGGCTGTTGTCGGCACAGCATGTGCATCAGCACTGGCTGCCATGATTTCTAGTCATTTCTAACATCCTGATTTCTGGCCATCTGAAGACCAGCTATCCCTATCCCAGCAACTGCTTGGGACCCTCAGAGCTTACCCTCTGTTGCTGCTTCTGGAGGAGAGCCAGCTCCTGCTGGTACACAGCAGAGGCAAAGGGGTAGACTTGGGGAAGCTGGGCTTCAGGACACATGAGTTCCTTCACGGTGTCAGCGGCCACTCCCCTCTGGATGGCTTTGTTGATCCTCCACACAGCCTGGAGCACTGCAGAGGACAGCAAGAAGCCACACAGGCTGAGTGGTCCCTGTTACCTCGACTGTCCTTACCAACCAGGTTCTGCTAGGACCTCTAAGGGAAATGGCTTTGTGACACTTCTGGAAAGCCGTTCTACTAGATTCAAAATGCATTTCTAAATGTTCTGGAGGAAAGGGGGATGGGGCACTTTAAAAGAGAGGCTCTGTGTAAGGCAGTGTGTTAGGCTTGGGAGCTGCATAGCTCAGAATGCAGCAGAAAGTGGCTGTCACAGCAGAGGCGAGTTCCTAAGGCAGCAAGAACAAGATTGACAGGTGGCACTGGTGCAGAACTAAGATGAAGTGAGTCAAAGGGCTCTAGGGACCAAGCCCTAGTGACAGTGCAGAGAAATAAAGAGCCAGCTCCATTTGCACCAGAGCAGGTGGAAGAGGCTAAAAAGCGGCCATAGCATACAGTGTGGTTAGAGTTTACACACTCTGGGGCTAGTAAAATACCAGCAGAAATGGACACTGGCTCCTAGGAGCACACAGTCTTGTGAAGAGGAATAAGACTATGAAAAGACACAGTGGCCAGCTCTAGAGGCCATGGTAGAAGCGACCCTGCCCCAGTGCTATGGCAGTGCAGAGGAGGGATTCTGACCAGGAACAAGCAGATGACTTCACAGAGAAGTCTTGGAGACAGCATTGCAGATGTTTCACCTGCTTCTGCCAGGTGACGTGTGGGGAAATGCTAACCAGAGGCCCAGAGGCCAGGGGTTGGGACGGAATCAAGAAGAGCAAGGGAGACCAGGCAGTGGTGCACACCTTTAATCCCAGCACTCGGAGACAGGGGCAGACAGATCTCTGTGAGTTCAAGGCCAGCCTGGTCTACAGGCCTAGTTCTAGGGCTGTAGACCTGGTCTAGTCTAGGCCTAGTTCTAGGGTTAGCCAGGGCTACACAGAGAAATGACCCTGTCTGGAAAAACATGACAAACAAATAAACAAACAATGAAAAGAAAAGAAAGCCCAAAGTGTGGGATAAAGAGTGAAGGAGCCAGGGCTGATAAGACGGCTCAGCAACCCAGAACACCTGATGCTCTTGCAGAGGAGGGGAGTCAGTTCCTAGCACCCACATGGTGGCTCATAGCATCCATAACTTCAGTTTCAGGGGTCTGATACCATCTTCTGGTCTCCATGGGCACTGCAGGCATACAGTGCGCAGACATACATGCAAGCAAATCACTCATAGACATAAATATATAAAAACAAATCTTCCCAAACCCCCTAACACACACAGGGTATCTCTGTGTTGCCTTGACTGTGCTGGAACGCGATCAGGCTGCCTGTGAACTTAGAGATCCACCTGCCTCTACCTCTCAAGTGCTGGGATTAAAGGCATAGGACCACCACCACCCAAATAAACAAATCTTAAAAAAAAAAAAAAAAGAATGGATGAGCCAGTTGCGTGTGGTGGCTCACACCTGTAAGGGGAGCACTCAGGAGGCTAAGCTAACAGTGTCACTTGTGCTCCAGGCCAGCTTGAACTACACAGTTAAGATCTTACCTCAAAACAAAACAAAACAAAACAAAACCTAATCAAGAATGGAGAGATGAAGCTGTACTACGGACAGACCTGCGCCAAGATCACTTTGGCAATCAGGAATGAAGTGTGGCTCATAGGGCAGGCAGCAGCCAGGAGCAGCCTGGAAGAGGCTGCAAACTGACTGAGTGACTTCAAACCTGACATGGAACAAAACTGAGTCAGGTCAGGCCCAGCTACAGACCCCGTGGCTACTATAGCCTTGTAGTTGTCTTCGCTTGAACCTTGAAGACACAATTATATTTGCATACATTTTTTTTTTGGTTTTAATTGTTTATATTTCTTTTATCATGCAAGTAGGATTGTTTTGCCTTTGTGCTTTGCGAGTGCATGTGTGTGTGTGTGTGTGTGTGTGTGTGTGTGTGTGCGCGCGCGCGCGCGCGCCACATGTGTCTCACACCTGCAGAGGTCAGAAAAGGCATCAGATTCAGTTTGGGCTTCCTGGAACTGTAGCTTCAGATGTTTGTGAACCATCATTCAGGTGCTAAGAACCAAACCCAGGTCCTCTGCGAGAACAAGCATTCTTAACCATTCAGCCATCTCCCCGGCCCTGCATGTCTTTTTAAAGGACCCTGAATTAGGATGTGTTCTTTCCTTACCTGAAAAATCACATTTTAGAAGCCAAAGAAATATAAACAGGCAACAAAATTAGAAGGCCAAGTTCCCAGAAGGAGCCTAGTCCCAGTTGGCAGCAAGATGTCATGGTCTTTCCTTCGATGTGTCCCTCCAGGGCATGCAGGGGACGGAGGGCATGAAGGGTAAAGTTCCTTGCTGGGTTTGGAGCTGGATGGGAGTTTGTGTTGTCCAGTACATATGCCGGCAAAAGGCCAAGATACACTTGCAAGAGCCAGCAAACCCCTAAGCCCCGCCTGGAAATGACTTACTAGCTTGCTCTTGATCACCCTTCTCATTGGCTGCAGCCACACCGGCCTGGATCTCCTCCTTTTCTAGAAGCCTCACCAGGCCCAGTTCCTGCAAGAGCACAGAGTACAGTAGAAGAGAGTTCCCAGGTCATGAACATGTATTAGGAACTGCCAGTCCTCAGCCCTGCCTCTCCCTAGGAGGAAGGATCTGATCTCTAGCACTCTAGTTGTTTTTTAACCCTGCATACATCTAAAATAACAACAGACAAGGATGCAAGCATAAGTAACATCAAACATTAAGTCAAAGCATTAAGGGCTGGAGGGATGGCTTCCTGGCTAAAGTGATTACCACAGAAGCAAGAGGCTAGGATTTGAATCTCTAGAACCCATGCAAATCTTGCCTGTAATTCTAGCCTCACATGTAAGAGACGAGATTCCCAGATCAAGCTGCCTAGTGAGACTAGTCATACTGGGGAGCTCTGGGTTCAGTTAAGAGAACCCGCCTCAGTGAATAAGGTGGAGGAGTGACTGGGGATGACTCCCGACACCAACTTTGGGCCTCCTATACACATGCTCACACATTTGCCCTCCCCCATATGCACACACCTATAGACATACATCATACCACGACACATATACACGAAAAATGTGGGAGAGGAGTCAAAGCATTGAAAATAAAATTGATAAATCAATATCCCAATTCAGCAATGGGAAGCATATTGTTACCCAATGGACTGGCCTGGTCCTTCCATCTCAGTCTGATGGACTCTAAGCAGACCCAGACAGCCCACCTGGTCCATAAGGCTTTGAGGGGTGACTCAGCCATTTAAACATGGAGTCAGTGATGACATGCATGTAAGAGGCCATTTCCCACCCTACAGGGAGAGAGGTGCTGGCCAGAGCTGACCTGTGATTTCTGCTCTCTGTCTGAAGTCAGCTGTTCCAGGTACCAGTCAGCAAAGGCTTGTCTCACCCCTTGTAGGGCCAGGACAGGGTCATGAAGGGCCTCAAGCAAGGCCCCAGGGCTCTGCCTCTCCAGAGCATCATCAACAACTTCCAGAGCCCCCTGGACTGGAAGACAGAAAATCTCCAAGTGTGCAGAAGCTTATCCCTGTGAACCCCAGCCATTCCTGGAAATCTGCCTTTTCCAGCCTCCTCTGACACGGAGGCCCACGTGAGACAGCCTGTATCTTCCTCTCACTCTTCACGGCCCTCTTGTCTCACTGTCCCAGACCCTGAGAACACTCTGATCCTATTAGACAAATGCCCCCTTAGTGTGAGCCTTCACTGCCCCCCTGCCCACCCACCGCCTTCTCTACCCCATCTATCCTCATCCTTCCTTCTTTGCTTTCTTCCTTTTTCCTTTTCTTTTGAGAATGTCCCACAATGTGACCCGGTGAGGTCTTGAATGCTTAATCTTCCTGCCTTGGCCTCCTGACTGCTGGGATCACAGGTATGTGGTATTACTCACAGTTCTATTTCCTTCCTGAAAGACCTGAATCCAAATATCCAGCCCCACCCCCGGGAGCTGAAAGCCCTGCCCATTAGCCTGTCTTAATAGTTCTCCATCCCCACAGGATCTTCCTGGTAAGAGCCTCCTTGCTGAGTCCAGAGAGCCGGACATAGCATCTCTGGCCTATGATCTTTCCTTAGGGCAGGCTCTGGCTCACATAAGGCCATGGGACTTAGTAAAGCTTCCCAGGCTTTCTCAGTCATCTTTTACCGTTGGCGAGGTTAATGTGGCCCTGGATCTCTGCATGGGTGAGGCAGGACTCATAGATGTCTTGCTCATGACCATCGTCCTGCAAAAGAGAGATGAGAGAGACTTGCAGGAAACAGGGCAATCTCTTCCTTCCTATCTTTGTCATTTCTGTAGACAGACAGCCAGGCCAGGACCAGCCTGCTAAGGTCTATCCCCAGACACCAACAATTAAGCCAGACTGCAGTTTGGCCTCAGCTCATGCTTCCTTCCAGACCAGCTTCAGCTGCCCGAGGCTCATCCCTCTAGCCTCGTCTCCAGCCTTCTTGCTCACAGAAATCACCCTCCAGCTCCTCTGCTCCTTCTTGATGGTCCCCTGAGGCAGGACAAACTGCAGTCCTAGTTCCACTTGAGAACTAGTTCCAGGCCTCTCAACTTACTGGCCCCTATAACCCGAGGCTTCTCCTTACGTGATTCCTGGCATTGGCAGCCTTCTCCATCTTGGCTAGGGACAGCAGCTCTTGGTAGACGGCTGCCAGAGATTCCCGAAGATTCTCCAGGAGAGCATTGGGATTCTGCAAGGCCACCAGAGTGTCTTCCACCACCGCTCGCTCCACTGCATCATTGATGGCCAGAATCGCTGCGTGGACTTGGAGGGGCAGCACGGCAAGGTCAAGAAGCCAGAAAGGACCCAGACCAGAGCACAGTTAGCTGTAGAGCCAGGGAGAGCTTGACCCCTTTGCCTATGGATGAGGTACCAAAGCCCACCCAAGGGCTATGAAGCTTACAGTGCCCCCCCTCCCCCCATGCTGCCCCACGCTCCCACATCCTACTCTAGGGCAGAGCCCAGTCCTACCTGCAGCCTCATCGGCTGAAAACTCATTGGCCAGGATGCCTCCAATCTTGCTGAAGGCTGGTAACTGGAGGCCATATTTGGCCAGTTCAGAGGCAACGTTGCTGAGTTCCTCAGCTGCAATGGTACCGGAGAGGCTCTTCATTAGGCCCTGAAGCTCCAAGTCCCTGCTTAGTCTATGGGCAAGGGGAAAGAGCTGGCTTACCTGTGAATTTCACTTTCCCATACAAGTCATGGATCTGAGGGGCCAATCCCAGCCGGAAGAGGAAGAGACTAGGAAGAATGGAAGGTATTAGGACACACTGCAACTACTAATTTCCACACCTTGGCCAAACCAGGTGTGTAAAATGACAATGGAGATCCAGAGGTGAAGAGCACTCTAGCGCATGGGAATAACCAGCCAAGACAAGAGCCACAGGATGGAATACGATGCCGTAGAAGTCTCTGTAGCTGTGACAGTGCCACCGAGGGTACGCTGCAGTGGAAGTCACCATAGAGATGGACAAGAAGATTACAGCAAACAAAGCCACTGAGGCCAGGAATGGAGGCAAAGGGCAAGGGAAGGGAAGGCATGAAGAGGTGACATGGTGGACCCGGGAACTGGCCAGTCCCATTCTGTGACAGCCGACTGTAATGCCTGCCTGTGAATAGAACAAGTAGCCTTCCATGCTAGCACTAAGTGGCTTCTGTGTGGTGCTCTTGATAGGCCCTGGTTCTGACTCATTCATGTCCCAGTCACAAACTAAGGGCTTTATCTGGCTGTTCCTTCATTTTCAAGGCTCACACATAAATGTGCTCACAAACAGGCATATGAATGTAAGTACCCATGCAGATCTAAAATCTCACCCTCCTCCTTTCTACTGCATTTATCGACATTGGCTGATCCAGGTAGAGGAACTTGGCTGACAATGTCGGGGCTGTCTCACCTGAGAGCATGAATGCAGTAGATCACACGAGGCATGTTCTTTTTGTCATAGATGTCTGTGGTCTCTGGGAGGAAGATCTAGAGGAGAAACCAGACAGTTGCTGCACATTGGTAAGGACGGCACAGAGAAGGGCTGTGAAATAAGGCTTTCAAGCTGGCCTAGGAAGGGAGGATCATGCTGAGCAATGTGTCCCTCTCCAACCAGAGCTGTGAGTGCCAGCAGCCCAGGCTTCTAAGTCAGTTCCTATAACCATTTCCATTCAGACTAATGTCAAAAAGGCTTACTAAGCAAGCCAAGACACAGCCAGTTACCTAGTCAGAGTGTTCAGGGTCAGCTGACCACTTGATGGGACCTCAGGAGCTAAAGGATGCAGGCTAGTTTCCTGTAGGGAAATCAGGTGCCAGGCACTCAGGTGAGTCTGGACCTTGACCTGAGATTTTTGACCAGTACATAGATAATGTACTGGGGAGCTGACCATGTACTTACAGAGTGCAGAACAAGGCATGCATTGCTACGGCCCACAAAGGCACCAAGCATGCCACCCTGTTTTCAAGCCAAAGGCCTCTGATCTATAGAAACCTTTTAAAGAAATGAAACCCAGGGCTGGAGTGATGGCTCAGTGGTTAAGAGCACTTGCTGCTCTTCCAAAGGAAGAGGTTCAACCAAAGGACCTGGGTTCAATTCCCAGTACCCACATGGCAGCTTACAACTCTCTGTAATTCCAGTCCTGGGGGATCTGACACCCTCAGGGAGACATGTAGGCAGAAAACCAATACACATAAAATAAAAACAAATAAATCATAAAACACATTTTTTTTTTTTAAAAAAGAAAACTTAGTAAATTCTATGCTACAGTCAGCTTCTTAACAAGGGACCAAAGCTAGACAGCTGTCCCACTTACACCAACACAGCATATGCCCTCCACTGCTTCTGCCTCCCACCAAAATGTCTTTTTTTTTCTTTAAAGGGTGTGTGTGTGCTGCAGAGATGGCTCAGTTGTTAAGAACACCGGCCAATCTTCCAGAGTTCAATTCCCAGTAACCACATGGTGGCTCACAGTCATCTATAATGAAATGTGATGCCCTCTTCTGGCATGCAGGTGTACATGTAGATAGAACACTCAGACATACAATAAATAAATCTTTTTTTAAAATTGAGGTTTCTTTCTTTTATGTGTACAAGTGTCTTGCTTATATGTATTTATGTGTACCACATGCCTGCCTGGTGCCTGTAGAGATCAGAAGAGGGAACATGGGTCCCTGGAACTGAGTAGATGTTGGGAATCGAACCTGAGTCGTCTGCAAATACCGGAAGTGCACTTAACCTTTAAGCTATCCCTCCAGCATTCTTTCACTTTTGAGAAAAGGCCCTAGCGTGTAACCCATGCTGCCATCCACTTCGTTGAGTAACCCAGGCCCTGCCCGGAAACTCCCAACCCCCCTGCCATATCCTCTTGAAGCTAAAAGCAGAGTAAGCTCAACCTTTTGGGAGGAGTCCAGAGTCTTCCATGAATGGAAATCCTTTACCACAGAGCTGTATCCACAACCTAAGACTGCCTTTCTTTTCTTTCTTTTTTTTTTTAAATCTGTATGGGTGTTTTGTCTGCGTTGTTTGTGTACAAGTTGTGGGTCTGGAGCCCTCGGAGAGCAGCCCTCGGAGAGCAGACTGTGATTGGAATTACAGATGGTTGTAAGCCACTGTATGGGTGCTGGGAATCGAACCCGGGTTCTGAAAGAACAGCCAGTGCTCTTAACCACTGAGTCATCTCTCCAGCTCCTCTTTCTTGTTTATTTATTTCAATTTTATTTTAAATTTTAAAAGATTTTATTTATTCATTTGCATGTATGTGCCTGCGTGTGTATGTGTGTGTACATGCACATCTGCCTGCTTGTTTATTATATGAGCACCATTTGCATGCCAGTGTCCACTGAGGACAGAAGAGGGCACTGGATACCTTGAAACTGGAGCTGCAGACAATTGTGAGCTACCTGATATGGAGGCTGGGAATTGAACCTGGGATCCTCTGTAAGGGCAGCCCATGCTCTTAACCTACCTACCTTCTTTTCTTCCTTTGTTTTGTTTTGTTTTTTTTGGGGGGGGGTAGGAGTAGTGGTCTCTCTCTCTCTCTTTAGCTCTGTTTGCTGTGTGCCTTGCAAGAGTGCAGGAACAGGGCAGTGTACTGTCACCAAATGCCAGCTGGGTCTGTTCACGGTCCCCACACTTCACTAAGACCCCAACCTTGCTATGTTGACAAGCCTGGCTTTGAGCTCACAAAGATCTGCCTGCTTTTGCCTCCCAGGAGCTGGGATTAAGGGCATGTGCCATCAGGACAACTTTTCTCTTTTGTTGAGAAAGGGTTCACTAGATGATGCAGGCTGGCCTCAAACTCATGGTCCTGCTGTCTTAGCTTCCCAAGTGCTGAGATTACAGGTTTGCACCATCACACCCAGCAAAATGTGAATGGAGGTCAGAGGTCAACTTGTAGGAGTTGGTTCTCTTCTCCCACCACGTGGTGTCTGGGGATTGAACTCATGTTGTCAGGTTTAACAGCAAGCTCCTTTACCTGCTGAGCTATCTTACCTCATCTTTTTATAGTTACCTTGTATAGGGAAGAAACACAAAGGACCCATACACTGTAGAATCCTGCCAAGCCTTAACTTGTATAGTGCTTGGCAAAGGGAATTTACATAGGCCATGCAACTCTTCTGCCAACACTATAGATGGGAATTACCATACCTACTTTATAGACGAGATACAAACTGGGATTAACAGAGAGAAAGGACATATAACGGGAGTACTGTAGGGTCTTTAGCTCGAGGCCCCAGCCTCATGTCTCCCACCTGGGGATATAGTCGGCTCTTGCTTTACTCTGTAGCTCTGGTGGGAAGATGCCTGGCTAACACGAGCCCCATCTACATTACACAGGGGCGCCACCACATGACAGTACTTAGCCCAGGAGATCTTCCCTCCTTTCATCCACAGGGAGGTGAAGGCAGCAGACCAAGCAACCTTGTTCAAAGGCACAGAGCCCCAAGGAGCTGTTCTCTTAGATCAGATGGAGACTTACCGAAGGCAGACCGATGTGGGCTACTGCAGAAAGCCAAAAGTTGATGTTGTCCGTGTGTCGGAAATGCAAGCCAGTTGCCTGAAAGGGAGGAAAGGGGATGTTTCTACCATTCTCAGGGCCCAGAAGCCATCTTAAGGGGGGAGAAGGGTAGAAGGAGCCAACGGGTCCTGTCCTGGGGGTCCTCTGCCCCATGGAACAGAAAAACAGCCCAAACCACCAGGAACAGTGATCCGGCTGGACAGTGGGAAGGCAGGCAGAGGGAGGGCAGCGCAGTAGGGCTTCCAAGCTAGAAAGGACAAGAGGCTCGGGCTGGTTAGAACATGAAGAAGAGCTGGGCAGTGGTGGCGCACGCCTTTAATCCTAGCACTTGGGAGGCAGAGGCAGGCAGATTTCTGAGTTCGAGGCCAGCCTGGTCTACAGAGTGAGTTCCAGGACAGCCAGGGCTACACAGAGAAACCCTGTCTCGAAAAACCAAAAATTTAAAAAAAAAAAAAGAACATGAAGAAGAGACAAGCAAAGCCCTTCAGGGTGGCAAAGCCCATGAGCTGGGGAGTGTGCACTGTGACTAGGCCTCAGGGCCCCTTAGGGCCCAGGCCGCAGTGCTCCTTGCAGTTAGGAGAACACCCACCGGGCAGAGACGCTAGTGATCAGATACCAATCCGTACAGTTATTTATACTTCTTTTTATCCTCAAAAATGACCTTGTATGGACTCTTTTGTTGTTGTTGCTTTGGTTTTTTGTTTTTCGAGACAGGGCTTCTTAGGGTAGCCAGCCCTGATTGTCTTGGACATGTTTTGTAGACCAGGCTGCCCTCAAACCACAGAGATCCGCCTGTCTCTGCCTTCCAAGTGCTGGGATTAAAGGTTTGCGTACCATGCCCAGCTCATACACGGACCCTTAAATTTTATGGTCACCATACCCTCGTAGCTGTGAGAAGGGGCATCTTGGGAGGGAGAGATGGTAAGGGGGATTAATTACACTGTGCCCACCTGATAGCGTAGCTGTTCCATGTCATAGATCTTCCTCAGGGGGACCACAGAGGGTGCAAAACAGTGGCCCAGCTTGGCCAGTAGCACTCCATTCCGAAGGCTCTCCTCCAGCTCCACAGGGGGAGGAAGCTCCTCCTTCAAGCACACCTCCATCCAGCTGTGAACAGGAGAGCATGTCTTACCCACTGGCAGGCCACACAGGTCCTAGTACCTGTAGGACCTGCCCATCCCTCATGACCTGACACTCCATTTCTTCCCTTCCAAACTTCTCTTTTCCTATTGGCTCGTTCACCCCCACTTTCCCCAAGCTGCTACAGGGGCCTGAATAAGCCAACCCTTTGCTTCTTTCACCTTGGAAAGCCTCCCTGAGTGGCTCCCATACCTGCCGGTTGTAGCTGGTCTTTGCTACTTTACGGTTCTCTTCCCCACCCTTTATCCCCCTTCTCAGTTTGATAGAGGAGAGAAAGAGAGAGAGAGAGAGAGATCTGAATCTAATTTCTCTTTTTCTTTTTGACCATGGCTATTAACAAACCTCAACTAACCCTCTTGGACAACCACCACCAATGCCTCTTGAAACCCTCACATTTATTATAGACCCTCTGAAAAGTTCCCAGAATTCCAAATGTCACACAATCGCAGAAACTATCTGCAGCTGGCAAAACCATGCCTCTGCTAGAGCACAAGACAAATCAGTCAGCCGCTGTGGACAGTCCGAAGCAGCCCCACATCCCTACACCTGGGATTCAAATGAGAGCACGCTCTTACAACATGTCTCTATTTTTATAGAAACCAGCCGGGCAATGGTGGCGCACACCTTTAATCCCAGGGTTCGGGAAGCAGAGGCAGGTGGATCTCTGTGAATTTGAGGCCAGTCTGGTCTACAAAGCAAGTCCAGGACAGCCAGGGTTGGTTACCCTGTCATGAAAAACCAAAAAAAAAAAAAAAAAAAAAATCCAATTGTCACTACAGTCTGCCTTCAAGGAAGTGTAGCCAGACTCTTACCCTGTTGTGTAAGATAACCTCTCACTTTGTCTGGCTACATACCTGATTCGAACCAAATGGACTCTGCCATTCCTCTCATTGTTTATGGCTCTGAGAACTTAGGTACAGAAAGCTCACGTCTGATGGAATGATCTCCACAGTTCACCACGAAGTTCTGAGGACAATGAGGGCTTTAGGGGCCCTGTGGTTTGATGGAAGAAGGACAGAACAAGGGACTGAAAAGCCACAGCTCTTAGAATTGGAGGCCTACCCATCTCCCTCACTTCACCTCTGAGACTCAATTGCATTCTGTAAAAATGAGGCCAGCTTCAGGGGACAGCTGCCAGGATCAGTGAGCTGTGATTCTGAGCACAATCTGAATATAAAAGCATTTTACTGTTGGTGATTATACAAGTCAAGCACAGTGACTCCTTGGGTAGACTCTCCAGATACTGGAGTATGTTTCAAAGAGAGTCAAGCAGACCTCACTTCTGCTGTCCCTGCTACACATCTGATTTCCTATCTGCTCCATCCAACCTTCTTTTTGGAAAACATTAACATAGACTATTGGCTAAAAAGAAAAGGGGGCTGGAGAGATGGCTCAGAGTTGAGAAGTCGGGAGTCTGATTCCAGCACCCATACGGCAACTCACAACATCTGTAACTCTAGTTCCAGGGGATCTGACGCCCTCTTCTGACCTCCAAGGGCACCAGACATGCACATAGTGCACAGACAGACATGCAGACAAAACACTCATCCACATTAAGTTAAATTAAAAAAAAAAAAATCTTTTAAGGAAAGAAAATGGGAGTGGGGAAATGGCAAGCACTCAACAGGTCAGAGTGCTTGCCACACAGGCATGGGGCCTGAGCTCAAAGCCCCTGTATCCACATAAAACCCTAGGCATAGGGCTGGAGAGATGTCTCAGTGGTTAAGAGCACTGACTGCTCTTCCAGAGCAGAACTCAGAACTCAGAGATCCTGAGTTCAATTCCCAGCAACCACATGGTGGCTCACAACCATCTGCAATGGGATCTGATGCCCTCTTCCAGTCTGAAGAGAGTGACAGCGTACTCATATACATAAAATAAATAAATAAAGCTTAAAAACAAAACAAAACAAAACAAAACACCCTAGGCATAGCCACAAATACTTGTAACCCCAGCAGCCTAGCTCCAGGTTTAGTGAGAGACCTTGTCTAGGAAAATAAGGTGTCTTCTATTGAACCTGAAACTAATCAAGACTTTGTTTTCAGCTGGGCAGTGGTGGCGCACTCCTTTAGTCCCAGCACTCGGGAAGTAGAGGCAGGTGGATTTCTGAGTTCAAGGCCAGCCTGGTCTACAGAGTGAGTTCCAGGACAGCCAGGGCTACACAGAGAAACCCTGTCTCAAAAAACAAAACAACAAAAAACCTTTGTTTTCTTTTTCTTTTCTTTTTTTCCAAGACAGGGTTTCTCTATGTAGCCTTGGCTGTCAGGGAACTCCGTAGACCAGGCTGGCCTTGAACTCGGAGATCCACCTGGCTCTGCCTCCTGAGTGCTGGAATTAAAGATGTGTGCCACCACTTCTAGCTTGGTCTGTCTTTTTTTGAGATAGGGTTTACGTGAAGTCCAGGCTGGCCTCAGCCTTGCTATGTAGTTGAGGCTGACTTTGAACTCTGTGTGTGGTAGTGGTGGGGGTGGGGTGCCTGCTCATATGTGTACACTTGTACATGTGTGTGCATGTGCATGCAGAGGCCAGAGGCTGGTGTAGAGTATCTTCCTTGATCACTTCCCATTCAGTTTTTGAGGCAGGGTCTCTCATTGAACCTAGAGTTCACTAATTGGCTAAGCTGGCCAGCCAATAAATTCTATAGGTCTGCCTACCTCTGCTCCCCAGTACTGGGTTACAGGTACATGCTGCTGTACCTGGCTTCTGTGTGCTGTGGGTCTGAACTCAGGTCTCCATACTTGCATGCCAGGCACTTTACTGAGCCACCTCCTTTGTGCTGACCTTGAATTTTTTTTTTTTTTTTTTTTGAGACAGGGTTTCTCTGTGTAGCCATGGCTGTCCTGGAACTCACTCTGTAGACCAGGCTGGCCTCGAACTCAGAAATCCACCTGCCACTGCCTCCCAAGTGCTGGGATTAAAGGCGTGCACCACCACTGCCCGGTATCCTTGAAGTTTTTAATCCTCTTACCTCCAAAGCACTGAGATTACAGGTGTGTACTATCATGCCTGGCTCAACAAAACTATTTTAATTTGCCCTTTCCTACAGCACAGCCCCTCTTTGTGTGTACTTGCTCTGGGGACAGGTGACTGGAATGAGAGAGATAGGAAAAATGGACCCTGCTTACCGCTTGGCTTCCTCCAGCCGGCATAGGTACTGATAGGCGACATTCTGTCGCCTCTGCTCATCCATCTCTTCAGCTGTGAGGCGTTCATCTAAATCGTGAGTGGAGATAGGCAAGGAATGCAGCGTTAGATAGGAATCCCAGCACCCACACTGGAAAGCTCACAATTACCAATGCCCTCTTCTGGCTTCTGTAGGCACCCAGACACACAAGGTATATATTCACACAGACACAGGCACATAAATAAAAATGAATCTTAAAAAAAATAAAAAGACAGGGACCTCAGCTCTGAAGCTGCTTCTTAACATATTCCCTCAGCAGCCTCTTCACAACACAGAAACCCTCTCCGTGCCCCAGTTCTTCTTCCTAGTGTACCCATTATCAGGGAGCCTCCTTCTGTGCCAGAGACACTTCTTTCTCTCCTATGAAGTCATCTTCCCATCTTTCTCAAGTCTACCTCATGAACCCCCTTCAGTGCAGCCAGCAGGACCACCCACCGCCTTCCTCAGCAGGGAATGCAGCTTCACATTGAAGCCTTCACTAGATGCTAACTTCTCAAAGATGTGCTGTCCCGGGTGCTCCCTTGGGAGCATGGCTGACATAATTAACCATTAGCACAGTCATTCATTCACACAGGACCTTTCTGCCAGGCTCGGGGCTAGTGAGCATTCCTATTTTGCCTTAGCCACAGTTTTAATACCTCTCCATCTGTTTTTCTGGCGGAACATACTATAAAAGTAAACACAGGGTGTGGGGCAGCTTCGCACAGGAGCAACAAATAAATGAGCTCAGAGAATATGCAAGAGACAGCCTGGTCGATCTGTCTTTGACTGGGCACTGCAGTCGTTTTTACTCCTTATCCTATTTCCTCATCTTGGTATCCTGCAGTATGACTTCAGGAAGGGCTGGGCTTATTTGAACTGGCAGTTCAACAGACACACCTTCCAAATACAGATTTGAAAGTTCTGGCCAACAGCAGAAAATCCATGGGTTGCTCTGAGGGAGTTTACAAGGAACAAGAGTTGGCTGTTGAAGCATGGAAAATAAACCAGTAAGTGACATCACCTCAGAGTTATGAGTCAGGGACTCAGCGAGATGGAATGGGAGGGGCCTTGAGCAATCAAGGAGCGTGCCTCCTGCGCACACATGCCCACACACCAAAGTGTCTCAAGAACAAACAACAACAAACACTACAAAATGGTTTTCCTGGAACTCCAGTTCCTTCTCCTAGTGGAGAATGAGTAAAGAAAGCAGGTTTTGTTTCTCATTCAGATGATCAGGTGAAATTCTGTCAGCCCTTCCCGCGAACCTGAGTTTCTTTCTAAGAAAGCCTTGTTTCAGGTAGCCCAGGCTGTCCTCTATATACTATGTAGCTAAGAATGACCATGAACTTTTGACCTTCGGCTCCACCTTGCAACTGTTGGAATTACAGGAGTGCGCCGCCAAGCCCGCCCTCCAGCTTCTGCAAGGGCCTAAGCGGTCAGGTGATCGGGCATCAAGTAATTTGGAAGGCGGTGTCTCAAATGCGGAATCCCGTCCGGTGGCACTTCTTGGCAAGAATAGTAACTGCTGAATTTTAAGGGGCTATCTAGATCATCTACATTTCCTGACCCTGGAGCCCCAGAACTTGGGAATAAGGGAGAGCGCTTTTTGAAGGTTCTGCAGCTCGGTTACCCTGAGCCCACTTCGGTGAACTCCCCAGCGAGCTGTGCTCTAGGCAGTCACTCCTGCGAAGACCAAGCCCCACCAGCAGCACTCTGCTCCACCCTCAGATCTTTCCCGCACTTACAGGCTGTCCGAGCCCGGCCTGCCGCGCACGGCTCCATGTTCCTTCTCCTGCTAGTTTTGAATCTCCCGCCGCTGGGACACCACCCCTCACTGCGGTCACGCCGGGATGGGACGCTTCCCGATTATGCCGCAAGGAATCCTGGGTTTTGTAGTTCTTCTTAGAGGTGGGGCGTTAGCGCAATTTCTTGATTTGCTCTTTCTCTGAGGCCCTGATGCTCAGCTGGCTTTTTTTTTTTTTTCTTTAATTGGATATTTTATTTATTTACATTTCAAACGTTATCCCTTTTCCCGGTTTCTGGTTTTTTAACAAATAGTCTCTGCCGCTGCCTTTCCTTTCACTAGCCTGTCCCACTTCCTATAGAATTCTTGGGACTCCCTGTGTGCTATTTGGTGTTATACTCTGAACTAGATGACAAATGCAAAGATATGCATCTTCTAGACTAGTGCTGTTATAGCAACAAAAGATAGACACAGTCCAAAAGCTTGGAGGTCTGTGTCGCACAAAGGGAAAGATCCACTGCAGTGGAGGGCAGACACCTTCCTAGTGAAGGCTTCAGCTGATCTTGAGGCAGGAGAGAAAAACAGATTAATTAAAAGGGCATGGGAAGGGAATGGAGGCCCTGCTACCATGGAGTCTGATTGAAATCGCCAGCTAAGGGTTAAGACTTCCACCAGGCAGTGGTGGCACATACCTTTAATCCCAGCACTTGGGAGGCAGAGGCAGGTGGATTTCTGAGTTCCAGACCAGCCTGGTCTACAGAGTGAGTTCCAGGACAGCCTGGGCTACACAGAGAAACCCTGTCTCGAAAAACCAAAAGGGGGGCTGACTGCTCTTTGGAAGGTCATGAGTTCAAATCCCAGCAACCACATGATGGCTCACAACCATCTGTAATGAGATCTGACCCAACCCCCCCTTTCTGGGATGTCTGAAGACAGCTACAGTGTACTTACATATAATAAATTAATCTTTTTTTAAAAAGGGGGGTTAAGACTTCCTACTGGGGCTGGAGATATGGATCAGTGGGTAAGGCCACTGGCTGCTCTTCAATTCCCTGCATCCATATGACAGCTTACAACTGTCTCAAATCCAGCTTCAGGCGATCTGACATCCTCATACAGGCATACATGCAGGCAAAACATCAATGCACATCAAATAAGAGTAACTAAATAAGTCACTAAATTAAAAAAAGACTTCACCTGGGGTGGCACATTCTTTTAATACTAGGGAGGCAGAGGCAGGCAGATCTCTGCGAGTCCCAGGATAGTCAGGGCTAAACAGAGAAACAAACAACAAACAAAAAACCAAACACAACTAACAAAATCGATGTGAAGATTACTTATAGAGATAATATTCCTTTTATACAGAAATACTTCAAATAAGAATGATACAATATGAGGAAAGAACATGACCACAACACTTGGTGTACATATATGAAATTGCTGCTTTTCTCCACTTTGTATACTTCAGGGTCCCCTGTGCAGGAAATGGTCCCACCCACAATCTAAAAAGGTCTACCTAGATCAATTAACGTGATCAAGATAATCCCTCACTGGCTTTCCTAGAGACCTGTTTCACAGGTGACTCTAGATTCTGTCAAGTTGACAATTAGCAATAACCATTACAGAGTCTTTTCAAATGTCTGCCATGAGACTGAGCCTTGGCCACCCTGCTGCTTGCACAACTTGTGGAGAAGAAAGAAATACAGATCAGAAAAGCGTATCTCACAATATGCCTCCTCCTCTTCCCACCACGGTGGTCATAAATGTCATTAGTGTTTGTGGTTGGTTCTGCTGTTGATATTTGCCGTTCCGCAGTCTGCATTTCCCTAATTACTAGGGACAAAGAACATTTTTGAGATTTTTCTCTTTGTTTTAGAACTTTCTATGCAAGCTCTAGGCCCATTGTTTGAATGGGTCACTTGGGTTTTTTTAACATGTATTTTTTTTCTTTGTATATTCTGGACACTAATACTTTGTCAGATGTATAGCTGGCAAGATTCTCTCCAATTCTGTGGGCTTCCCAGTTTATTTTCTTAGCTCTGAGACGTTTCTTGGATTTGTGAAACCCCACTGTTCTACAGTTGACTTTGATTCCTGGGGAAATGCAGTCCTCTTCAGAAGGTCCTTTCCTATGCGTATGTCAGTCGGGTACCGTCTGTGTTTCCTTCTAGCAGTTTTGGGTTTCACATTGAGGTCTTGGATCCATTTGGAGTAAAAAAAAAAAAATTATTTCTGTGAAGAATGAGAGGAAGATTTTGATTGGGGTTGCAATGAGTCTGAAAATGGGTTTTGGTAGAATGGTCATCTTTTTCATTCCTTTTTTTTTTAAGATTTATTTATTTAGTTATTTATTTTATGTGAGTACACTGTAGCTGTCTTCAGACACACTGGAAGAGGACATCAGACCCATTGCAGATGGTTGTGAGCCACCATGTGGTTGCTGGGAATTGAACTCAGGACCTTTGGAAGGGCAGTCAGTGCTCTTAACCGCTGAGCCATCTCTCCAGCCTGAACACCTGAACAGTCATTTTCACACTGTTAATTCTAGTAATCCATGAGCCTGAGATGTCTTCCTATTTTTCTAGTCTCTCTCTTTCTCTCTCTCCCTCCCTCCCTCCCTTCTTCCCTAGAGGTTTAAAGTTTTTATTGTAGAGGTCTTTTACTTCCTTAGTTATGTTTATTTTTAGATATTTTCTTTTCTTTGAGGCTATGATGAATGGGAGCATGTCCATGATCATCCTCTGTATGTTTCTTGGTTTATAGAAAAGCTACTGATTTGTGCGAGTTATTCTGCATCCTGTCACACTGATGAGTTTGCTTATTGCTTCTTTGACTTTTAGGGATCTCTAATGTATCATGTCATCTGCAAGTAGGGAGAGTTTGTTTTAACAGAGAATGAATTTCACTGGCATTTAAAGTTATTATTGAGATGTATATGTTAATCGTGACCATGTTGATTGTTGGTGCTGTTGGTAATCGTCGGTGATATTGTGTGAGTTTTAATAATTATGGAAGGAGTTGAAAGGATGTGGTGGGTGTGACACTGAAGGGAAGCGGATGATGGCTCAGGGTGATGGAGGTCCTGGGAGGGAGCTCCTTCTAAGAACACTTTCAGCCCCTGCCCCGCCCCAGATTATCCTCAAGGAAAGCCTGCTGAATATGGGACCACTTAGTGGCCTAATTGGCCTGGACAGACTATACTAGCATCTCTGAAAGACAGGTTAGAGCAGAAACTTCAGCCTGTCTGGAGCACAGATATGGCCCTGGGTACGAGGCCTGCACAAAGCTCTGTTGCAAATTGTGGTCTTCAAATCTACTTCAGGAGTCTGTTTCTGGTCCTTCTACTTAAAAAGGTTTATCTCAGCCAGGCAGTGGTGGTGCATGCCTTTAATCCCAGCTCTTGGGAGGCAGAGGCAGGCGGATTTCTGAGTTTGAGGCCAGCCTGGTCTACAGAGTGAGTTCCAGGACAGCCAGGCCTACACAGAGAAATCCTGTCTCAAAGGAAAAAAAAAAAAAAAAAAAAAAAGGTTTTTCTCTAGGCAAATGGGAACATTTATGTTTAAATGCAGCCGGTTCATGGGTTGGAAGGCTGGTGAGTTAGTGAGTCCTAGTGATTGCGGGGCCTCTGCTCCTCTCATTAAACAGGGGTTTACAGTGTACTCATCATATACATTTAAAAAAAAAAAAAAAAAAGCTTGCAGTCACCCTGTAGCAGTTGAAGTTCTTTGGCCTTTCATGTCTCTCTGAAAGGGAGAGACTGAGCGGGGTGTGTTGGCACAATCTGTAATCCCAGCATTCAGGAAGCTAGCTAAGGAAAGAAGAGCACCACAAGAACCTACCTTAAAATTAAAAATAAATTAAATTAAATTAAAAAGAGAAGATGGGAAGGGATAGATGATCGTCGTGGATATAATTGGTTAAAAGTCTCATGGTGGCTTGATATATTATTTGAAGGAACTGGAAGGTGTGCCTGCAGGGGTGGGTCAACTGAGCAGGAAGGGGAATAGGTTTTAGGTGACTATGCCTGTACACCATTAGGGTTCTCCACTAAGATAGGCCACCACAGCTGTCACTCAAAGGATTACCTGGGAGTAGAGGTGTCTGGTAACTCGGTTCTGAGCTCCAAGCTAGTAAGAAGTAACCTAAGCCAGCAGAACCATTCCAGAAAGCCACTGTGGAGAAAACAGTATAGAGGTAAGAGGTCCTGTGGTGGGGTTCCCCAAGACTATGTGGGGAGCCTTATGAAGTCAGGATTGTGTGTGTTTTCAGAAGCAACTCTTCCTAATTTTCTCTCCTTCCCTCCCTCCCTTCCTCCCCCTCTTCCTCCCTTTTCTCCACCACTAATGCTAAATCCCCAACCACAGAGAAAATTTCTTTGAAAAGAAACATCCCTTCTGCCTTCTCTTTGTAAAAGAGAACAAAGCAGGTGTGGGGGTTTGGGTCACTTTTCAGCTTTTTTCTGTTTCTGGGAAGAGAGGGGGTCCAGGAGAAACGTGCTGATGAGAAGAATGTATCTGAACTTAAGAGCTCTCTGGGGACCAGAGCAGGAACCGACTGACAGAAAGTCGAGGAGATAATAGGAAGGGCATAGCAAATGCAAACAGACCCCTCCTGGACAACGGCCTCTTCCTAACTCAGTATCCTGTTAAGCTTTGAGTGCCCAGGGCTAGTACAGCTCCTGGCACACAGCAAAACTGACTGTGCTGAGTTCTCATTGGCTTATAAAGCAGCAGCACATAGTTTACAAGAGGGTGGCTGTATGCACAGATGCCATATATAAGAGGTGAAAGGGCAGCCCTGTGTGTGCTGTTTGGTTTTTGTAACCCTGCTATCCTGGATTCACTATGCAAACCAGACTGGCCTCGAACTCACAGAGATCTGCCTGACTTTACCTCCTTGTGCTGGGATTAAAGGCCACGTCAGCCTTGTTTTGTGTTTTGTTTTGATGGAAATTCTGGGGCTCAGATAAGCTGAAAAGACAGCTCTGAGTGCTTTTTGATCTTGCAGAGACCTGAGTTCAGTTCCCAGCACCCATGCCGCACAGCTCAGAACCAGCTATAACTTTGGCTCCAAAGCCTCTGGTGCACATACCCACATGCACTCATATACACAAAATTCAAAATAACAACAATAAATCTTTTAGAGGTTGACTAAAAAGGATGATAATCTCCAGGGAATAGTGGATGGTGTGTGCACAGTTGCGTTCATTTAGCATCGCTGAAATGGACCCTTGATGATTTAAAATTATATATATATTTCTTGTTGCTGGTTCCCCAACTCCCACCCCCTGATAGGGGTTTTCTGTATATCCCTGATTGTCTGGAAGACCAGGCTGGCCTTGATCTCAGAGGTCTACCTGCCTCTGCCTCCAGAGTGCTAGGATTAAAGGTCTGTGCCACCACACCAGTCTTAAAATAGTTTATTTTTAGAATTATGTGTATGTGTGTATGTCAGTACAAATGCCTGCAGAAGTCACAAGGGGAAGTCACAGAAGTGACTAAACTTTAAACGCTCACTAACCTTTTAAAGATAGATTTTTGTTGTTGTTGTTGTTAGTTGTGGTGGTGGTGGTGGTGGTGGGGTGCGTGCGTGCGTGCGTGCGTGCGTGCATGTGTGTGTACCAGAGGCTTTGGACTCCCTGGAGCTGCAGTAGGCAAGCTGTCTGACCTGGGTACTGGGAACCAAATTCAAGATCTCTGGAAAAAGCGGTAAATGTTCTTAATTGCTAAGCCATTTCTCCAGCCCTTTAAAAGATTATCTTTATTTTATGTGTATTGCTGTTTTGCCTGCATGTATGTCCCTGCACCAAGTGCATACGATGCCCTCGGAGACAAGGAGGGGTTGGATTTCCTGGTACTGGACTTACAGATGATTGTGAGTCACCATGTGGGTGCTGAGAACCAAACCTGAACCCTTTGCCAGAGCAGCAAGTGCTCTTAACTGCTGAGCCAGTGCTTCAGCCAACACTCTTTAGTAAACGTTTATTGAAGATCTAATTGCCTTCAACTCATTCCCAGGCTAGTGACAGACTGTGATAAATGCAGCTGGTGGTGCAGCTCAATGGCAGAGTGTTTGCCTTGAAAGTTGAGTTCAATCCCCAATACTGAGGGTAGATGTTAGGGGAACACTTAGAGAGAAAAATCTTACAAAATTACAGAAGTTTGCAGGGACTTTTGTTTGATCTGGTTTTGGTTTTGGTAACACGGGGGATTGGATTCACAGAAGGCAGCGTTCAGAAAGCTACTTGGTGTGAGTTCCTGACAACTTGGAAGAGTTCTAGAGAGGGAGTCAAAATGCTGTCCAGTGGGACACAGGAAGCAAGGTAAGAGGTCAGAGGAAAATCCTTCATCCCTGGAGGTCAGATGTAGAGCCAAATTTCCCTTGAGGGCTCCTACTGGAGGGGTAGAGGGAGAGAGCTAAGGCTGACCCCTCTGTTCCTGGTATCAACCCTGGGTCTTCCCCTATCCCAGAGGACAACCACTAGAAGCTTGAGATTGTGCCCAAATCTCCAAACTGCAGGAAGAAAAAGGAGAAAAAGAAGAGGCTGCAAGAAGAAGCCAAGATCCAGAGCCTCACCAGGGCTGGCCACAGGGCCTTGAATGCTGCTCAGATTCAGGAGGCCTTGGGCAGCTTCCAGAAGGCCTTCCTGCTGGCCTCCAAGGCCCCATCAACCAGAGACAGCCCAGTTCTTCAAGCCTGTGCCTTTAACCTAGGAGCTGCCTATGTGGAGACTGGAGACCCAGCCACAGGTCTTGAGCTACTTCTGAGAGCCCACCCTGAAGAGAAGTCTGAAGGCTGGTGTCATGGTGACCAGTGTTTCAATGTGGCTTTAGCCTATCATGCCCTTGGTGACTTGACTCAAGCTTTGGACTGGTACCGCAGGGCTCTGGTCCATTACCAGCCACAGGGCTACCATGGGGAAGCCCAGGCAAAAATAGGAGCCTGCTACCAGGCCCTGGGATGGCCTAAGCAAGCAGCCTGCAGTTTACAGGAAGCAAGCTGGGCCTATGCCCATGCAGGCCAGCTCTGGGATGCAGCCCTGGCTCAGCTGACTGCCGTGAGATGTATGCTGAGCAGTGGGCAATATGGACTGAATGATGTGCTGCAGGCTCTGGAGGACAGCCGTAAGCTTGCTGATGCTGACCGGGCCACTGGCCAGGGACTGCTGGGTGAGCCTTAGTAAACAAGGAGTGGGATCTAAAGAGGTGCTAAGCCTAAGCTTGGTGGTGTCCTGAGGGCTGGGGAACCTGGAGGGGTGGGTCAGGAGCTGTACATGTACAGCCTTAGCTATGGCTGATCTGACTATCAATGACCTTGGCTCTATTCTTCAGGGCCATTCTACAATGATCTAGGCATGGGTTACTTCCAACTCCAACTGTTCCCTCCAGCAGTGCAGGCCTTCCTGCAGGCCCTACCCCTGTGTCGACAGCCAGCAGAGCAGGCTACAGTGCTTCAAAACCTTGGGATGACCCACAATGTCCTTGGCAACTATTGGGAAGCCCAGGAGTTTCACCAGAAGGCTGCCAATCTACATGGTGGGTCCCAGGGACTGAGGAATGAGGCCAAGACTAAAGGATTAAAAAGAGGTTTCAGGCCTGGGGAGGATACATACACATATGTATGTGTATACATATACATCATACATGTGTGTACATACATACACACACACACGTACACATATACATATATTTGGAGTGCTTGCCCAGCATACACAAAGCCCTGGTTTGGTTCCCAGCACCATATAAACCAAGTATAGCGGTGCTCATCTGCAATCTCAGCGCTCAGTAGGTAGAGGCAAAAGAATCAGAAGCTTTAAGTTATTCTTGGCTACAAATCAAGTTCCAGTCCAGCTTGAGTTACATGGTATCCTGTCAAAAAAGAAAAAGAATAAAATGTTTCCAATGAACCTGGTGGTGCCTCAAGGTTTGGAAGGGGACTGAGGAGCCTGGGTCCTGACCTGTACAGCTCTACACCCCAAGCCCCGGGCTGGCTGGATCTCTGGGACCAGTTATTGGGCTGGGACTACCTAAAATGGGAAAACCAGACAGAGCAGAAGGTAGTGGGCTCAGTGGCCTGGGGCTGGAGCTTGGGAGGCCAGAAGTGCTGTCCTGAATCTCCTCCTTCCAAAGCTAACCACTTCCCATCTCTGAGCTTTGGTTTCCACACATAAAGATGGGACTGTGAGAAGCAGGTGGGATGGCTCAGCAGGTAAGGGTACTTGCTGCCAAGCATGCCAGCCCAAGTTCACTCCCCAGAACCCATGCAGATGATGGAAAGCACCTATTCCCCAAATGGTCCTCTGATTCCCATCTGTGCACAGCCATGTACCTACAGAAATAAATACGAAAAAAATTAAAATCAGTGGGTAGCTGGGGGCATGGCTCTGTGGCAAAGCACTTGCCTGATGTACACAGGGCCCTGGATTCCATTCCCAGCACTACACACACACACACACACACACGCACACACACACACACACACACACAAATAAAACATGGCATCCAATCACACAAGTGGGACTGTAACTATGACCTGGGTGCTTAGCCCTTAAATAGTTTTGTTTTGTTTGCTTGTTTGTTTGTTTGTTTTAACCTGCATGGTATGGTGGTGCACACCTACCATCCCAGCACTGCAGAGGTAGAGATAGATTTTTTATTTCATTTTATTTTAATTTTTTGCCTCAACCTATTAACAGTGCCTCTTTTTAAAAAAAAAAAAAAAAGATTTATCTATTATATGTAAGTACACTGTAGCTATCTTCAGACATCCCAGAAGAGGGCATCAGATCTCATTATAGATGAGATCTATAACCACCATGTGGTTGCTGGGATTTGAACTCAGTAACTTCGGAAGAACAGTCAGTGCTCTTAACCGCTGAGCCATCTCTCCAGCCCTAATATAGCCTCCTAATTCGTGGGTCCCAACTTGCTAGGGAGATGTTTGGGGAAAACCGAAGAGAGAGGATTAACCTGGATAGTTTAGGTGTTTGTGGGTCACCTAGAGGCATCGAGGCTGGGCTTTGGGACTCCTGGGACCCTCCTTTGCTGAGGGCAGGGTCTCAACGCCCCAGCAACCAAGTCCCTATTCGGTGGATCTGTTCTGATTTCAGGCTCTGTGGGCCAGCGGTGGGAGCAAGGTCGCAGCTTTTGTGGCCTGGCATTTTCGCTGAGCCAGCTGGGGGACCACAGGGCTGCCTGGGACAGCTATTTGCATGCCCTGCTGGCTGCCCAAGACACTGGTAAGAATGCGAGGGTTAGCTTGGAACTCAGGGAGGGGGGATGCAAAGACCGAGGGTACACAATGCCGGAAGGGTCTGTGGAACAGGGAACATGAGATCTTTCGAGTTCTCTTCTTTAGGGGATGTGAAGGGACAGTGGCAGGCCTGTGAGGGCCTTGGGGCAGCTGCAGCCAGACTGGGGCAACACGACCAGGCCTTGAAATACTATAAGAAAGCGCTGGCCCTGTGTCAGGTGAGACCCTCCAAGATGGCCTCTGACTTCCTGCCTTCCCTTCCTCCAGAAGCCTTCTCCAGCTGATACTGCTGGCCTTGTTCCCTGCTCCCTGCTCCCTGCTCCCTGCTCGTTACTCCTTGCTCCCACCACGTATTTACTGACTAGAAACACCATGCCAGGTCCAGGACTGTTACCTGGAGGACGAGGCAGTCTGCCTACAGTTGTGCGCCCAGCGGCATAGTGGCCTGGTGGCATGATGGCGGGGCACAAAGAGAGGGAATCAGCTCTCTCACTCTTTCTGTCCCTTTCCTATTTTTGCAGACTGCATAGCTCAGTCCATCATCATTCCACTCCTGTCTCTTTCTCTCCAGCACGAACCAGGTTCGGTACGAGAGCGGCTTGTGGCCAAACTGGCAGATGCCATGCGGACCTTCGTGGCTCAGAAGAAGCTAGCCCAGGCTCATCTCCTGGTAGTATGACACCTAAGACCAGGAGGTGGAGGTGGGAGTGGGGACAAGATGCCCTAGAAAGGATGTTCTCAGGAATGCCACACTTAACCACTCCGAGTTCATTTGCCCCTGGGCTTGCATGAGGGATGTATGTATATCAGGTCGTAGTGGGTGGGGCAGGGAGGCGGACGGAGATTGTGACATACCTTTTTGTACACCGGTTGTTTCTCAGGACTTTAGCTGAGGTCACAAGCCCCATTGGGTTAAGGCCACAGCCTTTCAGCCATTTGCGTTAAGAGTTGGGAGGCTGTTCTTGGGTGCAATTCCCTAAATGGCCACAGGATGGGGGTGGTGCTCCAAGAAAACTCCAGGAGCTGTCTCTTTGGTAGGACTTCTTCAGGTCCCCTTGGACGCTACCTCTAGCTCATTTTGCCTCCCAGTCTCTCTCCACAGGTCATGGGCCCTCCAAATGCTTTCCTCTGTAGGAAACATCCTCTTACCCCAAGAACTGAAACTTATGCTTTATTATATGGATTTAGTGAGTTGAGTGCCCTCTTGTTTCAAAGCCCAGGACACTGTATAATCTCTAAACACAGTTAAATTCACCTGAAGCAGAGAGGGTGTAATTCAGTTGTAGAATGCTTGCCCAGCATATGTGAGACCCTAGGTTCAGTTACCATACTGGGGGAAATGGGTGGTTATCTAGAACAGGTAGGAGCTTGGATTAAAAGTCAAAAGTGTTAGGCCTCAGCCAAGGCCTTCCACTAACTCCAACAGCACAGGGAAGTGCTGGGTGTCACATGATAATGGCCAGGCTATGGTTGGGTTTACAGGCCTGATTTCTGGTCTAAGATTTAGTAGATGAAGCTGTAGAAAGCAAAGGGCCTTACTTCAGAATTTGAGTCCCAGAAACCCCCTGGGCTATCTCCAGCACGTAAGTCTGTGTGGGGACACTGGCTCCCTAAAGGTAGCTGGAAGGGGGTGATAGCCAGGTGGGTTTCCCCCATGCCATGTTCTGTGCATCCACCAGTCCTCTGCTCCTGGAAAGCTCCAGACTTCATGGAAGGCCTCCCTAGAGGCAAAGACCTCAGCCAGGGTACAAAGTAGTGCAGAAGATGTCCAGGACAGGTGAGCCAAGCAGTCCTGACACGGTAGAAGAGGGTTTGCTACCCAGGGTTGGGGAGCTGACCCCAAGGGTGTCCCACAGCCCAGCCACATCCAGTTCTCTGCCCCTGAAAACCTTTCAGTAGGTGGAAAGGTGAAGAGTCAGAAGAAGGCTGTGAGAAGAAAGAGGTGGAGGGGTTGGCGAACATGACCACTGTGTTAGGACCTCAGAGACAAAACTGTGAGTGCAAAGAGTAGGTGTGGGAGGAACACGCCTGGCTCCTGCAGTCGGAACCTTCCTGGTCCCCCCACCCACACCTGCCACCCACCCCTGGCTCCCCCTGCCTGCAGTAGCTTTCCCACATCTCTGCCTATCTCATGGGGGGCCTGGCCTTCCCAGATGTGGGTGTTGCCTCCTGTTCCCTAGTGTTCATTTCCTAGCATCTTAAACTTTGTGTCTTAGCACACAGGGTGTGTGGCGAGTCGGCTCCACGTCAGGCACCGCCTTAGGCTTTATTCCTTCCTTACTAGGCTGTCCCTCGAAGCTCTCAAGCTCATGGAGCTGAAGGCCTTGCTATTTGGTGAGCTGGCTTAGCTTCCTGATGTGTTCCAGTGTGTTTCCTTCTAGGGAACCATTCCTCCATCACAAGCATCAGGCTTGTCTAGGGCATCCTCCACGAAGTGACCAATACATAGCTAGATATCTACCTCACTTGTCCCCACCCCTGCTTCCTCGTTCCCACTGTGATGTCCTGGTTATGAAGAGACCTGTGATAAATGTATCCAACCCTCTCCATCCAGGCTTAGGAGCCCAAGCCCATCTTCTTTCTGGAGGCCCAAGTCCCAATGGAGTGGATTATCCAGTCATCGCAGCACCCAACAAGCTCCAAGTCAACAGGTAGGTCCTAAAGGAGGGGTGGGGCTTGGAGTATGGGCAGCACGAGTGAGAGAGGTAGCTTGTGGTAATTTTAACTGAGCATGGCCACTGTTGGGTTAAGGGAAGAAAGCATCTAATGCTTGGCAGTATCCCAGGCTCCTGCAAGGCCTATCTGCGGGCTTGAGAAGAGCAGAGTCCTAAAGACAACAGGGATGAGAAGCTGCAGCCAAGGAGGCAGCCTCCTATGCTTCCAAAGTTGCCCCATGGCAGCCTCTCTGCCTCCTTTAGGTCAGCCATATGGACCAAGAAAACCCTCGGCAGGAACTTCCAGAGGACACGCATCCAGTCTGGCCTCTGCACCATCATGTGACCTATACCGGTTGGCTACAGCCCTTACCTCCGCAGGAACTTCCCAATATATGCATTTAGGGGCTTTGAGGAAGGAGCTTCTTTAGCTGGTATGGAGATGGTGCTTCTGAACAGACAGGCCAAGGGCTCTGCTGGCTTGGCTTTGAGAGTCTCTTTGCTCTTCTTTGGGGGAACTTTAACTCAAAAGAGAACTGGAAAATGAACAGTGAGTACTGACCCTTGCTATTCTGGATTAGGACGTCATGACTGTTAAAGCTTTTGCCCGTTCTAAAAATGACTTCCTAGCTCAGATGACTTTGGGACCACTGGGTTTCTCCATGTCCCCTTTTCATGAGGGAGACACGCATGCCATACAACAGAAGATAAGAGAGAGCAGACACTCCAGTTACTGTCCCCCATGAATACCTGAGGTCACAGCAACAATAATGATGTTACAACATTTTTTGAGCATACTTCACACCCTGAACACTTACAGGTATTTTCTCACAGGAGTGCAGGAGGAAGAGAGAAGGCATGGCCGGCGACACAGGCCTATGATGCTAAAGCTCAGAGAAGGCAGGAAGATCACTGCTTCAAGGCCAGCCTGAGCTACATAGCAAGACTTTATCTCAAAAAAACAAAACAAACAAACAAACCAAAAAAAAAAAAAAAAAAAGTAGGGAGGCCACGGCTAGCAGATTTCTGTGAGTTTGAAGCGGGCCTGGACTACATAGCAAATTCAGGCTAGTCAGGGCTATATAGTGAGACACTATCTCAAACAAACAAACCCAAAAAACAAAAATTCAACAGCAAAACCAAAATGAGTTAAAGTTCTGGTCACATCAACAGGACCCAGAAGTCGGAGGTCGAACTGAGTGACACAGGCTACTGTGCAGCCCCACCCCCACCCCACTCCCACCTGAGCTGACTGGCAATCTGCTGTGATTTGGTACAAAATGTAAATCCGGGACCTAAATGTAAAAAGAAGCATTGTTTCTACAAAGCTGAGTTGGATCCTTAACAGACTCATCCTGCATATTAGGCCACTTTCTGGTTTGTTTCTGTTTATTTTGCTTGCTGCTAGGGACTGAGGGCATAACAGGGCATCATCCTGTGCTAAGCAAGCACTCCACTGCTGGCTCCAGGCCAGGGTTCTTCACTTTCAAAAGCTGCTGTTGGTTACAAGCAAGGGGGTTTTACAAAGCGGCCCAAATCCTAAGATTCTAGAGTCATCTGGCACTCTACTTGCTTCAGACGTTCATGAGCTGATTCCCTTTGAATTCCCTTTGATCAAGATGCAAACTGATGCTGGAGAGATGGTGCAACAGTTACAAGCACTGGCTGTTTTCTAGAAGACCGGGCTTCATTCCCCAGCACTTACAAAGCAGCTCACAACTGTCTGTAACTCCAAAGGATCCTGATAACCTCACACAGACACACATGCAAGCAAAACAGCAATGTACATAAAATAAAAATAAATCAATCATACAAATGCAAACTGGGGGTGGGAGGTGTTGGAGAGACAGTTAAGAGCGGTTTTTGTTCTTCTAAAGGACCGGGACTCAATTACCAGCACCCACATGGTAAATCACAACTGTTCATAACTCAAGTTTCGGGGGATTCAGGGCCTTCTTGTGACCTCTGAGCGCATCAGGCATGCATATGGCACACAGACGTACACACGGGCAAAACACTCATACACATAAAATAAATCTAATTTTTTTTTTTTTTTAAAGAAGCAGACTGGAAATTTCAGGCGACAGGTAACTGGTAAGGTTTGTATTAAAAAACATAAGTAATCTAGCTAGGAGGTGGTGGTGCACACCTTTAATCCCAGCACTCTGGAGGCAGAGGCAGGCGGATCTCTGAGTTCAAGGTCAGCCTGGTCTTCAGAGTGAGTTTCAAGGCAGCCAGGGCTACACAGAAAAACCCTGTCTCAGAAAAAGAAAAAACAAAAACAAAACCATAAATCCACTCACTGGCCCCAACTTCAGGAAAAAGACCCTGGTCTCGTGTTGATAAGTAGCAAATGAAATGTATCTTATTTTAGTCTGCAGTAAAAATAATTCATTTCTGATCATGTTAAAATCAGAAGTAAATGAAATAATTAAAAAGGTGTCCCAGCACTCAGGAGGCAGAGGCAGATGGATTTCTGAGTTCGAGGCCAGCCTGGTCTACAGAGTGAGTTCCAGGACAGCCAGGGCTATACAGAGAAACCCTGTTTCGAAAAACAAAACAAAACAAAACCAAACAAACAAACAAACAAAGGTGTAGGTTAGAAAAAAACTCAATCCCACGTCTCATGCTTTCTGACCGTGCTCTGAGATTTAGACTGAGTCTATTTAACGCAGCTGTGAGTGTAACACTGTGAGACATGAATCTGGTTAACATGGCCGGGAGTTCAGCTCTGTGATCCAGAACTTTTTTACCAAACAAGAAGCTTGGAATCCCATATCCAGCATTATGCAAAAAAGAGGGGGTGAGAAGGGAGTGGGAAAATGACCAGTTTCATAGAGAAAAAAGCACATTTATCGTTTTTTAAAATTTGAAACAGGCATGTAGCCGTGGCTGTACTGGAACTCATAATGTAGACTAGGCTGGCCTTGAACTCACAAAGATCTGCCTCTGCCTCCTTGAGTACTGGGATTAAAGGCATCTGTCACCATGTCCAGCTTTTTTGTTTTGGTTTGGTTTTTTATTCATATAGTGTATTGATCATGGCTTCTTCTTCTTCTCTCTCTCTCTCTCTCTTGATTCATACAGTATATTCTGATCATGGTTTCCCATCTCCCAAATCCTCCTCACACATCCAACTCTGTACTTTCTCTCTCTCTCAAGCAGGTAAATTAAAAAACAATAAAAACAAAACAAAGCAACACATACACGCACACAAACCTCATAAACATACAAAATCGGAAACCATGACTTAGAATCAAAAAGACCAGCAAGATGAAAGAATGCCCAAACAAGCAATGAGAGGAAGTCGACAAAAACATCTTTGAGTTTGTTTCGTGGTGGCCATCTACTGCCGGCATGGGGCCTACTTCTAAGTGTGGTTTATATACCCAGGGAGATTCACTGGAGAAAGCTAAGTTTTGTTTTGCAAAGGGTTGTCGATCAGAAACAACTTGATTAGAGAGGGTCATGTCCACTTGCCTCTCTCAGCCTTTGGACCCTGTCTGGCTTGAACCTGGGCAGCCCTGTGCATGCTGCCACAGTCTCTATGAGTTCACATGTGCACCAGCCCTGGCATGTCTGGAAGACACTGCTTCCTTGGTGCCTCATCAACTCTGGCTCCTACAGTCTTCCTGCATAGCTTGCTCAACCCTCTGAGGGGTTGGATGAAGATATCTTATTTAGGACTGGGTGTTCCAATGTCTCTCGCTCTGTACACTGCCCAGTTGTGGATCTCCATGTTAGTTCCCATCTACTAACTAGGGGGAACCTTCTTTGATGACTGAGCAAGATACTAATCTATGGCTAAAGCAGAATGTCATTAGGAGTCATTTTATTGCTGTGTTTCTTAAACAGTATGATAGTATTTGTTTTTCCCCTGGAGCCATGGACTATATCGTTTCAGGTTCTCGGGCACCTGAGCAGTGTCAGGCATGGGTTCTATAGTGTATATTAGGCCTTAAATCCAATCAGATAGAGGTTGGTGACTCCCACAATGCTGTATCATTATTGCTCCATGGGCCAGGCCAGTACCATAGATAACAGGTTTTGCAGCTGGTTTGGTGGTTGCCTTTCTCTGATAGTATGCAGAGTACCTTCCAGTACCATGAACACTAGTCAGTAGGGGTGAAAGCTCTAGTTAGGCACCTAGCATATAGCTTGGTTTCTCTGTGTTCAATGAAATATGTAAATGTTGTATTCAGCAATAGGTCCTTCACAAGAATTTGTGGAGAATAACCAATAGCCTTGACAACAGTTCAAGTTGTTTAGGGGTTTCCATGGGGCCCTTTTGGCCAAAAAATTAGTTAAATGTAACCCATTTCTGGTGCTGAAGATTTCATTTAGTGGTTGGGGCTTTGTTATTTAGTGACTCCATTAGATTTCTTTCATATATGTATACATTTCAAGAAGTTTCTACTGTAGTAGGATTCCATATGACCCCTCAAATGGTCCCCAGTGTTAGTTGCCTTTCCCATATTCTCTCCCTAACCTGTCTTCTTTTTCCTGTTTAATCCTGTTCCTGTCTCTCCTTAGTCTCTCTAAATATATATTCTATTTCCCCTTCTTTGGGAGATCCTTCCAAGATGATCCTCCTCTCCTGCCTAGTTCCTTGCTCTATACATACATAGCCTCTGTGGCTATGCTGATATGTGTATTGAAGGTGTAAGAGCTAACAACCACATATAAGAGAATATATACCATATTTGTCTTTGGGGGGTCTGGGTCACCTCCCTCAGCATTACTTTTTTCTAGCTCTGTCTGTCCATTTGTCTACAAATTTCACATTTTTAACAGCTGAATAATATTCCACTGTGTTAATGTATCATATTTTCATTATCCATTTATTTGTTGATGGAAATCTAGGCTGTTTTCTGATTTCTGGCTGTTATAAGTAGACCAGCAATGAACATGGATGAGCAAGTGTCTCTGTAGGAGGATGAAGAGCCCTTTGGATATATACTTGAGTGGTAAAGCTGATTTCTATGTGTCTATCAGAACCACACTAATTTCTATAGTTACAAGTTTACACTCCGACCAGTGATAAATGAGCATCAGGATGACTGAGGTGATTCTAGGTGTTGGTGTCTACTGTTATCTTTGTTAGGTGGGTATTCTATTCCATGGTTTCGTTATTTTTATTTTTCATTTTTTAGAGACAGGGTTTCTCCGTGTAGTCCTGGCTGTCCTGGAACTCACTGTGTAGACCAAGCTGGCCTTGAATTTACAGAGATCTGTCTGCCTCTGCCTCCCAAGTGTTGGGATTACTGGTGTGTACTACTATGCCTAGATCTTTATTATTATTATTTATTATTATTGTTATTGTTTTGTTTTTTCAAGACAGGGTTTCTCTGTATAGCTCTGGCTGTCCTGGAACTCACTCTGTAAACCAGGCTGGCCTTGAACTCAGAAATCCGCCTGCCTCTGCCTCCCAAGTGTTGGGATTAAAGACGTGTGCCACCACTGCCCAGCTATTATTATTACTATTAATTAATGAGAGTATATCTGTGTGTCACTATATGCATATGAGTGAAAGTGCCCAAAGGCCAGAGGTGTCAGAACTCCTGGAGCCACCTGACATGAGTTCTGGGAAGGAGCTTGGCTCCTCTGCAGAAGCAGTAAGTGTTCTTAACTACTGACACTCTCTACAACTCTGACTCTCTCATTAACATGGAGTTTCCGCCTCATAGCTGCAGAGACTGGGGGAGTAGCTCAGTGATAAAGAGCTTAACTACCAAACCCAAGGCCATCAAGGGATGAAGGAAACAGCCACCCCACCTATGGCACTGAGCCAGCTAGTTTTATGCCAACTTGAAACAAGCTAGAGTTATCTGAAAGGAGGGAACCTCAACAGAAAATGCCTTCATAAGACCCAGGCACAGGGCATTTTCTTAATTAGCCATAGGAGTGTACCTAGCTCATTGTGGGTGGTGCCATCCTCGGGCTGGTAGTCCTGGGTTCTAAAATAAAGCTGAGCAAGCCATGATGAGCAAGCCGGCACAACTCCTTGGCCTCTGCATCAGTTCCTGCTCCGGGTTCCTGACTTATTTGAGTTCCTCTCCTGACTTTCTTGATGATGTACTGTGATGTGGAAGTGTAAGCTAAATGAACCCTTTCCTCCTCAACTTACTTTTTGGTCATGAATCATCTCAGCAATAGTAACTCTTTAACTAAGACAAGCATCGTGCCTTCAATCCAGCCCAGTTATTAGATGTGGAGGACATCTTTTTAAAGTACACTGTGAAGCCAGGCAGAGTAGTGCATTACTTTAATGTCAGCACTTGGAAGGCAGAGAGAGGCAGATCTCTGTGAGTTCAAGGCTAGCCTGGTAGTGGGTTTCAGGATATCCAGAGCTCATGGTAAGACTGACTCAAAAACAAACAAAAAACCAAACAAACAAAATAATGCACCCCTCCAAAAGAGTACATTATGGGAGTGGCTCTATATCTCTGTCTGTCTGTCTATCTATATCATTTCTGTTCATAAGTGGTCAACATTTAATTACATGGCCATTCTTACTGACTGGAGGGAGACTAGAGAATGATGGGTTTTGCTGTGCCACCCCACAGAGATGAAAATCAGGATCTGCTAGGAAGGAGAATGGGTTCTGAGGAGCAAATGATGGTGTCTGTCACACAAGAATGTAGCTATTGAGCTGGGCATCGGTGGCACACACCTTTAATCCCAGCACTTGGGAGGCAGAGGCAGGCAGATTTCTGAGTTCGAGGCCAGCCTGGTCTATAGAGTGAGTTCCAGGACAGCCAGGGCTATACAGAGAAACCCTGTCTGGGAAAACCAAAAAAAAAAAGAAAAGAATGTTGCTATTGCATCCTGCCCCTAACCAACCACCACTGCATACCGGTTTATCTGATTCAATATTCTTATCTTAGATAAGATTCTATCTTATCTAAGATAGGCTAAAAATATGTTATGAGTTTGGCAGAATTAAAATGGAATATAGATGCAAAATCTCTGGGACTCAGCAGGGGCTCAATCCATGTGACTCTTGCTTGGATTTGAAACCATTCCTCAAGGAAAACCTGAAAGGCTGCATGGCAACAACAAAGGGGATTGGTACTCAAAGGCAGCCTTTGTAGAAACAGCTCTCATTGGTTGTCTCCTGAGTTTTGTGGATGGGATATTTACAGCCCATCAGAATGAAATCAACAGGAAAGTTGCAGAAGGCTGTAAGGTCAGCCTGCTGAGATCCCAGCTCCACCACCAACCATCACTATCACTGGGCAGGTTTTTGTTTTGTTTATTTGTTTGTTTGTTTTTACCTTTGAAATGGAGAACAATAGGGTTGCTATGAAATGAGGTGGTTCATGTTAGCACCTGGCACGTGTGTTTAACATATTATCTATGCCAAACATGTTTCACATTATGTCTTAGAAATGAATCTTCAGAATCACTAAACTTAAATAAAGCCAGCCACAGTGGCCCAGACCCAGAATCTCAACAGGAGGATCAGGGATTTAAAGTCATCTTTGGCAAAATAAGATCCAGAGCAGCAGCCGGGCAGTGGTGGTGCATGCCTTTAATCTCAGCACTTGGGAGGCAGAAACAGGTGGATTTCTGAGTTCGAGACCAGCCTGGTCTACAGAGTGAGTTCCAGGACAGCAAGAGCTACACAGAGAAACCCTGTCTCGAACCCCCCCCCCCCAAAAAAAGATCCAGGGCAGCCTAGGCCACATGAGACTGCTTATAGCTCTGGGGATCTGATACCTCTGGTTCCCGAGGGCACCCGAGGTCATGTACACATACCCATACTCTGAAACAATTGAAAACAAAACCAGCTGACCAAAAATAAACTAACTAAATAAATATTTTGCAGCAAATCTGCAAGGAGCCTTGAGTAACTTTCAAAAGTGAAGCCACTCACATGCTAGTAAAATCAGAAAATAAAGCTAGTGAGGTCCTGAGTAAGACCATGGAACCTTGGATTCGAAGTACAATTACACGAGTAATCTAAAGTTCCTGCCACTATTACAGCCTTATAAATTCTACTTCCTACATCAAATAAGTAAAATAGACAGGGTAGAGGCCCACAAAACCACTCGGAGAGAAAAGGCACTGGCTGCCAAGACTGAAAACCTGTGATTGATCCTCGGATCTTACATTGTGGAAGGAGAGATCAGACGCACAGAAATTGTGCTCTGACCTCTATATGTGCAACAGGGCACGTGCAAGCCTCCTCCCTCCAACTCTTGTATTTTTAAATGTTAAAAACAAACAAGCAAAAGCAGGGGTAACGGGAGATCAAAGATATTCCCTAGAAGAGATAATTATCTTATAATTTAAATGGCTTGGCACGATGCACGTGTGCAATCACACCTTACGGCAAGGAAGCTGAAGGCAATAGAACTGCTTCGAGATAGAGGCCAGCCAGGACTACATAGGGAGCAAAGCCCATCTGTACATAAGTATGGAACTCTGCAACGCTGGAAAAAGGTGAGAACACAGGCCGGAACGAAGGTGCGCGGAACGCCTGATAGCCTGGGACAAGGAACGGACGGTTCGATGCAAAAGGCGCTGGGGCGGGACAGACCCTGCGCATGCGCCGTGCAGGCTGCGCTCTGCTAGTCGAATGTTCGGGCTGCGGACGCTGCTGGGGTTGGGGCTGCTGGTTGCAGGCTCGCGCCTGCCACGGATCGCAAGCCGGCAGAGTGTGTGCCGTGCAGGGTCCATTTGGTGGGAAACGCAGCGCCGGGGCTCGGAGACCATGGCGAGCGCGGCGGTGAAGTACCTAAGGTACGGCCGCACTTTCCCGCGGGGGCGGGGCGGGGCAGGCCGCGGCCCCAGCACCTCAGGGGCGGACTCAGGCCAGGACTTCCCTCAGCCAGGAGGAGGCTCAGGCCGTGGACGAAGAGCTTTTTAACGAATACCAGTTCAGCGTGGATCAACTCATGGAGCTGGCCGGGTTGAGCTGTGCCACGGCCATTGCCAAGGTATGTGGCACAGTGACAAGCCTCTGTCGGGAGCGAGTGGTAAGTCCCGGGCGGTGGAGCACACAGCGGCGACTGCCCGACCCTTTGCTCTTGTCTTTAGGCTTATCCCCCCACGTCTATGTCCAAGAGTCCCCCAACTGTCTTGGTCATCTGCGGCCCCGGAAATAATGGAGGGGATGGGCTGGTCTGTGCGCGACACCTCAAACTTTTTGTGAGTATGTGAACGGAGTTTTTGTGGCAAGGTATAAGGATTCGGGATCGGAGATTGAGTGGCTACTTTCCTTTTCAACTAGGGTTACCAGCCAACTATCTATTACCCCAAAAGACCCAACAAACCACTCTTCACTGGTCTAGTGACTCAGTGTCAGAAAATGGACATTCCTTTCCTTGGTGAAATGCCCCCAGAGGTAGGTGGGTTGATGCCTCATGTCTCCAGTAAGTACTGCCCCTGCCCTTCCCTTCACGTTTTTAGACCAAGCTGGCCTGCCTTGTGTCTGTCTGTCCTAAAAAGTGCTGAGTAAAAGTGGTGTAGAAGCCCCTCCATATTTCGTGCTCCACTACTTTCCAACACTAGGCACTCCCATTCTGCAGCCAAACACCTCCTGAAACAAATAATCTAGCCCTCAGGGCCTCATCCTGAACCTTTTCTGAAGATGCATGGATTAAAGGGTGGGAAATCAGAAATTATAACAAAACCCAACTTGTTCTATGGATGAAGATACTGACATCCAGAACTAGTCCCTTCTGGCTTCTAGTCTTGTGAAGCCTGAGACTGGCTGTCAGCCCCACTCACCAGTGACAGCAAGGAACTCAGAACAGAAAATATGCCTGGATTCAGACTGGCCTGAATGAGCTACTCTTCACTTGGTGCCTTAGGAACCAGTTACATCCATGCTTCTGTGATCAGTGGGTGCAGTAGGGCTGATAGACACTAGACAGACAGGCCAGCCCTCCCTAGGTGACAGCAGTCCTGACATCTTTTCCTCTTCCTGCTCCCTCCCAGCCCATGATGGTTGATGAGCTGTATGAACTGGTGGTGGATGCCATCTTTGGCTTCAGTTTCAAGGGTGAAGTTCGGGAGCCATTCCACAGTATCCTGAGTGTCTTGAGTGGACTTACCGTGCCCATTGCTAGCATCGACATTCCCTCAGGTACTGAGACTCAGGGGTTCTGGGGGACTCGTGCTCAAACCAGGCTAAGGCTGGTTGGTACCCAGGGGACTGTCCCACATTAGGGCTGTGAAGCAAAGTTCATGCTGGCTGATCCCGTGAAAAACCTAAGCCTGATAGTACATGGGACTGAGAGTTCAAATGGGGACTGAAGGGTTTCCTTCTTCCCCAGGACCAGGCCTTCTGTATTTGCTTATACTACTTTCTCTCTTCAGGATGGGATGTAGAGAAGGGAAACCCTAGCGGAATCCAACCAGACTTACTCATCTCACTGACAGCACCCAAAAAGTCTGCAACCCAGTTTACTGGTCGATATCATTACCTTGGGGGTCGTTTTGTACCTCCTGCTCTAGAAAAGAAGTACCAGCTGAACCTGCCATCCTACCCTGACACAGAGTGTGTCTACCGTCTACAGTAAGGGAGGTGGGTAGGCAGGTTTCTCAATAAAGACTTGGTACCTTCTGTCTTGAAGCTGGAGTCTTCTGGCCTTAATAATTATCCGTGGGTCATGCTTTCTCTGGGGAAACAGACCAACATTTGTAAGCAATGGAAAATAACTCAGGTGAGCTATCTTTCACCCAGGAATGGTTCTTACTTAGTAGCAGGACCCCCAGAGGTTAACAGAATTTCTTCAAGTCTCCAAGTGCCATCTAATTTGTGCTCAGACTTTCTCATGCTGGGAATGGTGATGTCAACTGGGAATGACCTATAAGCTTGGGGCCCAACCTCTCATTTAGTCATGATTAGAAACAGGCAGTCTGGGAGAGTAACCTAACCCATACATATAAATGTATGTTTTTCTTAACCTTCATGGTATTTAAATGAAAACATTTTGCAGGGTATGACAGTGCATGCCTCTGGGGTAAGCACTCATGAGGCAGAGGCGCATGGGTTTCTGTGAATTCTAGGAAAGTCAGAGCTATACTAGAGAAACCCTGTCTCAAAACCAAAACAAAGACATTTCATGTAAGTCTACATTTTCAGACTTTTAGAAGAAGAGACACTCCAAATATTCCTCCATCTTGATTCCTCTTCCCACCATCCTTTTAGCTGGTGAGCTGTTGGGCACCAGATTTACTTTTTGGACAGGAAGTTTCACAGGGGACCACCTCCACCCCCTCAGCTAGCACAGACTGCTTTGGCTCTCAGCAGATTGGTGCTCCAGAGGTGTGTGCAGAAACCCTGCCCCAAACCAGGCTACCCCTGAAAAGGAGTCAGCTGAGATCCAGGTTAGACCCTCAGTCTCTCTTCTGCTTCTTCTTTTTGGCTTTCTCCTTTGGGTGTGGCTGACTTCTCTCACCTCCATCCCCTGCTTCCCAAGTCCTGCCATTATCTTTATTGCTTACATCCAAGACCTCCTCACAGCACTGCTGTCTTGTCTTTTTGTCCTTTCTTCTGACCTTTCTCTCTCCTTTTGTTAGGTCACCCTTCCCTTCTTCCTCTTGGGTATCCAAGTCCTCTCCACATGTCTGTCGCTTCTTGCTGCTTCTCCTGGGGTCCTTATCTGCTCCACTGTTGACTGCCTTTGGGCCGCCTGTCATATCTCTGCCTCCTTCATCACAGACTCCCATCTCCCCCTCTTCTTCATGGTGCTGCCTCCTCCTTTTCTTCTTTCTCCTGGAAGACTGGTCAGATCGCTCTGTGGGCTCTCCAGGCCCACTCTCTCCTGCTGCCTCTTCCTCCTCACTTCCTATAGCCATCCCCTCTCTCTCGTCTTTCTGCCTCTTTTTCTTCTTCTTCCTTTTCCTGAAGCTCTTGTCACTGTGTTCCGGGAGCTCCTCACCTACACTCTTTTCAGTTGTTGCGGCCTCTTCCTCCTCTTTCTGCTTCCTCTTCTTTTTCATTTTTTTGGAAGGCTCACTGTCAGTCAGTGTTTGAGAGGTGCTCATGTCCTTTGAGCCTTTGAACCGAGCCAGAAAGGCCTGCTCTTGGGCCTCCAGGCGAGCAAGCTTGGCCTTCATGGTGATTCCAGTCCGGGCAGCCCTAAAAGAGATGATGGGTCCAGGTCAGCAAGGGAAACAGAGTAAGTTGGGAACAGAGGGAGGGAGCTGCCTACCTTCAAACATGAGCTTGTCAACAACAGCAATTATTCCCTTGGAATAAAAATAATTGGGAGGTGGCACAGGCTATCCTCAAGCATGGGCAGAAAAGATGGGGAACCCAGAAGGTGACCACAACTTACTTGTGTGCTGTTCGCCCCTCACAAGCTTTGAGTAGCATCTCATCAGTCAGACTGTTGATGACAAGTCACAAACAGATATGGTAAGACGGCTTCCCCCCCCCCCCATCTTCACTATTGTTCAAATCCTGACACTTTTTGAAGTGCTAAGAATACAACGATTAGTACAATCTAGTTAATTCCACAAACACGCACCTATTCTCCTCCCCTCCGACAGGAGCTCAGTCAAGCCTTAGGCTTAGGTTCATCCCAAAGCATCTCCCACATGCCCTCAGTACCATAATAGACTCTCACATCTTTGTGGGCATGGGCTCATGGCTGTCAACATCACTGCAGCTCCCCAAGGCTCTGTCAGGCTTCTCTTCACCTGAGGTTAGTGTGGCTGTCTAGAAAAAAAGGACCATGGAAAGGGATGAAGCCAACTTAATACCATTACCAACTCTTCTCCATTTCTGAAACCCCAAGGCACGAAATTGACAGCCCTCGCCATTGCTCCTTGCAAAATCATGCAGCCTGCACATTTTCATTTGGGCAGGAGATGAAGGGCCAGTTACTGGGAAGTAGAGCAGCCAGGGCTTCTCTGGCTCACAGCTGGCTGACTGTAGAACAAGCAGGGAAAAGTAGGTGCTAGGAAGTGACAATGAAGACAGCACCCCCATCCCCAGTATTCTTGTTTAACTAGACTCATAGCCTATTATAGGCCATGTAGCTGAAATAGATCCATTTAGGGAGATAGCTCAACTGGTAACTACACTTGCCATGCAAGCATGAGGACCTAAGTGCAGATCTCCAGCACCCACATAAATGCTGAGCAGGCATGTTGCTCACCTGTAGTCTCAGCAAGCTAGCTAGCTTGGTAGCTAAACTAGACAAACTGGCAAGCTCTGGATTGAAGTAAGAGACCCTAGCTCAGTATATAAGGTGGAGATCAAAAAGAAACTTAGCCTCCTTATGCATGCATGCATGGGCATCTGCACACATGCATTCCCACGAATATGTTAACACATATACACACACCAAAATGAGAGAGAGGTGTCCAGTCCAGATATAACTACATGGGCAGTTATGATGAATGCTGCAGATAATTCAGGCCAGGAAAGAGCAGGTGGGAAAACACAACTTTTGTTGTTGTTGTTTTGTTTGTTTGTTTGTTTTTTGAGACAGGGTTTCTCTGTGTAGCCCTGGCTGTCTGAAAACACAGCTTCTTAAAGGAGAAAAAAAGACCTGCTGGCTAATGTGTACCGGTCCCAGAAAGAAGTGAGTGAGACCCAAAGCATAAAGGGCCATAGAAGACAGTCTCATTAAAAAGGATGGAGCTGGACAGTGGTGGCGCACGCCTTCAATCCCAACGCTCATGAGGCAGAGGCGGTAGATCTCTGAGTTTGAGGCCAGCCTGGTCTACAGAGTGGGTTCCAGGACAGCCAGGGCTACACAGAGAATCTGTCTTGAAAAACAAAAGCAAACAAAAAGGATCATGATATGTAGCTGTCTTTTGCTACTCTGTGGGTTCTTTTTTCTTCCACCCTTCTTCCATCCTTTCAACCCTAACACCAGATAGGAGAGGGGAAAGGAAAGAAAGAAAAGGAGGCAATGCTATCGTTAGACTACTTCCTACTGATTAGGAGCACCGAGTCCCTTGAGGTAAGTTTGATCATTACTGACAGGATATCTGATTTCTTTTTGTGTATGACTACTTAACAAACCACAACTAACATAACAACACACAATAGCCTTCCTCTGGGTCCTAGCATTTATATACCCTCTAAAAAGTCCCCAGAATTCCAAATGTCACAGAATCAAAGAAACTACTTGCTGCTGGCAAAACCACACCCCCGCTTAGAGCATGAGGCAAATCATAGTCAGCTGCTGACTGCAGTCTGAAGCAGCCCCCCATATCCCACACCTGAGATTAAGATAAAAATATATTCCCATAATATTTCTGTGTTTTTCAAAGAAACCAAAATTCTCACTACATAATAGTAGAGAGATTGTGTTTCAGAGAGAACCCTATGGATGCTTTGTAGGTCAGCTGACTGTGGTGGAGAGTGAGAATAATCAGAAGCTCTTAAAGAGGCAAGGACTGCCTGAACTGAGTAGATGTCAAGATGTAGAAACTGGGAAGGGTCGCTAGATAAGCCCTGAGCGCAGAATCTGTGCTCACTAACTGCTGGCTTCTGTTCTTTTGCCTCTACTAATCAGCTAGGGGCTCTTCCGCAATCCATTTTTACTCTTTGGGTCACATATGTAAAATAAGGATGGACCAGGCACCTCACAGGACTCTCCTGGCTTCTCTTTTAATATCATACACCAACATATCCCACCCCAGAAGCTCCAAACTAAATGAAGGCCTCGCTCCCACTGTGCACTGCTGCTTCCCCAGCAGATGGGATGGCCCATGGAACCTTAACACTTCAGTTCTGGGTGAGGGCATGGGCAGAGCAAGGCTGGATACAGGACCTGGGTGTATGGTCCTGTAGACCGTACCCTTGAGAATTAATTGGACAAACAAGGCAATTGATCAGGACCCAGGGAGATGGGAGCAGTTAAGAGCTGGATCTCTCACTCTAGTACCTTCACAAACTTCTGATACAGCAAGCTGGGCTTGGGGTGACTGGACTGAGTGGTCTCCTTGGAAAGGTGCCTTATCTGCACTCCATCCTGTTGGAAAATATCAGTGAGAAAGTGGCATACTGTATTGCCCTGCCCCACCCCAGGCCTGCAGGTTTCTTCAATATACCTGACAAGCTCATACCTTCCCCGAGTCCACTACCAAGCTGGCAGCAGTCTTGTTGAAGAGATCACTCCACCAGTGGTCTGTAAATTCCTTGGCAGGGTCGTGTCCCACCTCCAGGTGAATAAGTAGAAGTCACAGTCTGAGCACTGCCCACTGGCCCTCATGGATCCCTTCTCCCATTCATGCTGACCACCTCATAGTCTTACCCCATGGGTATCTTGCTTCAGTGTCACCTTGAGGGCCTGGGTAATGCCATTCTCTCTCCGGCCCAGGCCCTTGCCTGCAGAGGAGAGTGAGTGATTTATTATGTAGCCTGACCTGAGCCCTCACCAAGTCTTCCCGAGCTAACTGCCATTCCTTATACTGATCACTGAGTATACTCTGCCTTTCAGACACCTACCTCACTCCATTCCTTCTAGCCCTGCTCAGTAAAGGCCTCCATCTGAACCAGAACTATCGTATCTCCTTGCGGCCTCCTCTAGTCTGCCCAGCCACTTGCCCCTCATTATCCAAATTGAGGATTTCTCCTATTCTTCCCTACTCCAGATGGGTCAGAAAACTTATGCTTCTAAAGATTTCTCTTTAAGCTAGTTTCTCCTCTGGTTGAACGGACATGGGCAGAGGCGATGGGAGTTGGGAGGCTATGGAAGAACACCTTGAGTCCACCCATGCTTCAGCAGCTGCTCTTCAGCAAACTTCATCCCACGACTCTTGACCTCTGGAGTGACACTCATGGTAGGCTCTGTCCTCAGGTTCTCACCAGGGAAAATTCATCCTTTGAATAGTGAAAGAAATGACTGGAGGTGCAGCTTAGACAGCAGGGTGCTTTTCTAGCACACACAAAGCCCCAGGCTTCAACTCAAGCATCATGTAAAATAAGCCGTGCTGGCCCACACATGTAATCCCAGCAGTTGGAATGTGGAGGCAAGAAGACCACAGTTCATATCACCTACAACTATAAGGGTTGAAGCCAGCCTGTGCTATATGAGACCCTAAGTGAGCAAAAAAGGGGTGGTAGTGTGGGCTAGGGCTGTATCTTACTATGTATTAGTAGGTAGAATGCTTGCCTACCATGTGTGAGGTTCTGGGTTCAATCCCTAGCATTGTGTAACCAGGTGTGGTAGTGTATGCCTGTAATTCCAGCTCTGGGGAAGTGACAGCAGAAGGCTCAGGACTTCAAGGTTGACTAGGAGCTTGGGACCACCCCGGAATGCTTAAGACCCTGTCCGTGCCGAAAGTTCATAAGGCTGCTTGTGTAAGACTTTCCTTTCATAAAAACAGCTTATGTGTATGCCCAAGTGTATGTATATGCACTACATGCATGCAGGAACTGGAGTTATAGTTATGAGCTGCCCTGTGGGTGCTCGCAACTGAATCCAGGTCCTCTGCAAGAGTACTAAGCGCTCTTAACCACAGAGCCATCTCTCCAGCCCTTGGATTCTTCTTGAGTCCTGGGAGACACCAGGAGGAAGACTGTTCTTTGGGGAGTCCTCTCTCTGGTCAAAGGGGCCAACACCTAACACAAAGCAAGATGAAGGAGGGGTGGTGTCAATACAGATACCTAGATGTGTGCATCAGCTATGCTGAAGTCTTAATGTGAAAACTTCCATTCAATCTTGCCACCCTCCTCAGGTGACAAAGGATTAGATTAGTTAGCTTCTGTACAGCTTGGTCTACATAGAGCTTCAGGCTATGTAGCTGAAGAAATTAGCCTTTTTAAATTAACTGAGATGGGAAAACCTCAATCAGTGGCACCATTTACTGGCCTTGAGTCCTGGACTAAAAGCAGCTACGGCCAGAAAGATGGCTCAGTGGGTAAAGGTGCTTCCTGTCAAAACTGATGTTTAGTCCTAGGGACCTACTTAGTGAAAGGAGAGAACTGACTTCCATGGGCTCTCTTCTGCCCCCCATGTCCATGCTGATGTTCATCCCCCCCTCTCCCTCCCTCTCTCCCTCCCTCTTCCCCCCCATTAAAATGCAACACAGCTCTGGCAGCTTGCTAGACTAAGTTACACAACTAATGTATGAAGAATTCAAACCAGGAAGCCCGTGTGCAGAGTCTGTTTACATTGTGAAAACAAAGCTGTGAGGTGTTTGGTAACCTGAGCTAGAGACTGGTACTTAAGAGAGCCTACAGTCCAACATTTGCACTGCCCCGGTGTGGGAGCCAAACCTTCCGCCCATGTTGCTGCCTTATTAGGCTTTCAGAAGCTTCTATTTGGAATCTGTCTAGTATAGGAAGGGAATGCTCACTGAGCACTAAGTAAACAAAGATGGCTGCTATGCAGTATCACCTCATTATACTTCAGAGACAGTCCTGTCCAATAGGTACCATCCTCGTCTTACAAGTAAGAAAAAAGGGGCCTGGGGTTCTTGCCTACTCAGGAAATTTGAATACTAGCCCTGATTCAAAGTAGCCAAATTTCTTCACAGTAACTCACACATACTTCCCTTTGCCCCAGAATGGCATTTCCCCACTGGTACACTAAATTTACCTCCAAAGTGTAAGATGGCACATCACACAAGACTCTGAAAACTTCAACTACTAATATCAATTTGTGCTAACATAATTTGTTATGTTACACACAACTGCTTTTTGTTTTGAGATTATGTATCCCTGGCTAGCCTGAAGCTCTATGTAGACCAAGCTGGCCTCACACTCACAGAGTTCTGCTTGGTTCTGCCTACCAAGTGCTGGCATCAAAGGTGTGAGCCACCACCCTGGCTACAGAGAACTTAAAGCTGACCTGTGGGGCTGGAGTAAACCTGAAGCTGCTCTAAAGGGCAGACTTCCATAGATCTAAAGTCTAGTAGATCCCTTTATGAAGGCCAACACAACTTTAGGCAGTATTCCTAAACATAACATATTAGGTTTAAGAACGAGGAATAGGACTTCCATCCAATAGAAGGTGACAGACATCTACCTGTCCATCAAGACATGGGCTGTCCAAGTTCCAAGGAATAAGCTGGAAAGGGTATTTGATAGATGTAAGCGACACCTGAATGTTTCTAGGTGTAATAGCAAAGTAAAATAGAGAACTTTACAAAGCAGGAAATAAAAATCCAGAGTCTGGTTAAGGAGTTCCTTATTCCTAGTGAGTAGGAATGTCAGAATCAGATAGGAGGAGGCATGGCTCAAGAGAGATGGGCTCAGAAAACCTGCCCTATACCTCATCAATTCCAGTGACAGACACATTCAAGAGCAGAATGAGACAGTCCTTATAAGAACACTTCAGTGAGTGCAAATGCCCAGCTTTTCCTTGGCACTGCTAAAACAGCTGTAAACATCATTTTAAAGGGGTCACTTCTTGTGGACTGAACTCTTGGGAAACATACAGCAAGTGACACAGGAGCTTCTAGACTTACGGGAAAGGTCTTTGAATCACTAATCATTGATGTGGAAACTTGATGGGACCAGAGTCTGCAGGGGACTTAAATACAGAAGCCAGGCAGTGTGCTGCTGATGCAAGAATCATACAGGTCAGGGCCAGCACTTGTAACTGGGAACCTGAAGAGGGCCAGCTCTGTCCTGGTCTGCTTCTCTCTCCTTTTGCCTGTCTCTCCCAGAGAACATAGACTAGCCAGGTCTACAGGAGCTCATGTGTGTTTCAGGCTCCGGGAGCTGGGATGTCCTTTCACATCTGCTTGTGTTTCTCTTTGCGATCAGCCTTCAGCCCAAGCAACCTGGCTCACAGCCCTCCACTCTCTTTTATACCCCCCCCCTTACTTTTCTCTGCCAACGCAGAACGCAGGACTAACCACTTGTCCCACCCTGAGTTTCTTCCCTTTGTACCATATTCTGTTACTCCCTGAAATGACTGGTGCTTATTTTTCTGTTTGGCTATTACTGTATTTCACAGTAGGCCTACTCGTTGATACTGACTGTGCAGATGATATTCTAATTTCTAATCATCAGTCTAGAGGAAAAAGACAGCTCAGCCCTTGAATAGCCTAGGCCCTACTGAACACTGTGAACACTTCTGAAAGAGTAAAGGTGTTTTTTAAAACTTAGGGGAAAAAAATTAGTTTAGTTGTATGAATGTTTTGCCTGTATGAAAGTGTACCATGAATACAAAGTGCCCTCAGAAGCCAGAAGAGGCTGTTCAATGCTCTAGAACTGATGTTGTAAGTGGTTGTGAGCCATCATGTGGGTGCTGGGAACTGATGCAGGTTCTCTGGAAGAGAAGTACTCTTAATGACTGAGCCACCTCTCCTAGCCACTAAATAAATTCTACCAATGACCTAATCCCTAATGTGCAAATCTCAAGGAACACAAAACACCAAGGTAACATAACTCCTCCCAAAGCTGAAGAGACCAGGAGATAAAAAGTGGTCAGGACTTTAGGACAGGACTTTGAAAGCACCGTGTAAAAAGCCAGGCAAGGTAGTGTGCACTTGTAATCCCAGTGACGGCCAGAGAACCCAGCCTAATCAGTTAAAGACTCAGTCCCAAAAAAACAGGTGGTTAATTCCTGAGGTTGACCTCTGGCCTCTATATGCATACACACACACACACACACACACACACACACACAAACAGGTGGTTAATTCCTGAGGTTGACCTCTGGCCTCAATATGCATACACACACACACACACACACACACACACACACACACACACACACACATTCGCGGTGCTCCCATGCTCCCATACATATTTCAAACAAATAAGCAAAACTCCAGGGGCTGGAGAGATGGCTCAGTGGTTAAGAGCACTGATTGTTCCTCCAGAGGACCTGGGTTTGATTCCCAGCACCCAGAGAGCAACTCACAACCTTCAGTTCCAGGGTATTAGATACCCTCTTCTAGTCGTCTCAGGGAACCAGTCATAGATGTGGCACACAGCCATACAAGCAGGCTGTACACAAAAATTCTTTTTAGTTCTTAGGTTTGTTTATTTATTGAATTAAGCCACCAAATCTGTAGTAATTTGTTATGTAGCACTGAAGCTAATGCACAGGATAGTGATGAAGTAGGGGCCTGGAGAGACCACTCAATGGTTAAGAGCTCTTACAGAGAACAGGGGTTTGGTTCCCACCAAAACCAAGGCAGCTTACATCTCCCCACACCTCTTACTGGCATCTGGCATCTTACTGGCATTGGATGCACATAATACAAGCAGGCAAAAGTACTTGTACACATTAAATAATAAATGAATTTTTAAAATTAAATAGCCAGTCATAGTGACACACACCTTTAATCCTAGTACTGGGGGGAAGGGGGAAAGGCAGGTGAATCTCTGTGAGTTCAAGGCCAACCTGGTCTACAACTTGAGTTCCAGGACAGCCAGAGCTATTAAACAGAGAAACCCTGTCTCAAAAGATCAAAATAAAATAATAAAATAGTTCTTCCAGCCCTGTTTGGTGAAGCACATCTTTAATCTCAACATTTAAGAAATTGTCTGGCAGATCTCAGTGAGTTGGAGGCCAGCCCCTTCTACATATTGAGTTCCAGGCCAGTAAAGGGGGCATAGTAAAGCCTGTCTGATAGGTAGATAGATAGATAGATAGATAGATAATCTGTTCTATCAGTTCTCAAAATGTGACCCAGGGCCCCCTTTGGGCTGAGACTTTTCTAGAGACCTATGAGGAAGTCTTTTCTCAGAAATCCTCCCATATTACCCCCCTTTCCCCATTTGTTTTTTTTTTTTTTTTGAGACAGGTTTTTTGTGTAGCCAAGTCCCCGGCTCCCTCTCTTATGACTGCATAGACTGTGTAGTTTCCCAGGCACCACACCAGTGATAACATTGCTTTGTTAAGGGAATAGGCTCTTGTGTACTCTGGTGTCTAGGAATATTCTCCAATTCTGCATAGCTAAATGCCCCAAAGCTCACAAAAGCTTATAAAATGGAGGCAGGGTGTTGGCAAGTGTCTCGTGATGATCAAGTTCAGGAAGCATCACATGTCTGTCCACTAGGAAGAGTGATTACATGAAGGCCAAATGAAAATGGAACTGTGAGTACAGCCAAGGTGAAGTGGTCCTTTCCCTCTCTTTTTTTTTTTTTTGGAGGTTTCACTAATTTCCCTGGCTGGCCAGGGTTAGACCGGCCCGCCTCTCTTCCTGCTTCTTGGTATGGAAACACAAGTAAAATTTAGATGCTGAGGTTACCATGCAACTACCGCCTCTCAGAAATTATCTCTGATTCTTTTAATAGTCAGAATAATCATACCCCATACTTGTGGTGCATTGACTCACCACCAGCCTGCTAGTGCTGCTTCACGTGGATCATCTTATTGATGCCTGCCAACATCTTATTAGAAGGTATTACTTATCCTTAATTTATGAAGAAGAAATCGAACACTGATAATTCGAAAACCAAACAGATGGCAAATAGTAGATACAGGATTGGTAGTGAAGCATTTCATGAGCAACTGCTTTGGGGCTTTACAGGTTGTTGTGCTTTCTACTGTAAGACTTCCCACATCCTATTTCTCATCACAGTAATTCAAAACCAGGCTCCACATAAGTGGGAGACAAGCTTTATTTCCCAGCCCTTGACAATTACAGCGAGAATGCGTACAGCGTTTCTGGTGAACTGAGTGACACAGCAGGAATCGCTTTTAACGCAGTTGCAATGGACAGGAGTGGACAGGCGCAGCCTGATCTGTGAAGGCTACAAGTACACTGAGACGCTGTCTCCTCTCCAGCCAGTTTCCAAGGATGGCCAGAGCCACCCGTTTGCAGCAGCCTAAAGGACCAGCTGCGGCCTTTTCCTCCTGTTATAAATCCAAGCCCTGCAGCCACAAAGTCAGCAGAGTGGAACTACTCTCGGATCTTCGCCTTTGCTCCCGCCCCTGGGGAAAGCAAGCTCCTTACCGTCAGCTTGTATTCCTCTCCTCCCTGGAAGCACATGTCACACCCGACATGGGTGCCGCCATCTTCCCGGAAGTGAACTTCGGTCCCTCTAGGATGCAGAAACCATAGAGACGTCCTGACAGTGGCCACGCCCCTGGATGGTTGCCACGGAAATCAGTTTCAGGCTGGGTGCACGTTTCCTTCCCGCAGTTTCTGGAAGCTAGTGCTCCTCCCTAGCTTCTGTTTCGGGTCCCTCCCCAACCCAATCCGGAGTCCAGCCTCACTTGAGGTTTATGGGCGGGGACACTCAGGCTCTGCACAGCGCTGGAATCAGCACTGTTTGCACACTACTTTGTGCCAAGACTAGTTCCTTTCGTACTGGGAACACAAGGACACTTAAGACTCGACCCTTAACTTGGAGGAGCATGTAGACTTGCTCCGGAAAGAGGAGAGACGGGGTCCGAAGGCTGCACCGGAGCTACACAAGTATACCATCCCCACCAGCAGTTGTAGGCTTCTGAAGCCGCCTAAAAACAAGGGGAGAAGAGCCTTTCATATTGCCTCCCCATATCGGAATATCCATTTGCTTGCCATCTAGAACGCAATTAGGACAAAGGATATAATTAAGAAAATACACTGGGAGCAGAAAAGATAGCTAACCCTTCTAGAGTGTTTGTTTCTGACTCAATTCCCAGCACCCACATGGATTCCAGAGGATCCAACACTTTCTGACTTCTGAAGTGCAGATGCATACATGCAGGCAACACACACACACACACACACACACACACACACACAATTACATCCTTAAAAATTAAAAAGAAAAGAAAGTACAGTGGGGAATCTTTCAGAGCATCTAAGTCTAGTTACCAGTACCCATGCTGGGTATTCACAGCTACCTGTAAACTCCAACTCCTGGGGACCCAACACCCATGGCCTCTGCTGGTATCTCTAAACATAGCACATACCCACTCACAGAAACACATAATTAAAAATGAATCTTTTAAAAAACAAAACAAAAACCCACCATGCAGAAACAGAGATGCCATGAGTGAATTCTGAGAGTGAATCCTACTACCCTGACCCTGTCAAGAGAACAGGAGTTCTTTTATAACAAAAAAGTTATCTGGTCACATCTGTGTGTCATTTGTGTGAGGCCCATATTAGGACAGTGTCTTAAAGGCTGTGAAGAGACACCATGACCTAGGCAACTCTTATAAGGAAAAACATTTAGCTGGGGCTGACTTACAGGTTCAGAGGTTCAGTCCGTTATCATCATGGTGGGAAGCATGGCAGGATGCAGGCAGACATGGTGCTGGAGGAGCTGAGAGTTCTACAGCTTGATCCAAAGGCAGGAGAAGAAGATTGTCTTCTGCAGGCAGCCAGGAGGAGACTGGAATTCCACATTAGGCAGAGCTAGGAGTATAGGAGACACACTTCCTCCAACAAGGCCACATGTCCTAATGCTGCCACTCCTTGTGGGTCAAACATTCAAACACATGAATCTATAGGGGACAAACCTATTTAAATCACCAAAGATAGGAGCATCTGACTGTCCTGTTAACCAATACATCTTTACAGCATCTCCTGTAGTAGTTTGAACATGAATAGTGCTAGGCTCTTAGGTTTAAATTCTTGGTCCCCAGTTGGTGGAACTGTTGAGAGGGATTAGGAGGCGTGGCCTTGATGGAGGAGCAGTGTCACTTTGAGATTTCAAAATCTGATGTCATTCCCATTAGTTCCCTCTCTGCCTTGTGCTTGTGGATCAGACATAAGCTCTCAGCTACTACTCCGATGCTGTGCCTGCCTGTCTGCTGTGCTCTTTCTTGGTGGTCACAAACTCTAATCTAAAAAGGAACTTGTCTGTTCATCTAAGGCCAGTGGGTCCTTAGATGTCTGACTCTAGGTGTTTGCAGAGGGTATCACAAATGCTTGCTGTGCGTTATGGTGTGAGTGCCTGTGTTCCTAGCACGTGGGAGGTAAAACCGGGAGAATCATGAATTTAAAGTCATACTCAGCTATATAGCAATTTCAAGGTCAGTCTAGCTACATGAAAACCTGTCTTAAGGGCAGAACCAAGCCCAAGGTCATGGATCACAGGTCAGGCTCCATGTAGAGTCCAGTTGTTAAAGTATGGAACCTTCTGCTTTTATCCTTGCTGTTTTGCCTCTCAGTTGAACTCCTTGTTGCTTTCTGAGAGTTTTGCTACATAGTCCTGGCTAGCCCAGAACTGTAAGTCAGGTTGAAAAAAAAAGTCCCGTCGGCTGAAGTCAGACTATCTTCTTTCTACCTCCTGTCTCTTTAAGCTGCAGCAATCTAACATTGTGCTGCACCAGAAATCTAAGGAGGGAACCTGGACCCCTACTCCTAGCAGAGGGCTCCAAGCCCTCTTTATGAGACGTTTTGTCTTTCTTACTGGCCTTGCCTACTCTTGGCACCCATTCCTCTTGAGTATAGATGCCAGCCAGGCGCACTATATAAACTAAACAGCCACCAGTCTACCTAGCACCTCGGGACTTTGTGTCCTCTGCTTCCATGAATGATGTAATTCCTGTGGATGGGGTCTCTGGCCCTGGGGCCTTTGTTGGTGTTCCATCTGTCTTTCAGGTAGCCACTCCTTCACCTAACCTTTCTCATCCATCCAGCCTTTCTCACCTTGCTCAGACCTTAGATCCTTCCTGGCAGCCTCAGGTCTCTGAAGGTCACCGGCAGCTTGGGCTCTGGTGAACATGATCATCTAACACTGTTTCTGAGTCTTCTCAAGACCATCTAAAGGGTAGACCTACCTGTTCATCCCTCTCAAGAGCCTCCCCTTTCCACCATCATCTTTCCTTTTCTTATAATCAAAAACAAACAAACAACAACAACAAACTAACATTTCTCTTTTCCCATGTCTGTTTCACTCTGACTTAGTCTGATCTCTAGACAAGAGGCAGTTTCTAATCAACACAGCCAAAATGTAGGGACAAGGTATTCAGAGGCTCAGGGGAGGACCCCTCTGTCTCATCTTGAGATTGGTTCTGGAGGCTTTCCACATACCCACACACTTTGCTCAATTGAGAGTCCTGGGAACTCTCCACAGGCCCTGCAGGGCTTAAGTGAGAATTATGGGAGCTTTCCGAAGTCTGGGAGCTCTTGGCTCCTGAAAATAAACTAGTCTGGCATACTCTCCTTCTGTCCAGGCACTTTTAGTTTATCAGAAACTTAAGGAATGCTCTGGATGAGTGTTTTTACCTGGTTTTGTACCCACCATGCGTTCTAAATTACATACTATTAGCCTGTGTGTGGGCTGATCTATAAAACCTCCGTTTGGGAGACCTGAGATCAGCCATACTTGTTCCACTCCAGGTACAATTCTGCCTCACTATTCTTTGGGCAATGGCCGCCAGTAGCCCAAATTTGAATTGTTTTTATTTTAACATCTAAATTGATTTAGATAGATTCTTAAATCACAATGGAGAATGGTCTGAGGCCCCTCCCACCATGTCTCCCAGCTCATCTTAACGCTCCTTCTCCCTGCTACTCCACTCCTGCTTGCAGCTTCTCCCAGAGTGCAAACTTCTACCCCCTTCTTCCAAAGGGCTTCCCAGACATGGGGAGTGAGCCAAAAAGTCAAAATTATGTCCCCAGTGGGATGGCTTGTCCCAGAAGACAAATAGTGACTGCAGGAACCATGGATCTGAAACTGCAAAATGTGAACAGGACAGCCCCTCCTATTTCTCTGCCCACACTGAGACCCCAGGCATTTCAGCAGTCTTGTTAACCAGTGAGTCCAGGACCCCACTTCAGAATGGCCACAGGATGTAAGGCAAATTTCTTTATGCAAGGCATCACCCAGGTGGATGATTCTAGATCTCACCAAGTTGGCAGCTAAGATTTGTCAGTCATAGTCACCCTCACCTCAGTCTGCTAGATTCTTCAATGCCCAAATAAATTCTGTTATCCTAGTCTCCCCAGACCTTTGAAAGCAAGCTGAATGCAAGTGGATCTCAGAATAGGTCTCTGGAATGACAGCAGGATTCCAGGCTCACAGGAGTTCTATGTTAAAATCAGTTTATTCCCTTGCAGGATCTCTCAGGGTGTCCGGCCCATTCACCCTCATTAGAAATCCTCCAGAAAACACACCACAAAGCTCACCACAGCTGTTCTAGGTCACCCCTCCCACTATGTGCTATCTGAGTGCAATGAGTTACATACTAACTTCATGACAGGACAAGGATGAAAGAGTAACAGACTTAGTAGCCCCCCCAGATGTGGAGAGCTTTTGGGGCCGCTTGGCAAGAACCTGACATTGGCAAAGGACAAAGAAACAGGCTTCAGGCAAGAATCTGACATTAGGCCAAGGCCAAGGAAGTAAGTTCAGGCAGGAATCTAATCTTAGGCTAGAACAGGGAAGTAAGTTCAGGTAGGAATCTTAATTTTAGGGTGGAACAGAAGAATTAGGCTTCAGATGAGAATCTGATTTTGCGCTTGGACAGCGAAGTAGGCTCAGATATTTCAGTCATCCTGACAAGCCCTCAGAAACAGCGATCACAGGAATGATCATGGACTTTTGCTTATTGCCTTGTTCATTCCTTGGCTATTTGTGTTTATTGTACTGTTTGCCCTTATTGCTTGCATGTAATTAAAATGGTATAAAAGCAGACTGGGAAAAATTAAATCTGCCTTCAGTCTCAGAATTGACTGAGGCTATGCTGCAGCATTGTCTAATTGTCTCTTTCTTTTCTTTTCTTCTCTTTTGGTTTTTCCAGACAGGGTTTCTCTGTGTAGCCCTGGCTGTCCTGGAACTCACTCTGTAGACCAGGCTGGCCTCGAACTCAGAAATCCACCTGCCTCTGCCTCCCAAGTACTGGGATTAAAGGCGTGGGCCACCACTGCCCCGCTTGTCTCTTTCTTTTCAATCCTTGCTTCTGCGCTGGAGAACCTGTTGACTGACTGAGCGGGCTTGGTCACCCAGATATTAGCACAACTGACTCCATGATGGAAGTACCATTCAGGCTGTAACACTCAGCATGTAGACAGCACCACCTGCCAAAACTAAAACAAAGGCCTAATCCATCAAAGTCCATAGTTCTGGGGAAGTCTCTAAATGTACTAACCTTGTTTTTTCCTTCTGTAGTTTTGTTTCCAGCTAACTGTTCTTGTTAACTGAAGTGTATCAACCCAGTACATGGTTTTTGTACTTAAAAGCTCACCCTGAGAAAGGCTACACTGGGATCCTGAACACCCAGCTAATAAAGACTTTCTGTGATCTGTTGTTCTTTTAATTTCATTTTATGTCCATTGGTATTTTGCCTGCATGTATGTCTATATGAGGGTGTTTGATCTTGGAGTTACAGACAGCTATAAGCTGCCATGAGGGTACTGAGATTTGAACCCAGGTCCTCTGGAAGATGCTCTTAACCGATGAGCCATCTCTCCAGCCCCAACTTTCTATTAGATTAAACCAGTGTCTGAGCAGTCTTTTCTAGTGAATACCCCCACAACACATGGGGAAATGAGACTTCAAACATCTGGCCAGATCTAGCTGTAGAAGCAAAACCACAAAAACCTCCTTCTTGCCCATAAGAAAGATGAATTACTCCTCATGTCTCACGTGATAGGGGGAATGGATTCTCTCCTTTAATGAAGGATCTCAGAGTCTGCATCCACATCCTAAATGTTTCAAGCAAGGGAAAAGCAAATAACAATTACTCTGCCCTCAGTGTCTCCAGAACTGACAATGGGGATGCTGTGAACAAAATGGCTGGTTTTGCCGGGCAGTGGTGGCACACACCTTTGATCCCAGCACTTGGGAGGCAGAGGCAGGTGGATTTCTGAGTTCGAGGCCAGCCTGGTCTACAGAGTGAGTTCCAGGACAGCCAGGGCTACACAGAGAAACCCTGTCTCAAAAAACAAAACAACAAAACAAAGGCTGGTTTTGTGTGTCAACTTGACACAAGCTGGAGTTATCACAGAGAAAGGAGCCTCCCTTGAGGAAATGCCTCCATGAGATCCAGCTGTAAGGCATTTTCTCAATTAGTGATCAAGGGGGGAGAGCTCATTGTGGGTGGTACCATCCCTGGACTAGTAGTCCTGGGTTCTATAAGAAAGCAAGCTGAGCAAGCCAGGGGAAGCAAGCCAGTAAGAAACATCCTTCCATGGCCTCCTGCTTGAGTTCCAGTCATGACTTCCTTTGGTGATGAACAGCAATGTGGAAGTGTAAGCTGAATAAACCCTTTCCTCCCCAACTTGCTTCTTGGTCATTATGTTTGTGCAGGAATAGAAACCCTAAGACATGAACCTTGTACATAAGCCCACCACCTGACTGGGACGGGACCTGCATGCCTGTTAACTGGTCATGCCCTTTACTCTGCTTTCAGTTCTTCCTCTTAGCACAGGCTAATTCTAGGATGTACAACCTAGCCACCCATGGTTCCTTATAAGAGGAGGATTGATTGATTGATTTTGGCCTTTTCAGACAGGGTTTCTCTGTGTAGCTGTGGCTGTCCTCTGCAGACCAGTGTGGCCTTAGACTGAGATCTGTGCCTCTACTTCCTGAGTCCTGGAATTAAAGGCGTGAGTGTGGCCCCACAGCCCAATCCTACCTTCTTAACTATACACTGAGTAAAAATTATGATAGTACCAGCAGTCTGACTCACTTTTCGTATGTCACAGGTATTGCCTTCCTGGCATAGTGTGCTCCCAAAAACGCACACTGTCACCAAATGGCCTTTTATGTTCTGGACCTTTGCTCCGCCATTTGCTAAGTTTTATTACAGTCCCTTGGAGGGACCCTCCTGTGAGATCGTTATGGGTTGCCCCTATTACATCACCCTTTTGTCAGTTAAGAAACATTAATGCTCCTAAACCCCTCATGTAGCTCAGGTGATCTCCAAGAGGGGTACCAGCTAGTCTGAGGCAAGACCCAAAGACACAAGGAACAAACAGAAATTTCACCACAAGCCTCCTCCCGCTCTGGCTCCTCCCCTTGACCCTTGACCCTTGACCCCTTCTTTTTTCTTATTATCCTCATACTTATGTTTCTCTGCCATGGACCACCCCAGCTGAGTATGGTGGGACCAGGGTTCTCGAAGACTAGGTGGGTAAGGATTCGGCGGTGACAAACAGAAACAAACACAGAAGCAGTGAGGCCGTTTGACTCCAAGTATATTTTGCAGCTCTCACGCAAGGATTTTTATACATAAAGAAACAAGTATTGCAGCTCTTAGACGTAATCAGTAAAGCAATCGCAAATATTGTCATTATCTGGCTCAGTAAAGCACAAAACGTATTACAATCATCCAGGTATTACAATTCTGAAAAAATACAAACAATAAAACAATCATGAATAAAACTGATGGCATCATTGTTATTTGGCATAATAAAAACCATCCAAGTATTACAGCTCTTAAAAAAATCTATTCAGTGGGGCAATCATCCAAGGCTAGTGGCACATTTCCAAAAGCAGGTTAATAAATTTGTTTGATCAGTTATTATTTAACATCTAATACCTGATTTTTTATAAATCTTCAAAGTGTAAATTTAAACTATTTTAATTCTTTTTATTTAAAACTTTCTTTACCACATACCAAAGCCCACCTCTGATAACACACATGTGCAGCCGTATGAAGTTTCATTATTGGGAAAGTTTTTATCATAATACTATATAATTTTATAAATGATTTATAAAATAAAGTGCTGGTTTTCCCAGAGATAATGTCCCAGCTAGTGACCTAGATTTTTTTTTTAAGCAAGGTCAGAAAGCAGCCACATTCTTCACAAAATGCAAGAACAGTCCTTCTGCCACTTACTAATATTCTTCTCCTCTGAAACTTCCTGAGGTGGGCCATCATAATCTACATTGCTTTTAGCCACACTGTCTTCCAAGGTCCTACTAGTATGGCCCATTAAGCCCTTAAGTATTCAACTGCTTTTCTAGTCCAGTCCCCAAGTCCACATTCTGCCAATGAGCAGCATGGTCATGCCTGTCACATAAATATTTCAGACCCTGATGCCAATTTCTGTCTTAGTCTCTGTTCTATTGCTGTGAAGAAACACCATGACCACTGCAACTCTTATAAAAGAAAGCATGCAATCAAGGCTTGCTTATAGTTTCAGAGGTTTAGTCTATTATCATCATGGTAGTCAGCATGGTGGCACACAGGCAGACATGGTGCTGGAGAGGGAGCTGGCAGTTCTACCTCCAGATCTGCAGGTAGCAGGAAGAGAGAGTCACTGGGCCTGACTTGGGCTTTTTAAAACTCAAAGCTCACCCCCAGTGACATACTATGTTAATCATGCCAAATGAGAGTAAAGACCACTAACTCAATTTTTTGGTTGAATTAAGCAAGCTTTATTTTCTATTAGACAGAATACCTCCCTGTTTAAGAGAAGAGCCTCAAACACAATAGGAAAGAAAAAGTTTTTTATAGCCCAAAAACTACAAGGCTAGGGGACTTCAAGGGTTTTTGGTTATAAAGAAACTTGGCAGAATATCTTAAAATTATTTGGCAGAACATCTGATCTTATCAGGGTGGGGTCATGGTATAGGATGTGGTACATGTCAAACTCCAGAAAATGGGTTAAGACATGGTCAGATTTAAGTTGTTGTTGTTGTTGTTGTTGTTGTTGTTGTTGTTGTTCTTCTTCTTCTTCTTCTTCTTCTTCTTCTTCTTCTTCTTCTTCTTCTTTTTCTTCTTCTTTTTTTTTTTTTTTTTTGGTTTTTTTCGATACAAGGTTTCTCTGTACAGCTCTGGCCGTCCTGGAACGAACTCTGTAGACCAGGCTGGCCTCGAACTCAGAAATCCGCCTGTCTCTGCCTGGGATTAAAAGCGTGCGCCACCACTGCCCAGCCAAATTTAAGTTTTTACAGAAAATAGGAATAAACTTATTTTGACCTTGTAACAAGATGGTTTCTAGTAAGATGAAGTCAGATTGGTCCATCAACTTCCTCCAATAAGGCCACACCCACTCCAGCAAGGCCACACCTCCCAATCTTTCTCAAGTAGTGCCACCCCCTGATGACTAAACATTCAAATATAGGAGCCTATGGGGCAATTCTTATTCAGACCACCACACCTTGAATCAATTCTACACCCAAGACTCACTCCATCTCCCCAGCCTCTACTCCTCCCCTTCCCTCCACCTTCCTGGATAGTCTCTCAATTTCACTCCAGAAGCAAATCATGTACTCAGCCCACTAGCAATTATTTCTCAAAAGCTTCTCCAGGAATGCATGGAGAAACTTGTTGGGGTATGTTAGAATAACCTGAACAAGCCCCCCCCACTGCCTTTGTGTAGCTCGGCCAACCATTATCCGCTGCATCCTGGTAACCCGGGCAAGGCAGTTTCTAAAGATCAAATGGCTTTCCATGAACAAGCAACTCCAGAAACTTCAGGCTTACTTATAGCCCCAGCAGCCGCTACCCTAACTTCCCAGTCTCCAACGCCACTGTATAAACTCCAAGTATCTCCTTCCCTCTTTAGCAGACACTGGTCAAGATTCTCTAGAGAAACCTGATAGAATAAGAATAAATCAGATATAATTTAGTAGAGTGGCTTACAGGCTGTGGTCCAGCTAGTCCAACAATGGCTGTCTCCAAAGTAAAGTCCAAGTCTCCCATACTTGTTCAGCCTGAGAGCCTGGATGTCTCAGCTGATCTTCAGCAGACAGAGGCTCTAAGACCAATGAGGCAAGAGCAAGGGCAAGCAGGCCAAGAGCAAAAGCTTCCTTCTTCCATGTCCTTTATAGAGTCTGCCACCAGAAGGTGTGCTCCAGATTTAAGGTAGATATTCCCACCTCGAAAGATCCAGGTGGGTCTTTGTGGGAGAAAATGCAGGTATGACCTGGCAGTGTGGCTACAAGCACACTGCTTCTAAGACAGACACATGGCACACCATGCTCCTGGGTATTCCCAGAAGTCAGAACACTGAATGCTGAAGTGGCATCCTTGGTGGTAGCCGGCTGCTGATGAGTCTGCACTCTCCAAGTCCCCTGTTTATGTGTTTCTTCCGCAGATCGACCCTGGTGATGAGTGCTCACTGTCCAATCTGAGGTAATGTGCTAAACAATCACGGTATATAGGCTTCCACGAGATAAACAGTTGCTCGTGTGCAACACAGCAGATGCAGCTCCCTGAAACTGTCTCCGAGTGCTTCATCTTCAAGCCCTTTACTGACCCTCCCATCCCCCACCCCCAGCATCACAGTCTTTTGGAGGATGCTCCAGGAACAGCTCCAGGAATCGATGAAGAGAATCCCTCACAGGTGTGCTCAGCTGTTTGGATCTTAGTGAATCCCAGGTGTAACTAAGTTGCCAACCAAGAAAAAGCCATCATGCCCACTGCATCTGCCTCTCACGGTTTTGAAATAAACAATCCCGTTTCCTGAGATTGGTTTCCTGTTTGGAAGACTGTAGAGAAAGACGTAAAAGGGAGCATGCTTGCTTCTTTAACCATTCCATCAGCCTGAGAATGACGGCGCCACACTTGCACACCTCACTTCTGGGTTTAAGACTGACCGCTGTGAATCTGAGTGTGTGCACCAATGGACAGGGAAGACAGCCAGGGCCTGAGAAGGTGAAGCTGCTGCGTATAGTGTCTCAAGTACACTTCAGCTACTCAGGAGACTGAGCTAGGAGGATTTGAAGGTTAAGGCCTGCCTAGGCTTCAGAAACAGTGAGCTCTGAAGCCCAGGAGAACATGACAGGTTAACAGAGTGAGGGGTCAAGATCTTAAATTAGCTACAGGAGCAGTTAGGCAAAAATTCGACCTAATAGGGGACTGACAGTTACAAGCAGATGGTGGTTGACATGATTGTTCATAAGCAAAAGTCAGTCAGTGAGTCTTTCACAGCCCTGAGAACATCTCCTGGACCTCTGGGTCTCTGCTAGGTTAGAGTGAGAACATGACATCAAAAAGGTGCACACACCCCACCTCCCCCACCCCGAGTTCTTTCCTCCCACAGCCTCCTTTGGGTTCTAGACTCTCAGCAGGTATTGGGTGAGGTATTGGGACCCTACTCCAGGGTCCCAAGTAATGAGATCAGAGAGGAGAACAGGTCCAGTCAAGGACTTCTAGACTGACAGGGCAGGGAGAGGAGCCACGGTCTCCTGCCAGGGCAGCGGTCTCTACATCAACTTCGCCAGTAGGCTGAGATATGGCTGTTTTACCTTCCTCTCTCTTTCTTCCCGCCTTCCTTCCACCTGAGGTGTGGCTGATGCCAATTAGTAACGTCAAATCTCTGTTCCGGGACCCTCCCCTTTGCCCTTCTCATTTTTCTATTTGGATCCTCATCCTGACTCATGCGGGAACTTTTAAAGCGTCCCGAGTGGAGGTGTGATGTCCTTGTGGTTCATTTTCTGGCTCACCCCTTAGTGTGGCAAGACTCAGCTGCCTAGAGAGGCCCCTGGATGCAGCTGTGTGAAAGTCACTGAAAGGGAGGGGATCCCTGCCAATCATAGCTACCCCTCTCCCAACCCCTGCAGTGGCATCCTGACAGCCTTTCCAGCAACTTATACGACCATCTGATGGTAAACTGGGACTATGCTTGACTTTACCGCGGCCACTAAGTCGGAAGCTGAAGATGGGGAGTGGAGTCCTGGGAGCAATCACCTGCTTCCTCTTCACAGGGTCTGGAGACCTGAGCTGACAGTAGCCTTGAGTACACACACGGGCGGTTCACCGCGTGTTCTTTCCTCAGTCTTCCTCAGAGGCCTCCTCTTGCAGCTAGAATAGTCCTGAGCTGGTCAAGCTCAGACCCTTCCACGCTGGAGAAACTAGAAAAGAGGAACGCGCCGGCTCTGGGGAGGAGGAGCGGCCCCTGCGCTCTAGACTCTCCCCTCCTCTCTCCTCTGTTTGTCTTGGGAGGAAGCCAATCAGACGCACGGGATCAGGCCGTCCTGAACCGTCAGACAGCAGACCATTTGTCCTCTCACTAGGAAGGGATGGGTAAGTCCCAGGAGGAGGGGCGGGCTTAGTAGCAGGATCGGGAGGTGGGAGGTGTCGCCGCTTAGAAAAGAACAGTCAACTTGGCCCTGAAGAGTATAACCCCATTGGTCCCTTGTTAAATATACCCAAATGATATTCTGGGGTTCAACAGACTTAGAGAGACCCCCCAAAAGGAGCAGAAGGGTTAGCAGAAAAATTGGAGGGCTGGGAGATGGCTCAGTGGTCCAGAGCCCTGGCTGCTCTTCCGTAAGACCTGAGTTCGATTCCCAAAACCACATGGAAACTCAGAACTATTTGTAACTCCAGTTTCAGGGGATCTGATGGCCCCTTCTGACCTGTGCAGGTAGCAAACATGCATCTGATGCACAGACACACATGCAAGTAAAACATCGATAAACATTTAAGGGATGGGAGTGGAGGAAGGTATCAACTGCCTTTAAACCCAGCACGCAAGAGGCAGAGGCAGGTGGATCTCTGTGAGTTTGAGGCCAGCCTGGTCTACATGGAGCTCCAGACCAGTCAGAGCTACATAAGGAGACCCATAATGCATACAAACAACAAAAAGTCGGAAAGCTTAAGTCATAGCCCCCACCACCCCCCACAACCACCCCCGTGCACAGCGTCATCTTTTTCATCTCTTCAGTGTGTAGGCCCCTCTTCTACAAACAGATTTAAGTTGAGAATCCTGAAGCTGCCAGGCAGGGTTATTCAGCAGAGAAAAAGATGGCTTAGAGCAATCTGAAGGGGCTAGAAAGATGGCTAAGTGGTTAGAAGCCTGAACTATTTTTGCAGAGAACCTGAGTTCAGTTCACAGGATCCACATCAGGGAGTTCCTAACAGCCCAGGGGGACCTGACAGTTCTGCCTTCCTCAGTAGCTCACATGCACTCAGACATGACTAAAAATAACAAATAGGGGCTGGAGAGATGGCTTGGTGGTTAAGAGCACTGACTGCTCTTCCAGAGGTCCTGAGTTCAATTCCCAGCACCCACATGGTGGCTCACAACCATCTGTAATGTGTCTGAAGACAGCTACAGTATACTCATATAAATAAAATAAATAAATCTTTTTAAAAAGATAATGAAGTTTGGGGTTTTGTTTGTTTCTGAGACAGGGCCTCTCTGTAACCTTGTCTGTTCTGGAACTTGCTCTGTACATCAGACTTCAGACTCCGAGAGAAACTACCCACTTCTGCCTCCTGAGTTTTGAGATTAAAGGCATGTGCCATCACTCTCAGCTAAAAATAAAATATTTAAAAAGGAAGGAAAAGGAAAAAAATTGAAGCTTCAAAGGCTTTTAAATAGCTGTCTTGGGGGCAAGTCCTCTGCACTGATAGACGCCAAGGCCTTGGTCTTACTCTGAAATTTTGTTTGTTTTTTTTATTTTTGTTTTTTTTTGTAGGCAGTGTTTCTCTGTATCTAGCCCTGGCTGTCCTGGAACTCACTCTGTAGACCAGGCTGGCCTCTAACTCAGAAATATGCCTGCCTCTGCCTGCCTCCCAAGTGCTGGGATTAAAGGCTTGCGCCACCACTGCCCGGCACTCTGAGTTGTTGATGGGCACCTGTCTATATGGTATATACATACATGTAAAAACCACACCAGGTGTACACCTCAGCTCTGGGCATCTGTGTGAGTTGTCACTTGGTCTATGGGAGTGGACTTCAGCATGAGGAGAGGAAGGCTGTAGAGAAAATAAATGTCCACCTGAAAGACTAAGGATCCTCCTAGTCAGATATTTATTTTTATAACCTCATTTCATTTGTGTGGATGTTTTCCTGCATGGGTGCCCATGTATCATACTTGTGCCTGGTGCCTACCGTGGCCAGAAGAGGGTGTCAGATCCCTTGGGACTAGAGTTACAGCTGTGAGCTGCTATGTGTGTACTGGGAATTGAACCCAGATCCTCTAGAAAACATCCAGCGCTCTTAACTTCTCAGGCCCTGTTTATATTTGGTTTTGAGGAAGATTTCACTCCATAGCCCAAGGCAGACTCAAACTCATGGCAATCCTCCTGCTTCAGCATTTCAATCACATCTGTGGCTTCTCCAGAATTTTAAGATGTTATCATGTGTGAGGGACTGCAGGTTGAGTTTAGGTGTGAAGGTCATAGGACGACTTTTGGGAGTCCATCTTTTCTTTCCACTGTGGGTCTGGTGATTGAATTCAGTTGCCAGGATGTGGTTTTTACCTACTGAGCATCTCACCAGTCCTGAAAGTTTAAACAAAGTTCATCCACTGGTGCAGAGGAAAGGAGAAACTGCGAAATCAAATGGCTCTATTTTAGAGAGATCCCCATGGTGCTGGAGAGATGGCTCAGGCCTTAAGAGCACTTGTTGCTCTTTCAAAGGACCCAGGTTTCATTCTCAGCACCTAGGTTACAGCGCTCACGGTCTATAACTACGGTTCCATAGTATCTGGTGCCCTCTTCTGGCCTTTTTAGGTACTACAGACATGGTGCACAGACACGCACCACTATCCATCGAAAAGCCACACCCACAACATCTAAAATAATAAATAGCTAGAGAACTTCCATAGTCCCTCCTTGCTAAGAGCCCCTTCCCAGGGACAGAAACATTTTCATGTGATTCCTACCTCTCCAGCAGCAGCCCTAGCTGCTTCCCTGTGCTCCATGAATGAGGTGATTCTCCTGCATCACATGATCTTTTTTGTAATCCTGGAGTTTGGAGGTACTGAGGGTGCCCCATTTTAGCCTTCTCCTATCCCCTTACTGGATGTCAATTTCTGCTCTGAGCCAATCACCCACCCAGGCCTTTTTCCGGTGGTTTGTGCCAGCCTGTCCTGCATCCCACATCCCCAGCTGTTGACATTTCCATGCCTTGCCCAAGGGATGAATAAAGGGCCCCTGTTACCCAACAATGGGGGAGAAGACAGAAACAATAGGAAATTGTGTTTCCAATAGGGTGTGGACAGAAAAGAAAAGGACAGACAGACAGAAAGGGTCAGGGTCCTGAAGCAGCCGGACATCCTGAAAGTCTGATTCCCATCTTGAGAGACTCTTCTGAAAGGCCATATGCAGCCTGGCACGGAGGGCACAGGTGAGGGCTTTGGTGGGGGGAAGGGCAATTTGTTGTTGGATGGGGTCCATATGGAAATACAGAGCGGGATTCACACTTAGGGTTCGTCCCCACCCCTCCTGGCTGAGCACCCTTGTACTTACAGTCGGTCTGTCCCACCCCTGGTCTAAGGACAGAAGTAGCAAGGCCCTCTCTCCACACTCTTTTAGGTAACTGCCTGGATTGCTTTACTCTGTCCCTCACCATCCCAACCGAAATCTTGCCCTGGCCCCAGGACATCAAGTGGCACAGATGCAGTCACAGCTGGCTTAGTGTGCTGCATGAACATAGGCCTCAGTGCCTTGGCTTCTTTGAGCACAGGAAACAAGTCTCTCTAGAACAGTGTCAAAGGAGCCGCAACATTGATCAGGTGCCCAAGCCCTGAGGCTTTAGGGTGCTTTGAACCCCCAGGGTCCCTAATGCACCCCCACTGCAACTTCTTTCCACAGGACAGGAAGCTGCTGAGCACTGCTCCCTTTGCCTCTGAGGAGAGATCATCTTGCAGGTAGGCAATGGGCTACTGGCTACTGTGTTGTTTCTTTCTGCAAGGGGTATAGAAACGTTGCATGTGTGCTTCTCTTGAACTACAGAACTCTAGACCAGTGACTAAGCGCTCCAGCTGGTCCAATCTGGATTCAAACCCCAGCCAACCCTTCCTTCATAGCTCTGTGACTGCACCTGTGGTGTTTATCAATGTCTCCCTGGGTAGCCAGAGGAGTCAGAACAGAAGTATGCAGTAAAGATGAGACTTGAAACATATCCTTGGTGGCTTATTCTGGATCGATCTCAGACCATCTTTTATTGCATTTTTGTGTGTGTGTGTGAAGTGCTTGTGTGAATGGCGTCAGAGGACAACTTGTGGGAGTCGGTTCTCTTCTTTAAGCATATGGGTTCCTAGGAATTGAACTCAGGTCATCAGCTTGGTGGGAACCATTTTTATACCCTGAGCTATCTTGGCAGCTCCTAAACATAATGATCACTCTTATTTACCAGGTTGTCCCATATGGACTCTTGTGCCACATGATTTTATTTTTAATTGAGAAAGGGGTTCTCTGTGTAGCCCTGGCTGTCCTAGGACTCTCTATACAAACCAGGCTGGCCTCAACCGTGCAGAGATTCACCTGACTTTGCCTCCTGAGTTCTGGGATTAAAGACATGTGCTACTGTGGCACTTTAATTTTTATTAAAACCAATAATCAATTTTAATTATTATTTAATTAATATTTAATTAATTAATAATTAATTTTATTTTATTAAAACTAATTAATTTTTGGAAGTTTTTTTAATTATGCGTGTGGGGGGGTGGGTGTATGCTAGTGTGGGTGTATGCTCATGAAAGTAGGTGCCCTCAGAGTGCAGAAGAGGGTGCCAAATTCTCTGGAACTGTGACTGGCTTGGCATGGGTGCTGGGAACTAAACACTGGTGTCTTCAACCCCTATTGGAAAGGTGAAGGTATTTTGTTTTGGTTTGTTTGTGTGTGTGGAGGGGGGTTATTTGTTTGGTTTTTGTTTTGTCTTGTTTGTGTTTGTTTAATTTGTTTTTTGAGATAGTGCTTCTCTGTATAGCACTGGGATTCTCTCTGTAGACAAGGCTGACCGACTCTGCTTCCCCAAGTACTGGGATTAAAGGCATGTGCCACCACCACCTGGCAGGAAGGTTCTTAATGTAACTAACCTGGTTTTGGTTTTGTTTTGTTTTTTTGCTACAAACTGGTCTTTAGAGCCAGTGCATTAGATACTTTTCAAGGCCTTTCTTTACGGGTGTCTTTTTCTCTTAATCACTTAGTGTTTATTCATTACAATGCACACACAGGTTGGCCTTACTCTGTACTCTACAGCATGTGTTACACATCAGTCACTGTTTTAAGTATTTTACAAATGCATCATTCATTCAGCTAATTCTTGCAAATGTGAAGTACAGTGTGTTAGTTATGCTTATTGTTGCTATGTCCAAAATATTCAACAGAAACAGCATAAAGAAAGATTGGTTTGGGCTCACAGTTTCCTTGCAGGAATGGTGGGACAGCAGTTCTCACCAGGATGGGCAGGAAGGAATTCCTGGGCCTTGACCTGTTTTCTCCTTTTCTGTTTTATCCTGTCTTGTGCTCCTGCCAGGAGATGGTGTTGCCCACATTCAGTGGCTTCCTCCCCTGCTAATTCTCTCTGGCTACATTCTTGAATGTACCCCGAGGTTTGCCTCAAAGTCTACTAATTCTAAGTCCACTCCAGTTGGCGATGAAGACTAGCTGTCACAGGCAGGATGCTGCAATTACTACTTTACTAGCCAAGACACCGAGACTGGGTTAAGCTACTCTTTTAAGGTTATGCACTTGGCATATGGAAGAGTTCATAAAATAAATAAAAATAAAGGGCATCAGTCCATCATTTGTTTAAAAAAAAAAAAAGTCCGAGGTGATAAGAATAGAAACGACCAAAAAACGGGGGGGGGGGGACTCTATAGCCCAGACAGGCAGCTGCAGTTTAAACTGTCCTTGTAACTTTATGGTCATGCACTTCTGGAAAACCCTAGTGACACGGCCTCTGACCCAGTACAGAGTCAGGGGTGAGTTAGTGGAGACATCATTGACAGCAGGGGAGGAGCCTTGGAGGTGAAGAAGGTTCGACTTTATCAGCAGATGTGAGAGAGAGAGAGAGAGAGAGAGAGAGAGGAACTTGGTTCTGGGGTAGAAAGTGACGACGCTGGCAAATGAATACAGAGATTCAAATTCCAATGGAAGGCCTGGGAAGTAACTGGGATGAGGGGACCCAGAAAGGAGATACTAAGTCAGGACTTGCTGGCTGAGAAGACCTGTCACCAGCCCATTGGCTTGTTGGCTCACAACCTCCATGCACCCAGCAGGAAACCAACCCTCATCTCTGCACCCCCCTATCCTTCCCTTCAGTATAAGGAGTGCCCAACACCTGTGCCCTGCAGACAGTGCTTGCTGACCACCATGCCAAGCCGGATCCCTGTCCCTGCGTTCTGTTGCTTCCTTCTCCCCTGGGCCTTCACCAGCTTTCACAAAGCCCTGGGGAACCCGGGTAAGACCCTAACCCAACCTCCAACCAGGACACTGGGGTAGGGGACCAAGGGATGGAGGAATAAAAAGGGCAGCTGTTGAAAGTCCCTAGGGAGTGAGAATCACTGGGGAGAGATAAGGATGAGCCCGAGGAAAGCCTCTGGGAACTAGGTCTGAATGGGCACGTGGGGCAGGGAAGATAAGAAGCCTGCCACTGTGGCCCCTCTGCTCAGCCCCCCATCCGGGTCCCCACTACCTCCTGCCCCCCATCCACGAGGTCATTCACTCTCGTCGTGGGGCCACGGCCACACTGCCCTGCGTCCTGGGCACCTCGCCTCCCAGCTACAAAGTACGCTGGAGCAAATTGGAGCCCGGAGAGCTTCGGGAAACGCTAATTCTCATCACCAACGGACTGCACGCCCGGGACTACGGGCTCCTGGAAGGGCGCGCCAGCTTGCGGAGGGGGCATCGGCTGGACGCCTCCTTGATCATCAAGAACGTGCGTCTGGAGGATGAGGGTCGGTACCGCTGCGAACTCATCAATGGCATCGAGGACGAGAGCGTGGCACTGACCCTGCGCCTGGAGGGTGAGCTTTTCTGCGCGGGCACTGCTGTTCCCTAGCTGTATCGGGGCACCTCACCTCTGCCGGCCTCCCCTGCCCGCGCTCCCCGCCTCACCCAGCTGCCCTGCCCAAGCTCTCCGCTCCCCAGGTGTGGTGTTTCCGTACCAACCCAGCCGGGGCCGCTACCAGTTCAATTACTTCGAGGCGAAGCGGGCATGCGAGGAGCAGGACGGACGCCTGGCCACTTATGGCCAACTATACCAGGGTAAGCGGTGGACCACCGGCTGTCGGCCCCTGGCTGCACATCGGCCCCGGCGAGCTTGCGGGGAGCTAGAGTCTGGCTTGCGCCGGTGACTCCCGTCGTCGCCACCCTCTCCTCCGCCAGCGTGGACCGAGGGGCTGGACTGGTGCAATGCCGGCTGGTTGCTCGAGGGCTCCGTGCGTTACCCTGTGCTCACCGCGCGGGCTCCGTGCGGCGGCCACGGGAGGCCAGGCATCCGCAGCTACGGACCCCGCGACCGGAGCCGCGACCGCTACGACGCCTTCTGCTTCACCTCGGCCCTGGCAGGTGAGCCAACTGCGGGCAGGAGGCGCCCGGCCTGGGTCAGACAGTGGCAAGAGCTGGACTTAAAGGCGGAGCAGGGGCTGGTCCGCTCCCAGTGTCGTGGGCGGGGCCTGGAGGAATAGCGGGGCGGGGCCGGGAGGGGGCGGGGCCCAGCGTCAGAAGCCAGGCAGAGAGAAAGGGTGTGGGCGGGGTCTGATGTCAGGGCGGGCGCATCCTAGACAACATTCCTCCGCATGGTCCTGTGAGGAGTTCTCGTGCTTTCATTTCCGGAGCTTCGGGGCCTTCCTGGTCCCAGGCCAGCTGCTTTGGGCGGCCGGTCACCTGCTCACGTTCCCAGGCCAGGTGTTCTTCGTGCCCGGGCGGCTAACGCTGTCCGAAGCCCACGCGGCTTGCCGGCGGCGCGGAGCTGTCGTAGCCAAGGTCGGGCACCTCTACGCTGCCTGGAAGTTCTCGGGGCTGGATCGGTGTGACGGAGGCTGGCTGGCGGACGGCAGCGTTCGTTTCCCCATCACTACGCCGCGGCCGCGCTGCGGGGGTCTCCCTGACCCCGGGGTGCGCAGCTTCGGCTTTCCCCGGCCCCAGCAGGCGGCCTACGGGACCTACTGCTATGCGGAGAAGTAGGAGTGCACTGCCCTGCCACGAGCGACAGAGTGGCGGGTCCCCTCTGGACAGACGACGAAGGCTGAACCCTCACACCTGCCTTCCCAGGCCAGCGCGGTGCACCGGGCTCCTGGGTAAAGGGCCGTCCCGGGCAATAACTGACCAATAAAATAATATGGCACCTTCTTTGTTCGATAAGCTGTAGGGCTTGGAGGCATTGGAGTACCTGTGTGAGCGGGTCTGGCCCTGGACCCAAAGTATCTACTGCCGGCCTACAATCTAGAAAAGAGGTTTTATTGCATCTATGGCTCAGCAATATACTGGGTTTGTGATAAGAGAGCACCCACAGCACTAAGGACGGAGGAGTCTCAGCAGGCGGGGCGGTCTACACGTGAGAACCCAGGCTGCTGTTAAGTCTAGCCAGACACCCAAAGGTTTATTCAAATTTTCCAGTAGCACTCCAAACTTCCAGAACTATTTGGGCCCCACAAAACAAATATTCAGTGGGTCTAAACTCATTTCTAAATGTACTTAGCACTTCCAAGATCTGCTTTATTTAGTTTATAATTGTATTTATTTATTTTGAGACAAGGTCTCTCAGTTTTTCCTTGACTGTCCTGGAACTCCCAGTGTAGACTAAGCTGGCCTTGAATTCACACAGATCAGCCTCCCTCTACCTCTTAAATGCTGGGATCACATCCAGCTAAAGTCACAGTTAAAGACAGTAAATTCTGTGTGGACTGAGAGCTCAGCAGCTAAGCTAGCTTGATGCTCTTTCAGAGGACCAGGACCCACAACCATCTGTGTAACTCCAATTCCAGGGACTTTAACACCCTCTTCTGACCTCTGCAGGCACACTGTGAGCTTGCATACTATAATAAAGCCACTTGGGAGAGATACAGACAACCATGCCGATAAAGACAATTAAAAGTAAACGAGTCCTTTATTTTTGGCTGTGATCAGAGTGGCTCTGAGTCTCTTGGTGCCTAAGCTCAGGGGTACAGCATTTTAAAGGATACAAACTACAGTTACATCAATGTTAGATGAGAGTCAGAGTAAACTTACAACATCTGTTTTTGGCAGACCATAGTAGTTTTTCATGCATAACATAGCAGTTACTTTTAACTTATGCCTTCTTCATTTACTGTAAAACAGTAGTTATTTTGGTTAATGCATCTGGACCATACTCAGAGTCATGGAAATCCCCAATGTGTAGACTGTGTGGGGAGGAGGGGTGCTGAGAAATGTGTAAGCAGACCAAAATGGAGCCAAGACAAGACAGTCTTACCTAGGACACTTCACTCATCCACTTATTTAAGTTACTTTTAAATCATTGGTTTTTATGAAGAGTAACAATCAGTTAATTAGGCAAGGCCTGATCATTAGACCTAGGAGGACAGGACAAACAGACCCCTGGGGCATGGGAATAAGGTCACTGACCATGGATTCCAATGAAACCAGCTATGGGAGCCAGGGACTTTGGATCTTTTTTGTTTATTATTTCTAAGGGCCAACTGTTACTTGGTGTATAGTCAGGCCTGAATTATTAAAGAAAATAGGTTAAAAAATTAAACCTATTGTTTTTAGATATAGCAGAGCTAATAAATTTGTCAGAGTCCAGTCCCGGGAAGCTGTCAGGGTTACCCCTATAGGAAGCATTGTGTCTAATATTATCATGAAAGGAGCACAATAATCCTTGAAGACATAAAACTCTGCCAGATCCTGATCGAGGAGGTTTCAGTTGTCCTTAGACTTGCTGAGACCCCGGTCCACTTGTTGACACCCCAGCCCCTCCCCCAATCACCTTCTAGCACCTGCATCCTGATAGCCAGGACAAGGCGTCCTAAAGCTGAAATGGCCTTGTCCAGATAAGCAACTCCAGGAAATAGAGACTGCAGAATGGCAGGTAGCCCCCTACAGCTACTTTTTTTTTTTTTTTTTTTGGTTGTTCGAGACAGGGTTTCTCTGTATAGCCCTGGGACTCACTCTGTAGACCAGGCTGGCCTCGAACTCAGAAATCCACCTGCCTCTGCCTCCCAAATGCTGGGATTAAAGGTGTGCGCCACCACTGCCCAGCTCCCTGCAGCTATATTTAACTCCATTTCCAACGTTCCCTACCTATATAAACTCAGAGTGTTCCCTTCCCTCTTCAAAGGCACCCCTTTCTCTCAGGAGAATGTCTGTCCATTGCTGTTTGAAATAAACAGTCTCTGGCAAGGTCAGACTGGTCTCTTTTTGCCTCTGTCTCCTTATGGTACCTCAGGAATCTAGCCAGCCCTGTCTCCAAATGTCCACTGTTGGATTTCTTTTCTTTCTTTTTTTTTTTTTTTTTGTTTGTTTTGTTTTTCGAGACAGGGTTTCTCTGTGTTGTCCTAGCTATCCTGGAACTCACTCTGTAGACCAGGCTGGCCTTGAACTCAGAAATCCGCCTGCCTCTGCCTCCCAAGAGCTGGGATTAAAGGCGTGTGCCACCACTGCCCAGCTAACTGTTGGATTTCTTAAGCCTTACTATGGGTTTCCAGGTTTTACAGCCCAGGTTTTTTTCCTCCTCAGGACCCAGTAACGTGAGTCCAGGTGACACCTATAATTCAGTGCTAAATGGATGTCCATAGTTGAGCTTGCTAGGCTGACTGGCCCTGTGACACAGCCTCTGTCTTATAGTATTGGAAACTCTCTGAGGGACTTCTGACAGAATCAGGTAATTGCCTGTCAGCTAGGAGGAATAATTGAAAGTCAGAGTAGAGGGCATAGCCAACTGAACTAGCATGCAGGTCCCATGCCAGTCAGGTGGCAGGCACAGGCTTTCCCTGTTCACGGCATCCCCATATGTCTATTTGGGAAACACTGAGGGCAAAGTGATTGCTATTTGTCTCTCTGCTGGATACATTTAGGAGGTAAATGAAGATTGCAAAATCCTTTGCTGGGTGAGAGAGTTCGTCCCCGTCATATGAGACATGAAGAGTAATTAATTTTCCCTAGAGGTAAGGAGGAGGGTTTCCAGGTCTGGCCTACACGGCCAGAGACAGGAGCAGCAGACTTCCTGGGAGAAAAATTTCCCACGATTCTTTCTCCCATAATGAGGCTAGCAAGCAATTTAGTCTGATGGGGGTCTGTGTCCCCAAGGAAAAGGGGATTGCTTGAGCCTGGGGTTGTCCTGCCATGCAAGTGTAGTGTAATTTAACAGTTTATTCAAGCTCTCTTTTCTTTTCTTTCTTTCTTTCTTTCTTTCTGTTTTTTGGTTTTTCGAGACAGGGTTTCTCTGTGTAGCCCTGGCTGTCCTGGAACTCACTCTGTAGACCAGGCTGGCCTCGAACTCAGAAATCCACCTGCCTCTGCCTCCCAAGTGCTAGGATTAAAGGCATGTGCCACCACTGCCTGGCTTACTCAAGCTTTCAAATTTTCATAACCAGCTCTTAAAATATACCTGATTTTGAATATTATTTATATTAAATAAATTTTAAGTTTACCATAAAATTGTTCTGAGTTACATGTTTTAGGCTTAACTAAAAACAAATACAGAAGACTACAATGGGAGATATAAATTGGTCTCTCCCTCCAAGCTTATCTCTAAATGAATTACATTTGAACATAGCTTGACTACAAGCTCAATTTGGGACACATTAAAGACATTTTTATCATTTATAAGATCATTATCTTTGAGGGGGGATGAGACGAGGTTTGTCTGTGTAGCCCTGGCTGTCCTGGAACCTACTCTACAGACCAAGTTGATGTTAAACTAAGAGACCCACCTGCTTCTGCCTCCCAGGTGCTGGGATTAAAGGCCTCCATGCCTGGCTTTATAATCCTCTATGTCTTAATTACCTTTAACAGTTTACAATACATTGGTAATTGTCATAAATTAGGGGTTTATAATTCTATCCCTAAGATTTTTCAGCCTTAGAAATTACATTTTTTGAAATTGAATCTCATTTAATATCAAAATAAACTTTAAAACATAGATATATTCCATGGAGAAACTGAAAAACTTCATTCTTCTAATCCTTAAAAACAAAAAACAAAAAACAAAACAAAAAAACTTTGTATTCTTTGTGAGTTTCCATGCACCCCAGTCCTGCTCTTCCCCACCCCTGTCCCCTCATATCCACCCTTTGCCGCTGGAGGAGGGTCTTTTGCTCTGTGTATTCAGATGCTGATTTCTGTGCCCCAAGATCTAGTTACTGTCTGGGCACAGGCATTGTCATAAAGGTTGAAGAATCTTCTGTATCAATATGGTGTAAAGAATGCTCCTCAGTTATCTCTGATTGGTTAACAAAAGGCTGAACAGCCAATGACTGGGAAGAGGAGATAAAGACTGGACTTCTGATCCTGGCCGGGGGTCCCAGGGTGGGAAGCCAGGGAGGAGTTCACCACAAGGCAGGTGAAGGTCCAGGAGAAGAAGGGATGTGAGGTCAGGCATGAGGAGGAGTCTCCAAGGAAGTTCTCCATGAGGACTGACAGCTACAGTGGATGGAGCCAAGGAGAGATTAAATGCAAGTATCTCAGTGTGTGTGGCTGGGAAATAGCTAAGAGAGCATAGAGGGTTGGGGACATCTACTCAGTTATTGTGCTTAAAGCTTGTTGAATAAATCAATAGGTCTCGTCTCAACTATTTGGGAATTAGCCAGGTTTTTTTTAAAAAACAAAAACAACTGCTACCTTTAAATTTCATCCTATACTTTGCCCTCGCAACCTCCACCCAAAATAAAACAGACACACAAACAAGCAACAGTATACAAAAAAACACCCTCAAACAAACAAAAAAGCATATAAAATATCTAGTGTGCCCCACAGTATAACCCTCTGTCCACATGTCTTCACTTGTAAATGTTTTTTGCAGTGAGTCACTGATCTGGTTCAAGGTCTCTGGCTTCTGTGACATCATCAATATTGGGTCGCCATGGGGACTCCTCCCAGTTATCCTGTTGTTACCTTGTGTCATGGAGATCCTGCAGCTTTGGAACAGCAGAACTGGCCCTTTCACACATCCAACCATTTGCAGATAGTGTCGATTTTGGGGTGGGCCATCTCAGAACCCTAGATCTAGGCCTGGGTGGTAGCAGAGCTGGTCAGCCCATCAGCTCTCCGTTATCCACACCATGAGAGCAAGCTCTCTAGCACTGCTCTGGCTGGGCCACCCTGTGCTACCATTTGCAGGAGACAGGGTCAGCTCTCTTGCTCTCATGCCCTTGGGGGCTGGCTCATCTGCACCCACCCCTCCAGAGCCAGCTCCACTGTGCTGCCCTGTCAAGGTGCACAGCCCACTCTCTCAAGTGCTGTAGCCTGTGAGGGGCTGGGCCAGCTCCTCTGTTCTCATGTCCTCAGGGCTGGCTCACTGTGTGGTTGCCATCAAGGCCAGCTCCACTATGTTGCCCAGGCAAGGTGCAGGGACCACTCTCCAGAGTGCTATAGCCAGTGAGGGGGCAGGGCCAGCTCTCCTGACTACTGAAGATGGGGAGGAGGAGACGGGAAGGCATAACCCTCTTACCCATGCTACCTTAAGGTAGACTAGTGGCCAGGCCAGCTCTCCTGCAGAGCTGGCCCACCCACGCCTCTTGACAAGGGCCAGCCCTACTGTGCTGCCCAAGTGAGGTTCAGGGCCCACTCTCCCATGTGCTGTAACCAGTGAGAGATAGGGACAGCTCTCCTGCTCTCTTGACCCTGGGGCCACTTTCCCAACTGCTAGAGGTGTGGGGGCGGGGGTTGGGGGGGAGTCACCACTGCACCCATGCCACCCCACAGCACACAAACTGAAGAGTCAGCTCTCCCACACTCACACCCTCAGGGCCAGTTCACCCACACCCCTGCCATGAGGGCCAGCTCCACTGTGCTGCCTGGGTAAGGCAGAGGGCCCACTCTGCCAGCAGTGAGAGATGGGACCAGCTCTCCAGAGCACGGCATCTAGTGAGGGGTGAGGTCTGTTCTGCACTGCCCCTGGACAACACCCTGATCTCTAGTGATAATATGAGCCTTGGACAACGAAACTGACCCCTGTCACTGCATAGCCACAAACCTAGACAAAGCTCTCAATGGCAGCTCAGGCTAGGACCTCACCACGGCCCCAGGTGGCAGGGCTGGCCACTCACAACAGTGACAGAAACTTAACTTAGCTATAGACTCAAAATGGCTCTTGATTACAAAATAGAATCCTGATAGTTTCTCAGCAAGAGTGTCCAGACTTGGTAGGGCAGACCACAGGTATAAGGCAAAGGAGTCTCAAGAACAGATAGACTATCCTACTTCAGGAGAAGAAGGCTTGGAGACCCAGTGGAAATGGCAGACATTGGTACGCAGGATAGCTACTATCTCCATTCTCCTTCTAGAGCTCTACAGTTGACTCTTCCACACAGATAAACTTGTATGCATCCTTTGGCCACTCTGAGGTATGGTCCTGGACTCACAAGCCGACAAGGCTCCAGGGATGCTGGGGTCTCTCTGTAGTAAAAGAATTGGGAAGACTGCTCCTTTCCTGTCCGTCCTGCAGTGCTGCCCTGTGACTCCTGCAGCCACCACTTGCCCTGTGCCACAAGCTGTCTGGTTCCATCTGGGACCTTATTTTGCAGAGATTGGCTGGCAAGATATGGCTTGCCCTTTGGGAGAAGGGGGACGGAAGTTGATCAAATTCAGGCTCTGGGCAAGACCATAAGTGGGAAAAGAGCAACAGGAATGAATTAGGATGAGACTCTGAATGGTGGAGAGCTGGGAGAAGCAGAGAAAGAAATAGTTGTAAAGGAAAGACCGACTTGGGAGGCAGAGGCAGGCAGATTTCTGAGTTTGAGGCCAGCCTGGCCTACAGAGTGAGTTCCAGGACAGCCAGGGCTACACAGAGAAACCCTGTCTCAGGGAAAAACAAAAAACATAAAAAACAGAAAGACCGAAAAAACATAAAAAACAGTAAGGGGAGGGGTAGCCGGGAGGTGCACAGACAAAGGCAAACTGAAAGATGGATGGAATCAGCTCCTAGGGTTAACTGGGACTGTCAATAGAATCCCAGGAAGAGGTTAGCATCTCTCCTGTAACAGGTGATGGGGCTACAGATCTCTCCCTAAAGCATGAGGCATATACTCCAGGTTAGTTTCCAATTGCCACTAAACAAAAGTGAGCTTAGAGAGCAGTTGAGTTCTTCCTCTGAGGACCAACAACAGGAAGGGGATAGAACAAGAGATGCCAGTAACAAAATATTCCACCAGGCGGAATTCACCCGGCTTGTATTCAGTCACTCATGGAGTTGGCTGGCCATTCATCCCACTAAAATCTGAATATAGATCTGTCATAAGAGAGAGAATCAGGCTGGAGGGTGGTGGCGCATGCCTTTAATCCCAGCACTTGGGAGGCAGAGGCATGTGAATATGTGAGTTCAAGGCCAGCGGGGTCTACAGAGCAAGTTCTAGGACAGCCAGGGCTACACAGAGAAACCTTGTCTTGAAAAATGAGAAAGTGAAGTAGAAATTTCTAGTTCTTTAGAAAGTTAGCTACATCAAATGATGTTTTGCTGGGGCGCGGGTGAAAGGGTGTCTTGCTAAAGCAAACACGTGAAAGGCTGTTTTCCTGAGGCAGACACAGGTGAAGGGATGTTTGGATACAGCAAACACTTGAAAGGACTCTCGATGAAGGATAAACATGACCCCACAGACAGTGGGAGAAGAGCACTGAGCATTGGTTTGGTTTGCTTCGCCTCCCTATTCTTCCCTAAAGACACATGTATTGATTCGGCTTACGTAGCGTTGTTGAGCTCAATATGTGGTAACACTGCCATTGAGAGAAGCTCGTCCAAGAACTGCTCTTGAGGTTTCTGCGGCCTCACCTCAGGCCAGTTGGTGAGCCTGGCAGTTTCTTCAGGATTGAACTACAGCTGCTGGTCTGGTTCGTGCCTGGTGTCTGCTTGTTGAAAGGACTGGACTGAAGCCATTGGCTCATGTGTGGCACCTGCCTGCCTAGAGGACTGGTTTGCTGGATCTTATTTGGTGTTTGCTACCGGACTGAACTACTGCCAAAGAAGATCATGCTCGCCCCCAAGGAACTATTTATCGTTGAACAGGCCCACTTCCCCCAAGCCAGTAAGTTTTCTCTTCCACTCCCTCTGCTGGGTGGTGGGCTAGAGGAGAGGTTGAACCTTTATTAAAAGTAGGTTGCAGAAAAAATGTATGCCTATGAGAGAGAGAGAGAGAGAGAGAGACAGAGAGACAGAGAGAGACAGAGACAGAGAGAGACAGAGACCCGGGCAGTGGTGGCGCATACCTTTAATCCCAGCACTTGGGTGGCAGAAGCAGGTGGGTTTCTGAGTTCGAGGCCAGCCTGGTCTACAGAGTGAGTTCCAGGACAACCAGGGCTACACAGAGAAACCCTGTCTCGAAAAACCAAAAAAATAAAAAGAGAGACAGAGAATTAGAATGAATCAGGAAACCATGCCCTTTATTGTTTTCCCAACTTAGCATGAGAGGACAGGAATGGCTCCTTGTCATGGGTTTTCTTCCTAACCCCTAAGAATGCACCTCAGAGGGAGTATACCCTCTTCTCTAAGGAGGTTCCCAAGAGGTCTGACCTCTTATCCCAAAGAAAGCTCCTCAAAGGGCTTCTCCTCCTTAACTCTAAGAATATCCCCAAGAGGCCTGTCCCCCTTGTCACCAATAAGGCTCCTCTAGAGGCCTGGATCACTGAACCAGAACTGAGTTCAGTATATAAACTCCTAGGACTATCAGAAGGACTCCATCACTGTGGTGTCTGGGATCTCAGGAAATTGTTCCAAACCTATCCAGGCTCCATGTGAGACACAAGGTCCTGGAATGTCTTCAGAGGGCACCTCCCTTGTGTCCTCCTCACTAGTTGGAGAGGTCCAGGTTGGGGCTGACTGTAGTAGTAACATTTTAAATAGAAATCCTGGCAGTAATGCAGTCCATACTACCCGCCCCAGTGCTTCACACTCCCAAATAAAAGATTCACACACAGTCTTTATATCAGCTCAATGGCTGGGCCACTTCCTAACTTCCACGTGGCTAACCCACCTCCTGCTGATATTCCTGAGTTATTACTTACTAAATCCTATATTTCATCTTGGCTGCCCTAGACCCAGACATGCAGCCCTCTTGCCCCCCCCCCTTTCCTGACTCCTACATGGTGGCTATGATCCCGAACCTTAGCAGGCATGGTGTCTCTCCTCCCCTTTTCCTTCTCCTGCATGGTGGATCTCCTTCTCCCTCCTTCTCTGTCCTGAGCACAGGAATCCTAAAAGCCCCGCCTCTGTCTGCCCTGCCCAGCCATTGGCACCTTTATTCACCAGTCAGAACCAACTGGGGTCAGGTTCCCAGAAGCTACTGTGTACAGATGTTCTGTGCAGTTTTGGGGGACACAAATTAACATAAGAATACAAAACAGCCACAGCTGACTCTTGTGTGGGGTTATCTTGCTGGGGCCTCCCAAAAATGTAATAAATCCACTCAAGAAAGCTAAAGACAACCATGCTGATTAAGAATATTAAAAGTGAAGGAGTCCTTTACTTTTGGCCTGTGATCAAGAATGTATTTGTGCCTCTGAGTCTCTTAGTGCCAAAGGTGCAGGTCAGAGTAAACTTGAAGCATTTGATTTTGGCAGAACATAGTGGTTATTTCATGCCTAATATACCAATTACATTTGACTTATACCTTCTTCATTTATTGTAAACATTAATTATTTTGGTTAATACATCTAGACCATGTTCAGAGTCATAGAAGTCCCAAGTGTGTACCCAAGTTAGACATGAATGTTAGCGGTGATGGGAAGAGGGCTGAAAACTGTCTAAGCAGACACAAAATGAAGTCAAGATATGGTGGCACCTTAGTCACTTCACATACATACACGAAGGCAAAACACTAATTCACATAAAATAAAATAAATACCCCACTCCCAAAAGATAGTAAAGTCCATATCTACGTGGTCACTCACTCCTGTTTCTGTGATCTCAGCATTTGGGAACAGCCCTCCTGAGGTAAGGACTACTTCATGGTCAGGCTAGCCTGAATACATTGCAAAGTTCAGGGCCAGCTCTGGCTACATAGGAAGATATTGTCAACAAACTAACAAACAACCTCAGATGGTTAGATTTGACAGGGAATTAATCCTGCAAAAAGAAAAATAGCACCAAAGTGAGTGACTAGGTCATAGCATCCTAAGAGTAAGCTAACCAGGCCCAATACTTTAATCCCAGTACACAGGAGGTGGAGGCAGGAGGATCTCTGTCAAGTTATCCAACTCTATAGCCTGGGCTACATAGAGACCATGTCTCAAAACAAAACAAGAGTATAGCTAGCGAGTCAAAAGACAGACTCCAGTGGTGTTACTTATTCATAAATATGTGCAGATTTTATGTACATGATTGCTGAACAGGGCCAATATGCTGTGAGAAACATCTGAGGTGATTTTCTTTTTCATGAACATGGCAGAATATATTTCTAAAGCTCAGCTGATGCAGCCTCTCACACAGAGCTACGTGGAGTAGCCTGGTGCTTCTAGGCTATAACCTGAGCAGCATTGCACTCAATACTGCAGGCACTAGGGACACATTTATCTCTAAATGTTACAGTAAAAACACAGCATGTCTCTTTCTGACTCTCACTATGAACAAGAGCTTCTTGGTATAGTGAAGCAAGGAAGGACTGGGAAGGCCCAGGAACACCCTATGACTCTGCCCAGGCTACATACACTAAGGTGATTAAAAATAGTTTCCTTGGCAACTGAGATGGCTCTTCAGGTAAGCACTTGCTGAGACCTGGGTTTGATCTCTGGGACCTACTGGAAAAAGAGAGCCTCCTCCCTTAGGTTTCCTCTGATCCCCACACAAGTGCCATGCATGGTGCACCAAACTCACCCGTGAATGAATATAGTAAGATTATTTTGAATGTTTCTTTCAATAATAAATTAACTTTAACTTGCTGCTCCATATCCTGTGCCTTTTTGTTTGATTGGTTTGTTTTGTTTTTGTTTTTTGTTTTGTTTATTTTTTGTTTTAGATAATCTTACTGTGTAGAACTGGAATTCCCTATGACGAGGCAGGTGGATCTCTGTGAGTTTGAGGCTAGCCTGGTCTACATAGAACTCCAGGCCAGCCTAGGCTACATGATGAGACCCTGTCTCAAACAAACAAACAAACAAACAACTCTAATTAAAATAAATAAATATGCTTCAGTTAATCCTCAGAGGATCCAGAAGAGGGAACGCACTGTTAGGACAAAGCTAGAGTAAAGTTGTCCATCACCATCTCTAGGTGGGATGCATGTGCCCAGTCTCTAGGGTGACTTTTTTACACCTTCATAACACTTAGGTTACAGCTCAAATGCATTTTATAGCTATACCAAAAATATTTTATATCCTAGTCTTAACCTTTTCTTATTTAATTTTTTCATTCTTTAATTTTTTTAATAATAATACACAATTACCTATAATTACATATTAGCCAGAGCCCACCTGGGGTCAGGCTCATGTTCATCCTTATTTTACTTGTGATTTTGTCTTATGGAAAGTCCTGAGAGGCAAGAGAGCCTGTGTAGCTTGGATCTCCTGTGCTTACAGCACCCTCTTCTGGACCCTCTGAGGATTAACTGAGGCTTATTTGTTTATTTTAATTAAAGTTGTTTGGGTTTGAAACAGGGTCTCACTATGTAGCCTAGGTTGCTATGTAGACCAGGCTAGCCTCACACTCACAGAGATCCACCTACCCCTGCCTCTTGAGTGACTGAGGCTCTTCCTAAGGACAGTAGCTGTTTTCAGAAATGCACACATAGTAAATTTTTTCCATTTCTCTTTTTCATCATAAATTTGACTGTGGCTAGACAGGCCCAGGCCTGTAACCCAAGAATTTGGAAGACTGAGGATTTGGAGGCCGGCCTGCATAGTGAGACCAGTGTGACTTCCTGAGGAGAACTGAACAAGCCATTCCTCCCAGATGTGTCATTAAGGACAAAATTCCACTAAAGCCACCTTGCCAAACCAAAGAATTTATTTTGGTTACTTATAGGAATAGGGACCACTCTACAGCATCATTGAAAAGCCCATCCCAAGATGTATGGCAAGCCACACAGACTGCATCTCTGAGCTCTCTGCACAGCCTGCAGCAGCTCTGCCAGGAGCCCTCTTCCTGGTGTAGACACCGTTTCGGTAACCTGGGGAGGGGCCTCATGAGGGATTTGTGAGATGTGTTTACTTCCTGAGTCTCTGAAGCCTCAGAGTATTTTAATTCAGAGGAGTCGTCACACAACAGGCTTCCTCTCAAAACAAAACTAAACAAACAAAAAAACTGACTTTGCTTATGAACAATGCACCATTAATATTTCTCTTGATTAAGGCCCAGACATGGTGGTGCAAGCCAGTCAGGGCTACATCGTGAAACCTTGTCTCAAATACAACAAACACCAATAACACAACAATAAAAACTCAAAACCCTTTTTTATCTGTTATGGAAACTCTTCTGTGTTGGAAAAATTCAGTTGTGTTGTTGTTGTTGTTGTTTCAAGACAAGGTTTCTCTATGTACGCTTGGTTGTCTTGGAACTCAATCTGGAGATCAGGGCTAGCCTAGAACTTATGGAGACCTGCCTGTTTCTGCTTCCCGAATGCTGGGACTAAAGGCGTGTGCCACCATAGCCTGGCCTTTCACTGTTTTTTGAGACAACTAGGCTGTGCTCAGACTGACTTGAACTCCTGTCTGACCTCCCCAGTGCTGTGTTACAGACGTGTGTCACTGTGCCCAAGCCTAACCAGTGTTCTCAACTCTGTTGTTATTTTGAGAACCTGGAACGTCTGTGCATTGTTTATAGAAATGTAACACAGTGTGGTAGCTATGGAAACAGCAAGCTGGCCACTTTAAAAATGAGAGAGAAGAGTATAGCTCAGTTGTTAGAGCGTTCCCCAGCATTCATGAACCCCTGGGTTCAACGGTACCCAGCAGCATATAAACCTGGTAATGCAGCGCACAACTGGAATGTCGGCTGATGGATCAGAAGTTGAAGATCATCCTTGACTGTATAGCCAGCGTGCAGCCAGTGTGGGTTATACAAAGACGTAGTTTCGGGTCGACGGCTGTGTTGGTATTATGCTGTGCTCAGCCAGTTTCCTCTCCAGTGCATTCATATTCTACCCAGAATTCCTCTATTGCAGCAAATCTCATTTCTGAACTTCAAACGTGAGTGATGTCTGCAAACGTCTGCTAAGTTCTTCCTCGAGTTTCCTTTTCTTCTGCAGATTCCTCTTCTCTCTTCTTCAGCAGGAAGTAGGAAGACTTCAACTCCAGCTGAGTCTTATTGCCTTTATGGTATTTATGGCCCATCACTGGTGAAAGCGTTGCTGTGTGTTCCAAGAAGGCAAGCCATGGCCATACCACAGGCACCTGGCTGGAGAAAAGCACTAGATAAGGCAGGTGCTCGGAGGACTCTGACGGTGCAGTGGTGGGAGGACTCTACCTGTGCAGTGGTGGGAGGACTCTAACTGTGCAGTTGTGGGAGGACTCTAATAGTGCAGTGGTGGGAGGACTCTAACGGTGCAGTGGTGGGAGGACTCTA